>WBMV01004343.1:565837-577031 GCA_013396655.1 Campylorhamphus procurvoides | reverse complement strand
CCCAGGGGTTGTGAGGACGGTACTAAATCAGAAATGTGTAGCGGATTGGACTGGGCCAATCTCAGCTTCAGCCAGAGGGGAATGGAATATAAATCATGCTAAGAAGTTAAAATAGCCATCCCATTTGCAAAACAGTCATGGTATTTTCTTTAAGGGGGAAAAGAAAATAGTGTGCTTAAGAGGTGCCAGATTGGCAGGGTGGGATAATAAAAAAACTTCTGACTGTGCAAGTTTCTCCTGCCCCTGTGCAATGGTGCCACTGCTCTGCCTGCCTCAGAGGAAGAAGGTCAAGGCAGCAAGCTTGGCACTTCTACAAAGAAGGTGAAGCATCAACAGACCCGCACATCCACCTGTAGTTCACCAGTGTGAAACAGTACAGTGCAGCCCAGTGGCACTTAATTTGTCCTGAGGGTAAGTCATATCACTGAGATTCAAGTGATGGCATGAAAGCAGCCCTGCCAGACTATTAGCAGGCAGGTAAGGGGGCAGTACATTGCCTCTGCTAAGCCTTCCCACAGTGGTGCCAGATGCAGGCTTTGTTTTCCTGATATATTGAGACACATTCCTGGGAAACAAAACACAAACTGCAAGTTCACTGCTGGCCAAGAAACAGCCCATCACCAGGCATTGTTGACTTTGGCCACAGGTGAACCAAAGACCTGGAGATGTCCTGCTCTTCAGGAGATCAATGAGGGCTGGTGCAGCCAGGCACCTCTTCAAGCTGCTCTGCATAGCATAAGTCCAGGATTTTTCATGCAGGCGATTTGCCCGGTTTGGGTGAGGAATATGAAAAGGGTGGCAGTTTCCAGATGACATTTCTAATAGTAGTTAATAAGCTTGTTTTCTGGCTGCTGATTTCCTGCCACAAATCAGAGATTGGTTCTCAGTACCAAACTAACTCATTCTTCCTTATGTGGGAGATCTGATGACTGATTCATAAATAATGGCTTAGGGGTGGAGGAAATGAGATAAATTGCTTTTATTAAAATTCACATAAAACAGCAGCAGAGTCCCTGCTTGCCACCACAGATTGAACAAATGTGCCAACATGCACGTTTTTCATTTTGCAGCCACTGATATTATGAAGTTGTTTCTGGACCTAATAACTTTGAATGTTCATTTTTTAAAGCAATTAATATGAAGAGCAATCCTGGAAAAAATTGCCTCACCCTCCATAAGGTTATTTGCAAGCTGTAGGCATCAATACTCAATTGTGTGGCTATTATTTTGAACACTGACAAATGCACAATTTGAAGTCTTCCAAGTGAGGAATTGCTTCCAAGATCTTTCTGGAAGCTCAGAGGAAATATGCTTAGGCTGTTCCATTTTATTAATATGATAGTGCTGCACTCCATGTGAATCTGCACCTGCTGACTTAGGAAGAGGCTTTGCAGTGGCAAACTGCAGAATGAGAGAAAACTCTAGGGGCTCAGGGGATTTCTTTTGTCCATAGGAATAGTAACTTTACAAGAAATTATTAACAACTCCATCATTCTTAGTGGTACACGTCTTAGGAGATATCTTCCAAATGCAACTGTTTTAGAAAACAGCTGGTGAGAGACAAGTACAGACTTGAGGTGGGGCTTATCTGTCCCATGGATGTTTCCCAAAGACTGAGCTGCTTAAACCATGTTCCCTTTAGGGTCACCAGAAAAAAAAAGGCACTCCAGATTCAGTTCATTCTATAAGAGCCATTTAAGCTGGGTCAGAAGCATTTGGATGATACTCTGGGGCACATGGTGTGACTCTTCTGGAGGGTCCTGTGCAGGGCCAGGAGTTGGACTTGACGACCTTTGTGGGTCCCTTCCAGCTCAGCATACTCTGTGATTCTGTTATTCCTACTGCTCCCCACTGACCTCACGCAGAGCCTCTGGGATAAAGTTTCAGCTTAGACTTTTATGTACTCAAGGAATGCCACAGGAATTGCATTCTAAAATGACCATTTTATTTCTCCAGAAGTTGAATTATCCTGAGAATTTATACTGGAAAAAAATAAAATAGGTCAGTGGGGGTGGAAGAGCTGAATTACCAGGAATGGACATTAGGAGCTCTGGCACTCCAGCCCTGAGTTGCAGATTTTGGCCTGCTGATCATGGAGCACATCCAGCACCCGGACCAGGGCACCACCACTGCCACTCTGCCTTCAGTGGAAATTTTGTCTACCAGGACTCATGGAGATTAAGAAAAAATGTTGAGGGTTGACAGGAGGCCTGGGTCTAAAATTTGTCTGTGTTAAAGAAAAAGGCAGCTGTAGGGATCTGTTTGATGGTTCAGGTTGGCATCTCCGAATAAAATAAAAGATGGAAGAAAACACTTTGTATCTTCTCTAAGGAAGCCCTTATAGAAGTGACCTCTTCATAAATGCAAAGCAACTTGGTGGATAATATCAATTTTATGTTAAGGTTCAAAAATAAAAGCTGGGCCATCAGAAACATCCTGAAACTTCAACCTACCACTGAGTGACAACTGCATAAAGCAGACCCAAAGCAGTGGAAAATTTTAAGACATAAATTAGCCTTGAAACTAGTAGACCATGTTGTTTTTATTCTGGGGAAGGTTCTTTATTAACTCATCTGTTTAAACATATGGATCTTGACAAATGAAAGCTGCAGGGAGGATCTGCTTCTGTCCTGCAATTGAAAACACTTAAAATCAAATTACTGCAAATATTCCTGTTACCCTCTCTTTAATGGCAAAATACCACAGGAGCTACTGCTCTCTATCAGTTCAGCTCACAAGGGCCCTATTTCCCGAAGCTAAAATGGAAAGAATTTTCAGTCTGAAACTTTTTCTTTTCCTTCAGTTAATCACTGCCCACTTTTACTGAAAGGAGATAAATAAGTTAAGTTTTTGTTCTCTGTGATGTATCCTTATATTCCCATGTGCTGGACACCTGCAAAAGCTAGCAAAGCCAGTTTGTTTACTTAGTGCAATTTATTTGACCTTTTAATATATTTGAGTAAGGATTTTATATCTAAGGCAACTTTGCAGAACAGATTTGAAAGGTGACCTTCAAAGAAAACATCAGAATCTTTCTGGAAAAGGAAACTTTGGAAATATATGTGAAAAAGGCTGCTTTTCAGCTAACCTCCTGACTCAGGACTCCCTGGCTTTTTGACATAGGGAAGTACCAGAGCAGTGAGTTCACTTTGCCTACAGCTGACCTACAACTGCTATCATACAATACTGAAGAGTCCAAGAATGTTTTTGTATGTCTAGTTTCAGAGTTTCCATAACAAATGCCTTACCTTTTCTGGCTGGGGAAGTCACTCAGCACTGGTTTTGATGTTAACCTGCACTTTAATCCTGCAACTGCAAATTCTTTTTGCTGTTGCCATTATGAACCTGGGATTGTCCAGGTGAAATGGAGTTTTTAAAACTGGTTTATTTGTTGCTTTTAATAATAAAGGTGAAACCCACAATAAGTCTGAACCTTCATGCTTTTAAGAATAACATTGAAACTCAAATTCCTCTCAGCTAAAAGCATAGGGTGCTACTAACTAAAAGAGTAAGTGCATCAAGCAATGGAGGTAAGAGGTGCCAAAATTTGGTGTGTACCACATGCTGCAGGAGAAGGTTTCCCCCTCTCCTACAGCTTGAACTAGAGGGTTCATTGTGCATGAGACCTCACAAAGGCATAGGATGTAACTGAGACCTTACTTGTGCATGAGTTTTAGGATGATAGAGGCTGATTCTGCTGCCAGAAAAAGACGCCTTGCCTTTCTCACCTCCAAATGCTCATTCCCAGTATCAAGATGTTCCTCTTTTGGGCTGACACTTTTTCTTGGAGTAAACCAGGCTGGGGAACCATTGGAAGTTAAAACTCTGCTTCTACCATCTCCTCCTACCCTCTTCTATGGAGGGGTAGAAACAGACAAAGGTAAAAGGGAATGTTTTCCTTTAGTCTTTGTGTAAATGTGCATAGTACAGGTGTAGCCCCTCAGAGAACTCAGAAACCTAAGCTGGCCCAGTTCACTGGCAGACAGAAGGCTTCCCCTGCCACAGGCAAAGTCCTACAACGAGCAGTGCTACAAATCCTTAGGGAACTTGGCTTTTATTTCTGAACACAAGAGACAAGGGGTTCTATGAGCTGCAACATACAGTGTAAGTTTGACTGTATTAAGGAATTCACTTGTCCCATGCAGAGCATTTCCCTACCACAGGCAGGTATTAGAGCAGCACTTCTCATTCTTCAGGCTGTGCCACCTCTGCAAGACTGGGAAACCCTCACAGTCTTTTGTGGTGTGCAACCAGCAGAGCTGTCAGGGTCACATGCCTGATTGGTGATCCCAGTCAGATCACAGATGAAGGACACTGCATGGAAATGATGCTTCAGCAAGCGCTGCTACCATAAAGTCTCCTCAGGAGCCATGGGGAGCTGTCCAGAAACTTCCAGAAATAATATTTCTTTGAGGGCCTACCCTTCTCTGACAGGGTAGAAGGAATTAAATTGCTTGAGGACAGATACAAAAGGTCTGTCCTGTAGAAATTAAATAAAAAAAAAAAATTGTTGAGGCCTGGGGAATAAGGTGCCCTTTAATATTGAGCAGGTGCAACTGTTACCTAAGACATCCTGCCAAGACAGCTTGCAGCGATATTTAATGGTTGCACAACATTTATCTCAAACCTGAAGTTGCTTCACACTAAACCAGAGATGAACGTTCATGATTGCAAAGTTTCTGCTTAGAAAATCGTGCCCAGAATGCTTGGGGAGCATTGTTTTTCACTGGCTTTTTTTTTGCTTGTTCTTTCAGGATAACTTTGAGTTTAGAAACATCTGTAATCATAGGGCTTTACAAAGAGAGGGACAATTTGTGAGAGACTTACATGAAGCTCACTGGTGTTTGAAGAGTGTCATTGAGAAACTCATTTGTTCATTGGCAGTTTTCCCCTCAGATTCTTCTATTCCAGTCCAATCTGCTCCAAGAGAAATCCTGCAAAATCCCCTGGCAGTGTGAAACACCAGGCTGCTTGCCCAAGGAATAAGCAAGACCTATGAGCTGTAATGTCCTATAAAAATAACAGATATCTTGAAAGGTGAATCCTGGCGATTTTACTATAGCAAGGGCTCCTGCTGGCTTTACATCAGTGAAGATTTCCCAATGGAAATGGTGTTCCTGCAAAGTAGTGAATAATCTTCTCTTATCGAACTCATACCAAAGTAATGTTAATGGGAGCTGGGAATGTCTCCAGAGGTTGCTCTGAAGGAACAAGAATTCATTCTTAAATATTAAGTTTCAAAATGAATACAGAAATTTGGAGGCTGAGAAGACAACCATCAGAAATCTCTTTACTTTCATCACAGCTCAGGAAAATGTGTTTTCAAGTAATTATTTATGAAGGGAACACTTGAGAGAGACAGAGAAAATAGTGTGCTTAAGTATGGACTCTTTCATGAGAAGTTATACAGCCTAATTATGCTGCAAATAAAGACAGTCTACTAGATCTTTACTGAATTTTACCATAATAAGCCAACTGACCAATGGAGAAGTGAAAGTGCAGTACCCTCTGCTGAGGGGGAAAAAAAAAGAAAGAAAGAAAAATGTGTGGGTCCAGTGAGATGGGTCACTTTAAAGCAATAAAAGGTCTTGGTAGATCATCCAGTGGAGGGTGGAGGTGAATGGAAAGCAAAGCAAAACAGGCATTAACACGGTGAAGCAAAGGTATTCATAAACTGAGGTGATGCATTTGTGAAGATTGCTTTGCAGAGCTTTCTCAGCCCCTGTGACTGTGCAGCAGACGGCATAAAATTCTGCTCTTCTACTGCCAAATCAGGATGGTTTATGAAATCACTTACTTCTGTCAAACAGCTGCAGCTGTAATGCTGAGAAGACATTCCCCCTCCCCTCTTTTTGCAATAAGATTTAATGTCTGTGTGATTGCTGAGCAGGAATAATGGCTTGTAAAACCTTTTTTTTCCTTTTTTTTTTTCAAAGGGATAAATTAAGTTCCTTTTAACTGTGATTTGAGTAGTAGGTGAGGAGATTTTGTAGACTATGAGATAGAAAAGTATCCCTTTCCACTGGCTGAAAGAGTGAATTTCCACGTGTTTTTTTTGTTTGTTTGGTTTTTAATTTTTAATGTGTGAGCATGAACATCATCAGCTGAATACTTTCCAAGTGTGTTTCCATAGTCTGATTGATTTGCTGTATTTTATGTTCACACTTTAAATGTTACATTAGCATCATTCTCACATCTGTAATTAAGGCTACCTCAAAACACTCATTCATGAGTTCTTAAAGTGAATACAGACAACTGCCCTAAGTTGATCTTTTGTATGGGATGTCTTAGCTTAGGATTCACTTAGAAATGCGACGAAAAACCATGAAGGTCAGGCCAGATACAGGTATCTGCTTTCTCTTTTTCTTTTAAGTGCGACTCAAGGAAAGAGGGAAAAGGGCTCTATTGGGAGCAGAACACAGTGGTGTTTCCTGAAATGTTGTGATCTCCAGGGCAACACTGAACATAACAGCAGGCAGCAAATAAACAGAGGTAATGCACAGAAGGTGTTATATGTGTTCCTACACAAGTTCTAGTGTGTGTATCTACTGTCATTGGTAGCACCCTTCACAGCGAAGGGACAGAAACCTGAAAAAGTCTTATGAAATGAGTCTTTAGGCTATTTTTCTGATGTTATCCTCTCTGGGCCAACACACATGAGCAGCAGAGAGACCAAGGGAGAGACCTGGGAGAAGGCAGATGTAGCTGCAGCCCTGAGATTCCCCCACTTTACAGAGCACAAAGTGATGCCACCACTCCCACACACTTTGGTGTGACAGCCACGCCACTGGAGTTCAGACCCCTGTTGCCCTGGCTGCAAGGGGCTGTTTGTTATTTCTCACTGTTTAGGCAGGTCACTCCCTGGTCTTCTGCAGTTTTTTCTATTAGTTTGCTCAATCTGCTCTCGCATACCAACATCGTATTACAGGGTTTGTGTTCCAGTTCCTTCAGCAATTCATTAGCCTGGAGCACAAATGGTTTTATCTCCAGTTTCATTAAAAAGTCACCTAAAAGAAAAGCTTTCCCAAGGGCTCTCTATACCCCTCACTCGTATGCAGTTCAGTGTGCTGAAATTGTGGTCTGAAGATCGATAGCAAGATCCCATTGACATCACAAGGGACTGAATCTGAGCTGTGCTGTCCAGATCAATGCTCACCTTATCAGTGTTGCTAACCGGGTTGGTGACATCAGGAAGAGTCTGAAAAGAAAAAAAACCAAACAAACACCCAGCTGATTTCAATTCTGTTTGCTCTGTCACATGCATTTGTACAGAAAATTAATGACCGATTACAGAGGAGTAGAAGCATTGGACATGTTATTCTCTTTTCAAGCTTCTAAGAAGCTGCCAAGCCCGGCCACAGTTCCTTCAGATTGGACAGGTTCCTGTCTGAATGGCTCTAGGCCTGTAGAGATCCCTGGCAGGTAAGAAACACGAGGCCCAGAGACCTGGGGCAAACTTAGACCTTCTGAACACACTCTTCTCTTTTTTTTACAAGAATTAGTGTTTATGCTGAAAATTTCCAGAACTCTTCTTTCCCGAACATTCCCACTTAAAACGAATATTTTGATTCAAGGTCATTTAAAAAGAAAACATTGTTAAATTCTTTTAAATTCTGGCTAGAAATTTAAGAATCCCCTGGGAAACTTCATCTTGCATCAGACTATACAGCACAGGTTTTCAATTCCTCTCCTTGTCCTCGAGATGACGGTGCAACGGAAAGGGAGGGCAATGGGTTCTCAGGCCCTGAGTCTGCAAACACTTTGGATATGGTTTCATGACTCAAAGTGCTCACATTACTGTGGTTTAATAAGTTACCACCCATCAGCTGAGCTGTGGCAACTGCCTGTGCACATATAATTAGCTCACCCTAATTGCAAAATGTGCAACTCACCCCCTTTCAGGAGATCAGTGCAGCTGCACATTTATATCAAGTTACCCCTTGGCATATTTGCAGCTCAAGGTTCCGTTTCATCATGCCTTAATCGAGATGGAGCATGGTAGAAGATATGAGCATCCCCCATGCTCCAGCTTCAGGATTCACAGTTCAGTCAGCCTCATGGCCAGCCTCATGCCTCAAGCCAGCCTCATGCCAGGCTGTCAAGTTCCCCACCAGGGTGAGCAGCCCTCAAGACAGGGTGCAAGCTACTCTCTGCAGTGTATCATGTTTGCTATGCAGCAGATGAAAATCAGAGCATCAGAGAGAATAGCCTAAATTCTGCCTTCCTTCTTTGGACACATTAAGCAAAGACGGTGCAAGGGAACTTGCTGCCCAGAAATAGCTGTCGTCTCTCAATGGTGACTCTGTCACCAGGCCATGGGTCACACACACTGCTGCCACAACTAAAAAAGGCTCAATTTCTAATGCTAAGACACTCCACTTTGGGTTCAGAAGGAGAACAAACACTGTTTGCACCTCTGTGATTTCATACACCCACCCCAACACCCTGACCCGTGCAGCTAAGCTGTTGAGAGACAGTGTCCAAAGGAGAGCAATGAAGACAATGAAGAGCCTTGAGGAGAAGCCATATGAGGAGCAGCTGAGGTCACTTGGTCTGTTCATTCTGGAGAAGAGGAGACTGAGGGGACACCTCATTGAAATGAACAACTTCCTTGTGAGGGGAAGAGGAGGGGCAGGCACTGATCTCTTCTCTATGGTGACCAATGACAGGACTAGAAGGAATGACCTGAAGATGTGCCAGGGGAGGTTTAGGTTGGATATTAGGAAAAGGTTCTTCACCCAGAGGGTGGTTGAGCACTGGAACAGGCTCCCCAGGGAAGTGGTCACAGCACTACCACTGACAGAGTTCAAGAAGCATTTTGAACTCTTGGGCACATGGCGTAACTCTTGGGAATGGTCCTGTGCAGGGCTAAGGGTTGGACAGATGACCCTCGTAGGTCCCTTCCAACTCATCATATTATGTGATTCTGTGATCTTTGAATCAGAACTCTCTGTATGCATCTTTTCTGTTGTGCTATCCAAATAACACCACCCAATTTGGCACCACTGCTGTGCATATGATCCACAAAATCAGTCTGTTTGCCTAGGTTGTGTATTTACATCTCCTGCTACCAGGCATCTGATGAAATAGCTTCCTCCTCCTTACCAGTCCTTTTGGGCTTGGATGACTCAAATCCTTACTCATGTGAGCAGTTCTTGCTTGAACAAATACTCTGCTGTTTCAACTGGGTCTTCCTACAGTAGCAGCTAAAAGATCAGGATGTTTCCCACCAGGGCACAAGATTTCAAATGCAAGATAGACTTGCTACATCAAAGATTTAGTGAATAAGAAACTGAACAAGCAAGAAAATCCTGACCATGACTGTATCAACAATTCTATCTGATAAAAATGTTTTCCCACTATATTCTGCACATGAGGCTCAGGCTAACAAATGAGTCAAAGTAGTCCAGGAAGATAAAATATTTACACGATAATGCAACAAAAGGTATACCCTTTTCAATGCATGTGTAGAACTACTTGATTTTTTTTCCAAAATTGAAGATGAAATTTGAAGACTGTGCAAATAAAGTAAGAAAAAAGTTAATGATTTTTCAGTACATAATTTTTCCTAAATAGTTCTCCTTCTAACTGCCCTGCATTTTATTTTAGGTGCTTGAAATAGTTTGATATTTAAATCAGAAAAAAGTCTGGAACACTTTTTTCCAGAAGGTGTTAGTTTTCGCCCTGACCAGTCCTGCCACCTAGGTAACCTTTTCCTGGCATACACCTTTGAGGAGCACACCTGCACTTGTGAATCACTATTCTGAGATTGCTTTAGACTTCTGAATTCCTGACCAGCTTCAAACCAGCACAGCTGCTTGTTTGTCAAACATTAAAATGTGTTTCTGTAACAACCAACTTCAAATATTTGGGGCCAGGCAAAACGCGCAATATCTGATGGACCACCGCAGCTAGGAACTGAGTATTTTTAACATTTTTAGGCTGAATATCCCATTGCTTAGAAGTGATTGTCACTTTGAGCTGCTCCAGGCAATTCAGAGGTTGCTAAACTTCTGTTTAGTTACGTGCAATTTTGCATGTGCTTTGAAAATGTCATGCAAAGCACCCAAAACTTCTGTAGGAAAACTGATTCTATAATTCCATTGCACCACAGAATGTTCTGCTTTCCCTCTTAGCTTAGTGTGCAAGGAGCACTGTTATGGCAGTGGCTTCAAACATGCAATGGAAAGTAAAAATTATCAGGGTACCATTTTCTGCCAGTCCTTCAATATGCTCCCTTTTGCACAGGCATAGTGTGAAAAGGTTTGAATTCCAGACTCTTTGTCTGAAGGCTCCTGCTCTGCTGTGTACACAGGATGGACAGCGTTTCCTGAAGGAGCATCCTTGTGACATTTAGTGCCACACGTGGCTCCACATGGCTGCTCTGCAGAGGAGGAGCTGTGGCACGCAGGGGTGACACCTGAGATCTGCTGCCCCTTCTGTGGGCCCAGACACAGGGCACCTCAGCTGCCAGCGCCCCTGGTGATCCCTTCCATTGGCAAGACAAGGCCATGCCTGGGCTCAGCCTCTGGATGGGAATGGACAACCCAGGCAGGGTCCCAGAATCCCCGTATGTGCCAGACAGGATTACTCGGTCTTGGTATTACCAACTTTTCACTTTGCTGCCAGCTCACGGCACTGTATGCGGGGCGAGAGGGGAGGCGGAGGGGCAGAGGGGGGGTGTGCGTAACTTCAGCGTCTCGTACAACCTTGTTTGCCCCAGAAGAAAACCAACAGCAGCGAAGCCCGGCGTGTCCTCCAGGAGTGTCGTCGGCGCAGCGCTGGGGACTAGCAGGGGGCACGGTGTCTATCAGGCATCCTGCCGCCGAGGGAGCACGGAGCGCCGCAGCCCAACGCGCCTTTAGGTCTCCCGGTGTCCCGCAAGCCGCTCCCGGTGGGGCGCGGAGGATGAGCGAGGGATGCGCGGACATGCGCCGGGATGAGCAGGGGATGAGCAGGGGATAAGATGGGGATAAGCGGGGATGCGCAGGGGATGCGCTGGGGATGCGCAGGGATGCGCAGCGATGCGCAGGGATGCGCTGGGGCGCCCTGACGGCGGCCGCCCAGCGGGTGGCGCTGTCGAGTCGCCGACGGGACGCGGGGATGCGCAGGGATGCGCAGGGATGCGCGGGGAGGCGCGGGTCGGGAACGGGACCGGGAACAGGAGCGGGAGCCGGAGACGGGAGATGGGTCT
>WBMV01004343.1:489366-565798 GCA_013396655.1 Campylorhamphus procurvoides | reverse complement strand
AGGCGGCGGAGAGGGTGAGAAACTGAGCGCGGAGAGGGGACGGGTGGTGGTGAAAAGGTGGGAGGAATTAAAAAGCGGAAAAAATGATGCAGCCTTGGAGGCTGCGGAGGGCTGGGCGTGTGGTGGGAGGCGGGGCTGGGCAACTTGGGTATGGGATGGGGAGGAGAGCAGGGAGGCAGGGAAAGGAGAGAAAGAAAGGAAAATAAATAAACAAAAGGAAGAAAGTTCTCTGTGCGTTTCCTCCTCAACTTTTCCAGAAGATCAAAATAGTTAAGTTACCTATCGCTACGCTGTTATTGCTGTTAAATTTTCACCCAATTTCATGCTGCCTCCTGGGGTTGAAAGTGCAGGAACTCAAATGTTGTGGGAAGCCTATTTTCAAATACAATGTTTTTGCTGAACTCCTAAAAACACTGAAAATCTACAGCTTTGTCAAGTGATAGGTTTCTTTCCTTTACTTTTTTTTTTTTATTACATACAGGGTTACTTCAGTGATACCACAAGTGCAACTCTGGCTTCACTAGTTGTACCAGTATAGCACCTACCTCTCCTGAAGAGAAAATAAATTACACCAGCGAAGAGGAGCCTTACAACTGGTGCAAAACTGTAGGCTCATCAGCAAGACTGTGCCACTCTTACTGTACCACGATATCCTACAGGTAAGTTTTGTGTTCAGAGTCACAGTAATGGGCTCAACACTTGTCAGCAGCATGAGACTAGACAAAAAAGAGTAGCACTGGGTTTTCCTCATTTTAATGGCAGTTCTGGAAATGCTGAAAGCTTTCCACATCAAATCTGATGATGAAAAGGTGATTAGTGCTACAATAATAGTCTTTAACACAAAGACTTTACTTGGTTGGGTTATTTTTATTTCTTTTTCAGCTTTTCTTCCACTTCTTTGCGTTGTTCCTTGGAAGGCTGTTAAAATTAAGATGTCTGATCCCTGAGCTTCGTTTGGTCCCTGCCATTGCATACCAGTGAGAGTGGGCACAGTATTGCCAGGAGACACAGCAACACCCACATGCACATGCAGGAAAACTACCACAGCCACTTTCCAAAAGGATCTGCTAATCATTTTCATTTTACCTTTTTAAATAACTGTTGGTGAGTCAGGCATGGCATGTCTCCTAAAATCTTCACAGATAATTAAGCAATTCATACCTTGTATCTGTGGGTAGACACACCTGTCAAAATCCAGGCCTATTCTGGAAGTGGCTGAAGTGCTTTCTTTGGGAAAAAAGAACCAACAAAAACAACAACCTCTGTCTCTCCAACACCTATAATTAAATAATCTCAAATAACAAGACTGTATAGTAAGGACATTTACTTGTGTGGGCCATTGCATTTGAAGCTGATGCGACAGCTTGTCGCACGACTCTTCTCTGTACACTTTTTTCCATTTCACTATGAAGAATGCAAGACATGAGTGGAGCAAGAAGCTTTTAATTTTGTTGCTCAAAATTGACAAAATACAGCTTTGTGAGCCCTGATGTTACGCTGACCTAAGTGTTTCACACCTCAGCAATCTGGAAGTGGCCATAGTGTCTGTAACATGGGCTGAGGAGGAGTCCATACAAAGCCAGAGTCTTACTGACACCCATCCCACAGCAGCATCAATGTCAGAGGGAGCAGGAAGAAGTCTTGCTGCCCTCACAGGTTACCGTTTATCTGTGTTAACAGGATATTCTGAGTAATACATGTGTCGTCTTCAGTTTCCTGAACATTTTTAGCATGGACAAGGTTGTCCCAAATAAATGTATCATCAAGGAGCCCTGCAAGGGCCCCAGGACATCTGGACTCTCAGATGGAAATATGAAACTTGTGCTGGGGGTGAAATAGGCTGCCGTGTCAAACCAGACATTTAAAGAGATCCAAACTCTTCTATACATGGACATAAATTAAATTGGGGACAAAAATAATGTTAGACTCATGGAATTCTCTGTTAAAGGTGAAAAACGGTCTTTGTTTTTCTCTTCCCAACAGTGAAATAGGATGATTTCTTTCATAACTGCACCATCCAAACCACTGTTTAGATTCATGGCTTATTTCCATTATTTTAGCAAAGGTGTGTCTCATTCTGCGTGTAATATTTGAAACAGGAACGACTTGGTAGCACTTTCCAGATTGACTAGTCCATAACCACACAAATACAACCACGAAAGAATAAGTCTTCAGTCTTATGCAAAGGGAGGAAAAACTGAATACAATTAAGAAAATGCAGATGCAACTGAAATATTGGGAGGATTTTCCCAACTGCTGGATTTTACAAATGGTGGAAGAGTGCCTCCAGAAAATATCAGTGCAATCTTCATCCTGGCACATGCTGAAGTCATCTGCACAAAGCAACACAGATACTAGAATTAGTCAAGGAATCAAACATGTTTTGATAGAAAACCTCACAGACCATTTTTAGGTGTTTCTCCCCCACTTTGTTTTTTTTTTTTAATGAGAAAAGCAGTTATGTTAAAAACATTATGAGGAGTAATTTTGAACTGGCAGAGAGATGGGATAGGAGATTGAATAGATTCTTTCCATCTCCACATTTTGCGATCTATGAACTCACCTTTGGGAAAGCTTTCTCATTTCAGACTAAGTTTCAGTCCCTCAGGGTTATCTGAAGAAGGTGGGATATTTAACCTGAGCAGCATTAACACTACCACTGCATTTTGGCTTTAAAAGCTAGCAAGATGTTTCAGCTCAAAGAAACTATCACAGACTGACTCTTACTTGCTTTCTTCCTGGAAGCCTCCGTGTAATACTTTCTGCTGATGCTTCACACTGCAAGCCAGTGATACTGTTAGTTGGATGTGCTGCTCTGCAGCCAGCCTGAGATTTGCTGTACCACGTCCCTGGTGACTTCCTTTTGCTTCCCATCTCATTCCTCAAGTGCAGAAAGCTTACACGAGGGACACCACTGAAATACGGTGTCCAGTACAATTTCTAACAAAAAGCCCATCTTTCTGCCCTGTAGTGGGTGGCTGTGAAGGTACATGTAAGCCCTGAGCAGTCCTCAGCCAATAATCCCATTTAATAGGGTTCATTGTAATGCAGGATAACTGGGTGACAAGAATGACAGAGTCATTCTTTTTAATTAAGGAATCCACAGAGAAGTTTGCATGGGATCTAATGACTCACAGCTCAGTGTCTCTGCAGAGAACAAGTAGCAAATTAGGAGACAGCCTTCAAAGAATGAAAGGTATGAAGGAGGGGGCTGGTGTCACCAAAAGCAGTCCAAAACATTTGGTCAGGTGCCTGGGAATGATGGGGGAGAGCAGTTTGTAGGAGTGACAGTCTGAGGACATATGGTGATATTGCCAGGCTTGAAGAAAGCTCAGGAGGATCCCCCGATGTGGAGTGACTGGATTTTCTCTGGGTTCACTTCCATGTGAGCCACTTGTGTCACAGAACCCAAGCGTTGCTTTATCAAGGTTGGTTTCTTCTGAGTGGCTGGTTTTACTCCAAGCAACTGCATTTATAGACAGAAGTTCAGGACCCAGAATAGTTTGGTTTTCAGCTCAGAGGATATAAGGAGGAAGTAATGTGGATATCAGTTCAGGAAAAAACCAATAACCTGGAAAAAGAGACATAAGAGGACATTCACCAACTTCAGCTAGAACAGTTTTCTATCACATGGTGCTAGGGGACAGCATCAGCCTGATATTCCAGTGGTCTACAGGATTTCTTCTTATTAAACCTTCCAAATTAGAGACAGTACAAATTTATGTGAATAGCAATATGTAATATATAAATATTTTTGGTGTAAAAATTACTCCCAAGGCCAAAAAACACTTAAAATTTGGAAAAAAAAAACTCCTCAGAAAAATCTCATTTCATTTAGATTTCTTTTCAGACTAGAGTTTTGTGGCTTGAAGAATGGATACAGTGACCTTTTGCTTGTGTGCTCCTCAGCTCCTGCCACAGGCAACTGAGTGCAAGTGAGCTCAGTTGTCCTCCCCAAACCCCGACACACGCAGATTCCTGTGATCAGGAGCCTGTGCTGGTCTTGCCACAGATTTCCTGTGCGGTCTTGGATAGGAAGGTGTCTGTGTGCCTCAGTTTTTCCATCTGTAAAAGAAGAACGATGTTACACTGCTTCACCAGTGCAGCTAAATTTCTGCTTAAAAAGCAGACTGTGACCTTTGGATGAATGGTGGTAACGAGCTGTTTGCCTTATTTATAAGTATCATTTGGTGTGATATAAATATTTTTTTGTATTGTTCATACTATGTTTATTTAGTGCAAGTGAATACAGTCCCAATGAAAGCAAGAGACCAAGTATTTTGCTTTCCCACATAACTCAACCAGCGTTCCCAAGTTCTGATCTCTAACACCTCTGCTATTGCAGTCCTGGGCCTCTCTTGAGCAGAAACTGCTGATCATGCCAAATTCTCTGGTGTTTTGTAATGTGGGCTAACATGCGCCGAGGTTTGGATGAGATCAATAGACTCATTTTCACTTAAGGCCTGCGGCAGCGCTGAAGCTGGAGAGCACAGAAGTGAAAGGTCAGTGTATCCCTTCCCTGAGCCACACAGCTCCTGTTTGAAAGCGAATAAAAATATCATGTGACTGTTATGATTTTTAATTTTCTTTTTGATAGCTTTAGTGCCTTTCTCCCAGCTTTACACCAAAAGAAAATTTAAACATTACTACTTTTGTACATTTGCATTGTTCCTTACTTGGAAGGTTTGCTTAGAATAAGAATAAAATGTAGACCTATGGCTTCTCTCATTTTTCTAATTTGTGTGTCTCAGTCAATGTGTAGAGTGTTAGCCAATATTTAGTTGGCTTTCTGAAAAAAAGTTGGTGAATATGACTGTGCACTTTGAGAAAATAAGGTCTGAATAGACATTGACAAGCAATTAAGTTACCGCAACCTAAAGAGTGTCTCTAGAGAATGATTAAAGTGAGCACTTAACTTGGGTGGGCTGGGACCATGTGCAAAATCAATTACTATGTCTTGGTAGATGATGAATAAATTGTTAAACCACAATAAATTCTTAGTTTACCATGTCCATGCCCTGAAGGACATGACAGTATCCCCTTTCCACTTCCCAAGGGTGGTCTCAGCTGCTTTTTCAGTTTCCTCTTGGGGTCTACCAGAGAGGCACACACAAGAAAAGAGATGATCCTACTTACTTTGTGCTCCTGTTTTGGAATGGTAGAAATCAAACTCTTCGATGGTTGAAGTTGGTGAGATGAATCCCACATGAAATACCTAAACCAGTATTATCAGAACACCTCCTTTTCTGTAAAAGGCTTATCCATTGAATATATAAAACCTACAGACAAGCTTTGCAACTCAATATATACATCTGAGAAGGTAATGTAGCCAAGCCCTCATATACTACTACCACCACCCCATTCATTTTGAGAAAAGTGATGTTGTGGACAACCTAATGATCTAAGAAGGACTGTTTCTCCACAAGTATATTACTTGAGACAGCCATGTCTTGTTTCTGAAGGGGCCACCTGAGCAATCCATAAAAATTACTTCAGTACAGAAAGACAACTCACAAGGACATTTTATCTCCAGTTATTACATACCATCACACCTTGGAATCTACACAGAAAGTCACTGAGCGATGGTAAGTTCAAACTTATATCTAGCTGTAAACTCAGTGTTGTCTTCTAAATGTTTGTCCAAGACCTGATATCTGAAATCAATGCACTATGAAATTGTCAAGCATTAAAGGAGATGCTGGATGAAATGTATTCCATGTCACTGCCTCATCACAAGCAGCACGGTATAAAAAGGGTATCTCAGTCTGTGGCAAGGTATACAGATGAAATCCCGGAAACAGCGATTAACAAAGAAGGGTGAATTTCCAGAAGTCTGAATGAAGCAGTCACTAAAAGCATTGAATACTGCTGGGTGTTTTATGAAAATAGACTCTGATGAGACTGCTCACAATTTTCCTCTATAGTTACATGAGAAAGACTGCAAAAAAAAAAAAAAGAGGAAAAAAGTTTTATGTTATTCACTGGCACTTCTGCTACAGATACTCCTTGCAAGGAGAAATATGAAGCTGCATAAGAAGGAAAATGAGCTGTTGTGCAGCTTCCGTGAAACTTTGAATTTATTTGACTGAGACCAGGAGTGCAAGTTAACCCTTGTATCAGAAACCAACCTACTACATTATAGTCTGCCTGCCTGACATTGCTTTTATGCTTGGTGGTGAGGGTATTTCATTGAAACAGAAATGTGGAAGTTATTATTAGCCTGGATATAACATCTAACCCTAAACGAGTTGCATTTCGATTGAAATGGGGTTCTGAACTGGCACAGTTTATAATGAGCCAAATTTGAGCAGGTACAACCCCAGACTCCTTGACCACCTTACAGGGAGAGAGCAGAAGAATGTCATGGTAACCAAACAGCTAGGCACTTGCTCTTCATCGAACCTCAACAGAAGTTTACAGAGAACAAGCAGACAGTCCCTTCCTACTCAGCATAGTGTATTTGCATGTCGTAAAGATTTAGGAGGGTTCATGTTCTGCTGTAAATGAGGAGAAAACAGGGTATACACTCTACTGTATACAGGATAGGGGCAATGGCATAATCAGAAGAGGGGGACCACGTTTCCCATGCTTTCTGGATATAAATTGCTCTAAAAATATAACCAAAGGCATTTTAAAGTATCAGTAGGGAAAAAAAAAGAGAAAAAAGTTCTTTACTGAAGAAAGCAAAGCAAACAAGAGGGCATGGATTTAGCAGTGTAAGGGGAGGAAGAGGAGAGAACACGAAGGAGAGGGGAGCATACAGAAAGAAGATGTGGCACTTGTCAGTTGGTAGGAAGATTCTTTTTCCAGAGATTAAAGGAATCACTTTACCTCACACAATCTTTGTCTTGAGAAAAACAGAGTGGCAAAACCCACAGAACTTCTCCAGAAGCAGCCTCAGTAGAAACTGAGGTGAAATCTCTGGGGCCTGCAACTCAAGTGTCCATCAGAGCCATTGAAAATGAGGAGGAAGAGTCAGCAATCCAGCATGCTGAAAAGGGAGGAGATCCTGAGGGGTAGCACTGCAACAGCCATGGAGCAAAGCCTGGAACAAGCAGTCATAAACAGAGCATAGATCGGGTGACCTCTGTGATCAGGCCATGTATCACAAGCTAAGGTGAGTCCCTTAGCAAAATCTCAAGCTTTGTTTGCTAAAATTTTACTTAAAGGCATTTTAAAATGGAGAAGAGTCATCTCTGCTACATGCTCTTTTCCAAACTTGTCCATTGATGAAGTTTCTCTGCCCCTGAGCTCTCTTCAAGGATACTTGAGGTAGCTCAAAGTATCAATACAAAATTCTTAGGCATCTGTGGGGTGCTTTGGTTTTTGCCCACTTTGACAGATCTATGTAAAATTCAGTGTAGCGCCCCCACAGAAACTACCCCTGCCTTATTTTTTCCCAGGAAGAGCTGCTACTTGTGGACCAAGTCAGTGAGGGAACATGACAGATCTCAGCTACTACTAGAAACCAGTTTTTAGACATGAACAGTATGGCTTAAATTTACCTGGAACAAATTACTTACAAAACTGCTGGTCATCAATATAAAAAGAAGGGTAGATAATTTTAATACACGTGAATACCTTATTTATTTCAAAGCTTCTAGCATACATCTAACTTTAAGTTAACTGTTTCATACTCTCATGTTGGTTAACACACGGATGTGCAGTATTACAATCTTCTATCAACACAATTTCTCACATTTTATGTCATTTTTATTCTATTCTCCAAAATGACCTTTGCAGAAAACTTAATAAACTCACAAATTTTGGTACCACTGAGGTGACTAAAAATATGTTTATGAGCTGTATCTCATTAAAGGCAAATATAAAATCAAACTGTAAAATTTTCTAGGGTAAGCAGTTTTCAACTTCTAAATGAACAAGGAAAGATTTGAAGAAATTCTCAAAGTGAAATACCTTTATGTTCTATGAAATATTTCCTTACCTAATAAAGGCTTATCAGATCAGCCTTAAACTTTACAAAAATATTCTCCTTTTCCAAGAGACCACACGTGAAGCTTCAGGTGGGAAAAAATTAGGCTTAAAAAAGAAGAAAAAAAAAATTTGGTCTTACTATAAAAATCAACATGGAACTGCTACTGTAGTTCTATTATAAAGACTCATAAAAACATTTCCAGTTGCTCTCCAGTAGGTCTGATTTCCATAAGTAAAACCCCTCTTTATTTCTTCCACAGTTCCTTATAGGTCTTTAAGGAGCTATGAAAAGTCTCTTGCCAACAGGGAATTTCTTGCAGAAATAAAGTATCTTAGGAAACATTTTTTATAGATCTGGAAACATATTAATGATTAAAAGCCTGATCCTTCAAAACTGAGTGTTTGCAGTTTCTACTGGCTGGAAATTACAGATGCTGGACACCTTCTCATATCAGATATAATACCTGCATACCTCAACTCTGTGATTGCACCAGGCTTGTGAAAAACCTTAGTGCTTGCCTTCTGAACCACACAACACAGGTCCCCATATTCAAACCCAAGAGTTTCAGATTCAGGATCTAGGTCCTTTAGATCATGGGACAGACTTAAAATTCATGAGCTTTTGCAGTTTGTATGTGAATCATGACTTTAATTTTTTTTTTTTTAAAGCAAGTTTCTTGCCTTTCGAGTTTTCTCTGCAGAAAACCAGGCTGGAAACACATTTTTCTTTAGAGTATAAGAAAGGTTTCCTTCTATCACCTGTCCCCTGCTGCTGGGTATAAAGAAAGATGGCAAACATTGAGTGCCAGACTACAATAGATGGCCATGGTGTGACTGAGTCATCATCCCTCTTGCAGATCTGGTGCCGTGCTCCGGTCTGTACATCCTGGCACAGCCCTGTGTTTTCTCAACACTTAGCTGGGGACACAGAATCAGAGCAGAAAAAATCTGTGGGAGGCAGAACTGCAGCTGCTGGAGGAGCTTATTTTATCTGTCAGCAACTGTACATGAACCCTCTCTACTACAGGATAAAATCTGACAGAGAGGCATAAGTCCTGACAGAGAAAGTTTTATGTACATTAAAGTCCCCATCAACCTGTCAATGCATAAATGGCCATATGCAATGTAAGTGATGATTAAAAGTGATCCAAAAGAAAGCATTTAAAAACCAAATGAACCAACCCACTACACCAGATCTACACCAAAGCTTCTTGATAAGTTAAACTCTTTTTAAGTCACAGATCAACAACAAAAAGTCTGACTGCCAAAAGGCATTTTAGACGTTAAGCAGATTTCCTATTAAAATATAAGATAAGAGACTATCAAAATGAAAACAAAAAAGACCCCAATCAACCATGTAAATTTCTTGAGGAACCAAGGAAAATGTGTCCAGTTTGTGGGACTGCTTCCAGGACCTTCTCTCTCTCCTTCAGCTTTTGTGCTTTTGTGTTTATGGCAAAAACAGTTCAGAGTTGGAACAGCCTACAGCCCAATGGTGTCTGCTCTTGGAAGGATATTTAACTCTCCCTCATTTTCACAGTGCTCTCTGACCTCTGGCTAGTCACTTTCTGGGGAAGTACCAGAAAGAAAGTCTAATTTTTAAAAGATGAAAATCAACTTTATGTATTCTGTAAGGCAACGACAATCAAGTCAGTCATATTTTCTCAGAACCTTTCATCAATATAAGACACTGATTTTATTGTGCCACTCAAATCACATTGTAGTTGTGGGTCACAATTGTCATTCTTCATTTACCTACATTTCTATACCACTGAGGTCAACAGATTTACTTACTCCAGTGGTGTGTCTGTATGAAATTATGCTCTAGACCTAAACAGAGAATAAATGACTATTTGTCAAGTTGCCTCTAGGAGCGGCCTCATATTTTTTTGAGTAAGCTTCAGATGGAAGCCCAAACATTTGGATACTTATAAAAATCATCCAGAGCTCCTGGATGTTGGAGATTTTCTCTCATTCGTTTGGACTGAAATTGTCAGTGGGCACAGAAATGTAATGTGTGGGGTAATCATCCAGTGAACAGAAATAGGAATCAGATGTCTTTCCAATAAAACTTGCCTCTCCACCAGCAACCCTCCAGCGAATCTCCCACACCTGTGGATGAGGGTTACACTGCTGTTACTGCCATTCAGAACTCTTTTAATGGGGGATGTATTTTTAAAAGACAGCTCTCACAGCTTATAAAGCAAGGTTTTGGCTTTGGCTAATGAAAAGCATTAATGTACTGTGGGAGGTGCAGAGAGAAAGATTATAATTAAATCTCTCTCCTCCTCTCCTGTCTCCAAGGGCTTGGATAAGAAACAGTTCTGCTGGGCAGCCGAATTTGAGCTAAATAAGATAGCTGGGGGAGGGAGCCTTCTTGGTGGTTTCATATGGGCTTGCACATGTGGTAGGGCCAGGGAACATTTCTGATGAAAATAAAACTGTTCTGGGCTCAATCCAGCTGAAAATACTGACAGCCTGCCGGGCTCTGCAACTTTCATAAGGTTGCAGATCCTGGCTCTTAGCAGGAAGCTTGGCCCACCCGCAGCAGAAGGCCCAGCAAGCAAAACAATAGTTTTATGCCTGAAAATTGCACATCAAATTGAGAGAGGCAGGAGGACTTGTGCCAACACACTCCTTCTCTCCCAGTGTTGCTAGGTTGGGCTCCTTGTACCATCAATCCCCCTGACCCCACACCTTGTGGGTACAGCCAAGAAGTTACGCAGGACTCCAAAGATGGAGGCAGTTGCTCCTCTGCTCATTATAAAAGGGCTGGTGTGTCTTGGTGTCTCACAGGCTGCTGGTGATGACTGGTAATGGTCTGCTGTCAGATGAATATGATTCTCCTCTCATCTTCCCTTGTGTTCTTTTACTATCACCCTCTCTTGAGCTTGATTTTTCCTTGAAGAACAAATGTTTTATTGACATGATTTACAACTTACATCAATTTACATAACACCCTTTAAGTACCTCACAGGCAGGTTTTTGTAAGAAGTATTCTTGAAACTATCTAGTTGCCACATGCCAAAAAAATACAACTATTGAAAACAGAAGACTAAAATATCCTGAACAACATTTTAAAACTTCTGAAGGAATTGGGTATAAAAGCTTTTTTGGGGATGGAGTGGGATGCTGGATTCCATGGCTTTGGATTGCCAAGAGATGTGCTCCATACACTCTCAGGCTGAGATGGAAGACTGAGCCTATGGTGGACAACGAAAACTAAGCTCATAAGCTTGGTCAGATGTTGGAGACGGGCAACAGAAACGCTTTAAACTTAATGCTATAGAAGTAATTCCTGCAGCTGTTTGGATCAGACTCAGCTCTGCATCCTTTCAGCATTTGCATCTCATCACCTAAAATCACTGGTGGGCCAGAACTTCTCACATCATGACAAGAGGCCTGTTCCAGGTGCAGAAATAGGGGTAAAATGGGCAATCTGCTCACCTTTCTGATACACAATCAAATACAGCTCCAAAATTTTACTCTAAGCTTCTTTTAAAGGAGAAAAAGACAAGTTCCTACCAACACACAACCCTGATGTGTACCTTCCTCAGGATCATACTGACTTAAACTTCTCTGGAGGAATAGAAAAGCCCATAGCCACAACAATGACACCCATGGGAGTTATTTTTTTCAAAAACCTTTTTCAAAGAGGTTTTTTTTTCAAACATTCTATTTGCAAGGAGTGTTCACAAGCACAAAAAAAAACATGGAATACAATGAAAAATGATGTTGTAGTAAAACCAGGCTATTAGTGCCCCTTATTTTCTCTTTAATCACTGATTAAGTCCTTGTACCCAGAGCCATTTCATGAAATTTAAATTAGGAGTAATTAGTCCCCATCCAAAAGAGTACTTAAAAACGTACATCAACTCTTAAGTATCTGAAGATCTCTGCAGAAGCCACCATGAGGACTGACATTCTGAGATGCTGTGCACACACTTGCACGCTGGACTGAAACCTGCATTTTCCCTTCCCTGGAGTGGAATGGCTCTTTTTCCTGTGACCATGGAATTATCTTGAAATTTTGCCTGCCATTCTTTTTTCTTTTTTTTCTGCTTTAGTGAAGCTTTCTCAAATATTCTGGCTGTGGTTGCAGAGCAGGCCTGATTCTGTACTTGGGAAGTCACTGAAAATTTTACTCTTGATTTCAGTGTCTTCAGGATTTGGCCTCAGCAAGAACCAGAAATCTAATGAGTACGTGTGTGGCCTGTGTTTTCAGAGGTTCTCAGCATCCTGGACTGCCAGATCAGTATCCTTTTAGAAGCATAGGTTTGAAGAATACATTATATATGCACATGTATACCCGCACTCATTCCATACATGCATATACATATGTTATTATTACTATTTCACCAGAATAGTGCAAACCTGTTACCTGATCAAAGCACAAGTTAGGATTATTTTAATGATGGAAATCTCTGCTCTTCACTGCACCTGTCTTTGTTGAGTTAAACAAAGACAACAATTTTATCAGAAATAAAATATACATAGACATGTAATCCAAATGACACAGAGCCCTGCTAAGCACAGAGAGAGATTTTACTCTCAGTTATACCAGTGTAGCTTCTGTTCAAGATGAAAGACATCCCCTGATCTTACACCAGGCAGAAGACATAAAAGACCTGTCAGAACTTGAGCTTCTCAGTGGGATTTATATCTCTGTAAGTGGGCCTGTTTGAGTTGAAGATGTGTGTACATTCATAATGGAAGCCTTTCTTCTCCCCCTAAGTGCAACATATGGATGTAGACATAACTGCATTACGTATAAAAATGTAATAAAATCTTTTGCCTGTGAAAAAACATGCAATAAAACACTTACATATCATTTTATGGGAGGATATTTGTGTATAATCTTATTCTTACATTATAAAATATTTCAAAGAGTATAAATGCTCTCTCACTTCAAAATAGTAGTCTGTATAGCAGGATGATTCATGGGATGTGACAAGAATCCTTTGCTCTTGCAAATAGAATCTGAAAACAGGCTTGAGCTCTCAGAAAAAATGTACTAGATGGGTTTGGACCTGGGGCTCACTGGTTTGCGTAACACTCCACAGGATCTTGGTAGCATTGCTTGGCAAGAGCCAGGACTAAGGTCCTGCTGATCCATAACTTCCTGGAAGAACAATCTTCACTTAAGGCCACATGATGTCTTGGCTCATAAAGGACCGGTGTTATGCACAA
The DNA here is from genome assembly GCA_013396655.1 of Campylorhamphus procurvoides. Classification (NCBI taxonomy): domain Eukaryota; kingdom Metazoa; phylum Chordata; class Aves; order Passeriformes; family Dendrocolaptidae; genus Campylorhamphus; species Campylorhamphus procurvoides. The sequence goes on along the minus strand of WBMV01004343.1, from coordinate 552,673 downwards.
CATGTTCCACTTTCATAAATGCTGCCTCCACACCAGATCTTTGACATGCCATCTAGGGAAGTGATGACTAATCTTATATAAACGCTGTAGGAAGGCCATGTCTCCATCCGTGTCCCATTCAGCTGCTCCTTTTTCCTGCAGTGCCCGCCTCAATGCATCACACTGGGAAGCAGGATGTTATCTTCACATGGTCCTGAGAATGCTCTGAAAGTCCCTCTGACTTGGGTCAGGGCAGCTGGCACTATTTCACACCAAATGAAAGCTGCCACTTGATGGAGTCAGGACCATTTAGAAAAAGCTGGGACCACAGTACGTCGGGGCAGGGGTACAGTATGAGCAGGGAGGGACAATGTGAAAGGGGAGGGGAGCAGTGAAACTATGGACACCATGTACTTGAAGTAAGTCCTGGCAAGAAGGGGTACATCTGCATGCAGGGAAAGAAATTAGTAATATTGCAATGTCTCAGGAAGCCTTAGGAGCGGGCACAGTAGTCCTTGCTGTACATATATCTAGAAATGCATGTCACAGCATTACCGACAGACTTACACAGAGAAGCAAAAAGGATTGCTTTTTCCTTATTAAAAATAATTTCCCTATTGCAATGATGGTACAAAATGACACTGTTCTCTCATTATTTACATACTGAATTCCCCTTTTTTAGAGGGGACTTAAACTTGAGTGACCTGTGGACCCACCATCTATGTACTGAGCCCTCTTTGTTATGTGTGATTTTTGGAGAGATTATGCTCCTATGATTTATATAAAGAGTCTGCCGTCTTAGAGGGGATTTCATATGACCCCATGATCCCATTATTTAAGTACTGAGATCCTTCTTGTTAGAGGTTACTTTAACCACCATTTGCACACAGCTCCACAGAATAGGGATTTTCCCACCAGTGTCAATAAAGTTAGCTTTTGTTCAAGTGCTCTTTCTCTGCAATTAAATCACACTTGAGCAGCAATACTCCTGTTTTTTATAGCATAGTCTCAGGCTGGCTGCATCGTCCCATGCCAGTGGCATGTTAAGCGTCCTAAGTCCAGACCTAGGAGTGGACATGACTGCAGATTGTGTGTCTGTGAATCTCATCAGTCAGTGAGAGAGTGCAAGGGGGCAGAACTGCGCACAGAATGGTGATGGCATCCTAAATGACTGTGAAGAACTCCTTAAATAATACATGTTCAGGCAAAGCCCCAAATAATTTCCACTGAAAACTGATGTAATGAAAACAACTAACTTTGAAATTAGTATGTCCTTCTCGTATCTTGCCTTTTTATCTCAAGCATTTCACATTCGTGAACTCTATGTTTTTGTATGCAGTTATGCTAGTAGTATAGGATTAAAAGCTTTGGTTTAGCATGTTCAGGTAAATGATGCTTAATAGAACTTTACAGAGACTAAATGCTAGGACAGTTTTAACTATACGTGGAGACATGTTCTTGCAAATTTCACAGATCAGAAAGAAAAGCCAGAAAAACTCAGAGTGAAAAATAATGCTTTTTAGAAGATGAGTACTTCATGGACGAAAGCACTTCAATTCCACCAACAAGAAAGGGAAGGAGAAAGAGGGAGGAAGGAATAAAGGAACAATAGTGACAATATATAAGATGTGGCAGGAAAAAGATGCTGTGGACGCAATTATGGAAACATGGAAAAGCAATACAGAAAGTAAAGGCACAGGGAAATAAATGGGTCTATTAAATATCCGACTTTCCATTGTAGAACTGTATAGGTGGATCATGAAAGAAAAACAGACCTATGAATGCTATAAGAATTTCATAGTTTCGATATTGCAACATTTCTTTTAAAGATGTAGCCAATTATGTTTGAGAGAAATCATTCCATGAGACACTTCACAAGCCATGGAAGGAAGCACATGCAGCTCGCATGGGTATTACAGAGCAATATACCTACAGAGGCTATTAAAAATCACCTGTTCCAGAGGAAGATATATCTGAGGTTACCTTTGGCATATTGGTTGTATTATTAAAAGATGCTTAATAAATTTTAGTGTATCGGGATAATTTCAGATAACTGAGGAGGTGTTGACTTTGTACCAGAATTCATGAAAGTAAATAGGTAAGTGAAAACAAAAGTAATGAGGGGTTCTCTCTTTAAGAAAAAAAATGGAGTAAATGAAGTGAAAATCATCAGTAAAGGAAACAGAATAAAACTATTTTCCAGTCAGTTTGCAATTCTATTCTTTAAATTGTTCTAGATTGATGAGCCTTAAAAACATACAATAGATTGAGGAAATTACTTCATTTGACCCCAAATAAATACTTTATTTGTTTTTCAAGTATAAAATGTTCTTAGAATAAAGATGAAACGAATTTTGAAAATAAATATTTTAGACTAAAAAAATCAAATACTCCATTTTAAAAATGTCAACCCAATATTTTTCAGCTATTTTTTAAGCTCTCCTTGTACCCCTGTGCATATGAAAGCACTTGTTTTCAGCTGTAATAATTTCAGAAACTTAACATTATTTCAGAAAATACATTGGTCTATTTCAATTTGCATTTTTCAGTGGGAAAAAAAGACTTAGAGAAACTTTCTCCTCAGCTGTAACAAGGAAATAACAGGTGAGAAAATATTGCCACTCAAGATGGCTTAAAAAAAACCCCAAAAACATGTGAAACAAATTGATTTCATTGTCTGATAGTGGCGCATTGATGAAAGGGACTGTATAGATGTAAAACACTTAAAAAATGCTACTTGGTTTAATATCAAACCATGTATCTATGTAGCATTGCAAAACAGAGAATCTGTGAAGTAATTCAGGGGTGTGTGAAGAACTGAATAGTTGGCAGATCCTAAAAGAGCATTTTCAGTGGAAAATCACATACTAATGTAAATGTTTACAATATAAGTCTGTGTGAGTAAGTACTGTGATGTACTAGGTAAGTACCATAAGTACGAGGTGATGCTAGTCTGTATTTCTTGGTAATCTAGAAAGGAATGTCAGTTACTACTGAAAATGTCTTAATGACATAAAACTAGTAGAGTGGGATGTGATGGTGAGAGCTGGGCAGAGGTACAATATTATATGATCTGGACATACAGAGAGCATCTGCTTTAATACAGGCAAAAACAATCAATCCCCCCATGTGGGACCAAGGAAGACAATGATGGCCACAGATTCTGGGGCTTGGGAAAGCAGTACCTCTGAGAAGGACTTGGGGCTCAGGGGCAAGGAGTTGCATTAGAGTTCCTACTGCAGTGCTGGAGATGAAACAAGCCCTAAACTTAAAAGGAGAGAAGCAACCAGTGGAAATACAGATGTAATTTTACATTTGTATGTAACTGCAGGAACACAGATGTTGGAACATTATGTACAGTTCTGGTCGTCTTGTATTTAAAAAAAGATGTTGAAAAACTGAAGAAGATGCAAAAATTGAGCCAGGAAAAATATTCCAATGCTGGAAAAAAAAATCTGGACAGTGCAAGGCCTAAAGACCTGATAAAAAGAGGAAGAATAAATAACTTGAATATGCCGCACGTTCTTTCATTGCAAGACTATTCGGGGACGAAAGTGGAGAAAACTGTGAGGAGCAATGGAGAGTAAAAATGCAAAAAAAACTAAATCACAAGACAAATAAAACAAATGTCTTGGAAAGCCAAAGTAATTTATTGGTCCAAAAGCCTTCATCTCAAGAGTAAATGTCTATATGGAAGACTGTGATTCAGAGAAACTCTAGGCAGACAAAGTGATATGGAAGTGACTTAATTTAAAACAAACAAATAAATAAAAGAAAAGTAAACCCAAATAAATCTGAACAAAACCATGGCCTACTTTAACCGGGAAAATCAATCCTGATGATCTAACAGTCTTTCTGGGCACATCTGTGGGACTCACTGACTCTGTTTCTATGGATAACGCTTTGTGGAGCAGACCCAAGTCTTCCTGCACATCCAATTTACCTTTTTTTGGCAGAGAACTGAGAGGAGAGATAGTTGTGCAGCTATTGCCAGAGCTAACAAGAAGCGTATCTTACATGAGACAAAGCCCTGCTTGCAGAGAAATTTAAGCTGAAGTGATGTATATCTTCAAGCAAACAGTGAAGTCATAAACACCCTGAAGCCCATTCTGCCTTTGGCTCCTCGCTGCTCTTGCATGGTATTAAATGATGGTTGAATTCAGGGCTGCTGTTGCTATCCATATGCACATCTGTGCCTGCTCATTTCTAATGCTCCATGGTATTGGTATGAGTTCTGTTATGCTCTTGTCCGCCTTCTATAACAAAACCTTTATCCTTAAGAAAACATTTAAATCTCTCTCTCTGTTGATTCCTAAAGGCTTTAGTCAGTGTGTTTGAAATGGACTCAGCAAAGCCTGTGTCCACAGTGGTTTGCTGTACACAGAGCTCCAAGCACAACTTGAGTTACTGTCTTCAGAGGGGCCAGAGCCTCCAAAAAGTTTTATTTCCTATGCTTACACTTTCTAACTTGAAATCTTGAACATCATTTATACAAACCAACAATGCAGAAAAGAATTTGGGGATCATGTCTAAAATGGTGCATAATTTGACCCTCATAAATCCTTATAGCAAAGGATTTAATCTATCTATCTATCTATCTATCTATCTATCTATCTATCTATCTATCTATCTATCTATCTGTCTGTCTGTCTGTCTATCTATCTATCTAATCTTTCCTTATATCAGAGGGCTGAAATTTCTTTTCCTTAAGAAAATAAACAAACCTCATTTGTTTTTAGAAGTCCAGATATTATGGAAAGCTAAATACAAAATAACAGACACCTGTGCATAGTGCTCCATCCTGATATTGGGCTAACATGAAAATTCAGATAATCAGCACCATTAAAGTCAATTGAAAACTTACTGTGAGAGGGTATAGTTTGCAGGGCCCAATCTTGCGCAGTTTCTTTGTTCCCAGAGATATTTTGTGCTTTACTAAGTAAAAAATGTCATTATATTCCAAAGTGAAATTTTGCAGGCCATTGATCTAGAATATGAGCTAGTTCCTTTGGGGAAATCAGAAGCCACACATTTATTTAAGTTAGAAAAATTACTTCCGTCCAAGGCTGTTTCTCAAGAAACATTCATGGCAGCCCAAAACTTGCAAACTCGCTGCATATATGTGCCAGGCATAGCATAAAGATAAATAGCTCAGTACTTTGTGATGTGAAATCTTGCTGAACAAGTATTGCATACTGGATTGTAACAGATCTTTAAAGACCTTCCAATGTCCTGGAAAAATAATCATAGTTTTAAAGGGCTAGTAAATCTTCACATGGTAGTTAGCAAATGTTTCAATAAACTGCAAAGATTCTTTCTGACAATTTTCATACCTAGTCACTGAATGATTAACCATGCTGCTTTTTCTAAGGTTTGCATTAAAATAGCAAGAAATAAACTTTCCAAAATAGTAAAATGTTTTGGTTCTTATGCCAATCGGGAAAGCCAAGAGCATTAAAAATTAAAGATGACATGTCCAGTCTAAATTTTGACCTCAACTAAGTAATGTTCATGCTTCTGGACTCTTGGTCCCCTGAGAAAAAAGGACAAAACCATTCTCCCAAAAGATGAGGGTACACCTGACCTGAATTCTTCCAGATTACAGACTTAAAGACCAGAAAACCAGTTCTGCAAGTTATGCTTAGTTATTGAATGGCGTCTGTTTGTGTTGTTACATAGAGCAGGGTACACTTTGTAGAAATAACTAAGTGAAGTATGGGCAAAATGATAATCTGAAAAGAAAAAAAAAGAGTGTTTGGTCATGTTACTTCTTGCTTTAAAGGAGTTTAAAGTTTCTCTCCTATGCTCCATTATTTTCTCCTTTATGTTTTTTAAGTATACCCCAAACTTGAAATTTAATAAAGGTTGGGCTTTTTTCTATTAAAAAAATTCAATCTTTTGTAATAAATGCTGCTGAGTATTGGGGGGGAGAGGGGGCGTTGTTTGACTGAGGGGTTTTCTCCTGAAAAACATAAGGATGCAGAAAGTACTCAGGTGGAAACCAAATCTTGCTAGCAGTCAGAAACCTCACTTTCTACCTCTCTGGGAACATAAGATCAAAGGCACATTTTTCCCTGAACCAGGCATCCAGTGCCAAACACCAAAAAGAAAAAAAATGGTCTTTCTTCACCAGAATATTCTCAAAGAGTCATAGCTAGAGCCTTTCTGTGCTGGGGTTGATATCTTTGGAGGTAGTAGCACACATAAGATTCGTCCCTGAACTTTTATTGTCTTCTTGTGTGAAAGATATCCTCAGCTTAAACACATGTGAGAGGGCTTCCTCTTCCTTGCTTTCAGCCTAACGTCTGCTAGATGCATTTGACTGGTTCTTGTCCTGTGTGGAAGTGAAAGGCAGGGTTTTATTCACCTTCCCCACCTCTGTCATTCAGCGATTCAGAATTTCAGTTCAGAACTCTGAGATCTTCACGGTGTAGCCCAGGATGGAATAATTTATGAGCAGTTCAATAAAGCTAAAATTAAATGTTGTATTTACAATCAAGTGCCAAAGTTTCAGTAAGATTCTTGTGAAACATTTCCATTTTTTCAAATCAAACAACCTTTACTGTCAAAAACCCTTTTGTCTTCTGGAAAAATTTCAACCTTCTCTTAGTGTTATGCTATATTTTTGGCTCAAGAAGCTCAGTAAGGGCTCTTTATTTTTATTTTAATACAAGGTGTCAAAATTAATTATCAGAAATTTCACTGACATAATGGAAAATATTTGGGCCAGAACATTCATTGTTATAAAGACTATTACCAGAATTTTCACACTGTAGTCATAACCACATATTCATGTAGACCAACTAAATAAAATACAGATTTCAGGCAAACAAGGATAGAATTTTTGGCTAGTACAAACAAGGCAATATCTTTTGTGGTGTTTGACTTTTATCCATTCATGTTGTTCAGCCTTGACTGCAGATATCTTGGACACATAACTGTCTGCTCATAAAAAGAGGTTGACTTAGAAATGAGGCAGGTCAGAGGCCTGCCAGAGATTTTGCCAATTCTGTGTTTGGGATCTGTGTCCTGCCCAAGCCCCACTTTAGCTGCCTAGCTCCTTCAGGAAACTCTTGGGTTGCTCCGGCATGTTTACCCCTTAATAAATCAATGCTGACTTCTCCCAGTCACCGACTTGCCCTTAATATGCTTGGAAACGGGTTACAGAAGGATTTGCTCTATCACTTTCCCAGTGATTGGGTTGAGGCTGGCTGGCTTATAGTTCCCTGGATCGTCCTTCATGTCATTCTTGAAGATAAGAGTAAAATTTGATTTCCTCCAGTCCTAAGGAGTCTCCTGTGATACCCAAGACTTTTCCAAGGCCATCAGGAACCGCCTCACAATGGCAACCATCAGCTCCTCCTCATCCATGGGTTGAGCTTGCCAGGTCCCATGGACATGGCTACATTCCATTTGCTTATCTAAGCAAATTCCTAAATGGGTCCTTCTCTACCAAGGGAATTTCTCCCTTGTTCCCACCAGTTTCAGGGACCTGGTGTTCCTGAAGGTGCATCTTAACAGTAAAGACAAGGAAGAGATATTTGAGTACCTTGGTATTTTTCCATGACCTTTGTCACCAGGTCTCCTGTCCCATTCAGCAGTGGGCCCACATTTTCCCTGGTCTTTCTTTTGCTGCTGATAGGTAGCATATGTGGAAACCTTTCCTCATCATCCCTCAGGTATGATGGCTTTCCTACCCCTGGTTCTGCATGCTCAGACAGTGTCTCTATATTCCTCCTAGGTCATCTGTCCCAGCTTCTACTTCTTTAATTAAAGTTTAAACTTCAAGCTTCTTTAATGAATTATCAGAAAACATTGTAGAGATGGAAGAATGAGCCTGACAAGCTCTGGTAGCTCACATTGCTGAAGAAGCACATGGACCACATTTTCCGAGTGCTGGTGGCTCCTGTCATGTACCATGTTGTCCAGCTAAGAAGTGACAAAGATATAAAAAAAAACAAAGCCCGATTTTAGCCCAGAAATATCATTGAAAGATATCTCCATATGCAGGCTTGGAGACTGCAAAGACTCCAGGGCTTCATTAAAACAATGGCCTGAGCTGAAAGAATACATCTGATACGTCAAACACAAGATCATGAAACCTTGGAATCTTTTACGAGCATATGGGCTGGGAAATAGGAAATATTCCTGAAAGGTTTGGCATTAAAAGTGACACCCATTATTGTGTCTTTAGCACAACTTGAATGTGGCAAGAATTGTTCATATTATTAGTCATATAAGCAGGAAGATTGAACATTTTTTTCCTTCTTGGAAAAGGAAATTCTCCATGGGAATACTGAACATTGGTTTGCTTTCCTTGAAGATGCTGGATAAAGAAAGGATATAAAGAGGATAAATTAATTATTTTTTTCACTTAATATTTTTTTTTTAATTCTTGTTCACTGCATTCCAAGATCAGTTATTTTTCAGAAATATTCAGAGGGAGAGCCAGTGCACGTAACATGCACTGGAATAGCTGATGAGTTCTTGAAACACAAACCTAGAAGGGTACAGGCACCACTTAAATCTCTTTCTCAGAGTTTAGGGCCAGGACTTGAGCCAAGTGTTTGAACCCCCAGCTGAGCAGCTGCACCGAGAGGCATTTCCCTGGGAGTTGTCTCCTTTCTCGTGGGAGGGAAGCTTGGTCTGGAGCTTCTGAACAGGAGTTCTGCTGAAAAAGATTTAGTTGTAGTAAACATTTTCTAGTTTCAGCAAATAGGCATTTCCCAATTTAAAACATGTGCTCTGGACTAAAGTTCCTGCCATGCTCCAAGGCTGGGTGTCTTCAGGGATTGGAGGTGTTCAGGAAGATGGAAGGATGCTTTGCACAGGGGGAGAGGGCCCATCATCTCATGGGACTGCTCAGCAAACACAGAAGATGCAACAACAGGAATGAGCCCATGACAGGTCTTTTTTTGGAGCCATCCAGAACTGCCAAATGTTCCTTTGTTGTTTAATCCAGCAGTTTGATTTGTAGAGGACTGTTAGTCTCCTTTGGTTGTTGCCCTGTCCTGAAGGCTTGGGGAAACTAAGGGCAGAAATATGGGAGTCTGGCATGGTGAAACTTCTACAGAAGAACAGTTACCTATCCAAAGGATTAAGTGAAAGTTTGCTTTTCTACAGAAGTCCAGGTCTGGACATGTGCATGCTGATGGAATAGCAAATTCCTGTTTTGCAATTACATCCAGAAAGAGAAATGTTTTCCATTTGCTGCCTCTCCTCCCACTTGCCCAGCCTTGGATAAGGGTATTACTCAGTTCAGCCTGAGAGATTGAGAATTGAGGGGATAAAAGGAGTTTCATGGATGAAAAGAAAAAGACCAGAGTGTGATGAGAAAGGGGAAAAGGAGGGGAGGAGGAGGGAAGAGTTCTGACACAAATATATTTGCATTCAAACTGTTGCAAAACTAGACCTTATATGAATAAAAAATTTGTGCAATGGAAATACAGATTCTGGCATGATTATTTGCCTTTGAAGCTAGGAGGTTAAAGAGGGGAATAGTAAGTGGGGGATGAGCTATGAGCAGCAAATGTAGAGGCTGTCCAGACACTGGTACATGCAGACACTGGGCAGCTGGCCTGAGCCCATGGCTGAGCCAGGACCCTGACCAATTTTCCTTTTTTTTTTTTTTCCTTCTTGCAAGAAAAAGCAGAGGTTAAGCTGACTGGAGAAAGCAAAGCTACCATAGCCTTTTGTGGCCAGTAAAGCCTAGTACAGACTGTCATTGTCAGGCTGTGTAACACAGTCCACTTTTGTTGTTTACTTGCAGCAGCGGGTGGAAGGAACTGCTCTGAGTTACGCTGGGTGACGAGGAGCCAGGAGAAGGGCTGTTGTGGGAGGAGGCTCTGCTGTCTTTCTGGACTTTCACTTTTGATTTTCAGCTGAGCTGGAACCATTGGTTTTTTTAATTTTTTTTTTTTTTAGTCCCTGGACCTGAGGCGAGATCCTCAGATGACATAAATCACATCCGCTTCCCTGTGGCCGGGGGAGTTAGGAGGATGCACAGTGGTTCAGAATATGACCTGCCTTATTTAGAGATTGGAGCACTTCTTTTCCCTGGTAAAATTCAGCCCACCACATTCATGTGCTCAGTCATGAAGTACGTGAACATTTTTCAAAAGCACAACTTCCCAATGACCCAGAGTGCCTTCAAATAAAGAAGTGCAATTGGACCTCGGTAGTGTGAAAGGAACAGTTGAAATCCCTGTCTTGCCCAGCTGTTAAACCTGTGTTTGATTTCTGAAAAACCTATAGAGAAAAAGGGTTAAAGGAGACCATGCAAGAAGTAGAAGAAATAAATTGAATGCACATGTGCAATCATTATTCATACTAACCTTCCCTGTATTACTTCATAACACAGCTGTATACACAAAAAAACCCCCAGTCCAGTTTGGTTTCTTCCTATTTGAATCTTATTAATTTCTGTTTAATGGAACACAAATGTTTGCGCTCTTCATTTTGACGAATGCAGCCTCGTAGTGTATTTGTTAAGCATTAGCTAGCACAGTTGTGACCATCTAATACAAATGTCTCTGGGCCTTTCATGGCTTCTGACAGGACATCTTTTGAGCATGACAGTTGCCATGGGGACGAGTGCAATGCCTATTTGGAAGGAAAATTGGGAGCAATGCTCATTACGTCAAAAACTACATCGGGGAGGGAGGGAAGGAGAATGTTTGCTTCTTGTGCTGACACTTAGCTGCTTGTTTTACCCGCCACCCACACACTTCCATCAAACAATATCTCTTTCAAATGCAGAAGTCAGAGTTTGCATCTCCTATCGTTCCAGCTGGAACAGGCAAGGGCTGTGTGAAATGAATATCATCATGCACAGGGCCGGGGCACTGCCTGGCTGGCTCTATCTGTCACTTCATAACACAGCAACACTGAGCCCTCTCAGTTTTCCCCTCCTCCCGCCCTCGGCCAAACGCTTGCAGAGCTCCTTGGGGCACGGCAGGGACACCGGGGTGGTGCGGGGAGGAGCCAGCTGGGGAAGTCCAACCAGTTTGCTCAAAACCAGGAGATTTATTGTGGGTTTACGTTGGTGAGAGAAGGATCAGTGCCTGTGTGTATCACAATTTCCATAGGGAAGGTGGCAATAAAAAACACAAAGACCTTTGTATCCTCCCCATCCCCCCAGAACAATGTGAGAAATCAAGGGGAAAAAAACCCCTTTCTGTACAAAACGAGCCCAAGACCCTTCTGTTCTGAGCTTGCTCTTGTCATATATTCCCTAAGTCTGCAACATTTCTTCCATTAGAAATTAACCATCGCTATATTTTTCACTGACTTGTTCTGTTGCCTTAGACTTTCAAAAAATCCCTAAACCCACACTTTAAAAAAACCCAAACCCCGCAAAAACTGGATAGCAGCCAAACAGATCAAGGCAGACTCACCATGAAGTCAGGATTTGAGCAAGGGTTGTTGGCAAAGTGCTCAAATTTTTGGCTTTGGGTGCTGAGGTAATGTAAAAAAATCTTGCTGAAATACAGGAAGTGGCTGCAACACCTTGCTGATACCTGTGGTGGCCGCAACACCTTGCTGATACCTGTGGTGGCCACAATGAATTTTCAGAATGGGATGGATTATTGGTCCCTGAGATACCTGCATCCTGAAGGACTGCCCTTATACTTCTGCTTTGCTTTCTATGTCTTACAGAGATCAGTAGCCCACAGCAGTGCCCAAGGATTTGCATTTCTCATGACCTCGGCTTCATATAGGCAGTCCAGAACCTGTTTAGTCCATTATCTCACATATGGTACAGGGACAGGATGGTAGAGTTGGTCTCTACTTTGCAGGGCAGGAGTGTGTGTGTGAGTGCGTGTGTGTGAGAGAGACTGGGGGGTTTTCACATGCTGCCAGAACAGTTTTCCATTCTCTTCATTCTAAGTTTGTAAATGTGAAATGGGGTGCAAAAAAGGCAGCTTTGATGCACCGACAAGTTTCCTGGCCGTGATGAGTCTGAAAAAGTTCTCACTGAGGACCCTGCACCGGAGAGGCTCCTCAACCATCTCGCTGACTGCAGGCAGCAATTAATTTCTAAGTTTCTATTTAAATGAAAAAGAAAAAAAAAACAAACCCCAAAACCTCAAAAACACCTCAACCCTTCCCTCCTAGGAATAAATGCCATTATGTGCAGCTGTAACAATTCTCCCTTTCACCCCGTCACTGCCCCATTCAGTCATGCATTGACAGCTGCCTTTAAACTTGAACTTTCTGCACTCCTGCACAGCCTACTACCACTTGAACTGTTTGACTAATATCATCATCCCACAACAGTGGCAGCAGCAGCAGATGTTATCTCGCACGGGGAAAGAGGCTTCCAGGTCTGAATGCCAGAGCTGCAGTGGGATCTCATGCATTTCCCATGGAGTCACAACCCCCAGAATTATGAAGTTGCATAGGGCTGACAACAGGTGTCCCAGGTATTGTATGAACCTTTGCGCTCTCCTCTCTCCCCTTCTTATCATTTAGTGGCATTCACCAAAGCCAGGAGGCCACCTTTGAATGGAGCAGGAGGTCTGCTCAGGTCTCTTGTCTCCCCTTCATCTTGTCCACCACTTGCCTCTTTGAGGAGGCTCAATTTGCCCCATTAGAGGATTTGTTCTCTTCATTAGGGCAACGTATGTGAAAATCCAACTTCTCTTAGCTTTCCTGTGCAGTGAGGTGCTACCCTCAAGGTTAAGACATGAAAAAATTTTTAAGTAGGTATTTTGCTTGTCTAAATACTGATGTGTTTTACATAGATACATTGTCTGGCAGATCAAAATATGCAATTGATTCAATATTTATGCTTATAGAATAATGATATCAATACATATTTTCTCTCTAAAGCAGTTTTTGTCTCAGTAGATACAGCTGAAAAGGATTGTAACTCATGAAAACTAGCATTGCAGGATGTTTCAGAGGTAATCCGTGGTATGTGTTTGCCTATGGCAAGCATGAGGCAATCTGAATTAATTTAGCCATCCCTGCCAAATCACATCTTCCATCACCATAATTTATCTGGCCATCTGATAATTTTGCTTTATTCAAATTTTAGGCCCAATTCTTTCTCCAGATTTATGCATGCAATGACAGGAACATGTCTCTTGGGTTTAATGGGAATTACGTCTCTGAAGGAAGAGCTCTAGATTAAAGGGCTATATGTTTGAACAAAATTTGTCTGAAAACTACTCCGGAGAGGAGCTTCTATAATAGACCAGTGTGAATTTATTCTCAGTTTTGCTTTTTGTACTGTCTGAAACCCCAATTTTTGTAAGAATGGAAACTTAGTTGAAAAAAATAGATTTTCATAATATCTAAGGTTACTGGTTTGTCAGTCTCATTATGAAAATAATGGTTTCAGAGCTTTCAGAATGTCTTTATCCAGTTTTGAAGGAGTTTGATTTTTTAATTTTTACACAACATCCTAGCATTTATGTCAACATCAAAATCGAAGCAGAAGGCACTTCGAAATAGAAAAGAAGACAAAACTTTTAAGCTTGCTAAATGACGCACAAATCTCTTGCCTCTGTGATCATTAAAGATAATTTAAATAAGAGAATACTTCAGTGAAGTAGTTGCATGCTATCACTTATTACGTTGTGTAATACTGTAAATAATTAGTATAAAAATTAAAACCATAATACATTAACTAAAAGAAATGAAATGTAAAAAAAAAGAAATTCTGAAATGAACTTTTTGAAATCATCAGACATTTCCATTTTCCACTTCACAAAAAATTTCAGCTGTATTTAGTTATGTTCGAAGTCTCTGACAGTTCCGATAGATGTTCAAAATCTCAAAGCAGGAAAATATATGTAATTTCGAAACACTACTATTACAATTTAGTCTGCTCTCTTACAGTGACTTTTAAGCAGGGAATAAACACCATCATAAGTGTTTACTAGGAAGAAACTCTGCTTTCCAAACACTTGAAATGATTTTTGTTCTGTAGCAACCAGGTTTGGAAAGCAAGATGTTTCATTTTTCCCTGGTACAAACCTCCCACACACTTTTGCTTTCTCCTGATTGCAATGCTTCACAGAGCTGTGCTTCTAAGGCAGGACCCAAAATCAGCCCGGGCACAAATAGGCACCAGCACCTAGTCTGGCCTACAGCTGTCCTTAGACATGTGTCTGCTTTCCTGCCCAGGGCCCAGGCTTCCATGGAGCTGCTGTCTCCAATGCCCCAAATTAAAGGACATTGAAAGATCCAGTGGTGGGCTTCACCTCACCTGGCAAGATGTGCTTGTGGAGGAGACCTCTGCATCTGAGTGAGCCACCATCAGCTCCCATTCGAGACACAGGAGACATGGAGGCTCTGTCTAGAGTATGACTCATCTATCCCATGTCAGACTCCTGTTTCCTGAGGAGGATTGCTGTGCAGCAGTGTGACTTCTCTCCTGTGACCATGATGGGCAGTCTTGGTCAACTACCACAAGTACAAAGGTCTGCATCTGTTCACATCCACCATGTTTGCAGTAATATGATTTAACAGAGGGTATGAGTGACCAACTTCCTTGGCCTTTATTGGAAAGTGAAAACTATGTCCTGCACGAAACAACTCTCCTCAGACTTTACACAGTCTTTAATGATGCCATGCCATGAGGTGCTCAGTCAAACATTCTCTCTTCTGGGCTGTACTGTATTTTAAGTCTATCCAAAGGATGTTTTGAGTGCAGCATTTCCCTTGGCACTGTGAGGACAGGGTTTCTTTACAGCCTCATCATTGTATTATGATGACAAATTGCTGCTATACATTGAAAACAGCACTAATTCTACCATCAGAATGAAAAAAATTATTTGTAGAGAGTTAGATTTCTTTTTTCATTGCAGTCAGGGATTTCTTCCAGTCCTTGTGGCTGGGCAGTGGGACAGAAAACTAGTTTAAAGAAAGGTAAGAGAAATTCAGATCTAAGAAATATTAGAAGACATCAAATGTTTGCTTTTTATGAGTTTTCTGGGTTTTGATGAAGGTGGAAGCCCCATAAAAAACTAGTCAGCTGAAAAGCTTGCTATGTAAAAGCAGGGATTACCTTTAAATTTCCTCTCCTTGCTGATGCAGGAATGGCCTAGGTTACAAAGAACATGAATGTCTGGTACAGCTCAAGTGCATTTGTGCCAGAACTCCTACAATGGGCTCCTGCTGCTATGACCCCTTGCTTTGTCATGCTCATTTAAAATAAAATCACTGTCTGGTGATTAACACACATACCCCACCTCCCCTCCACAGGTAAAAAACCCAAACAAACACAAACAACCAAAAAGAAAAAATCCCCCCAAAAAACAAAACAAACAAACAAACCAAAAAGCAAAACAAAACAAAAAAAACCAACAATCCCCCCAAACCAGTTGTGCTTTGGTATGTTTGATGGATCTGCATCATTGGTATATGAAAAAGACCATTGTTTTAGCTGGGAAGATTGCCATCAGAGACTGAGAGCTAGGGTTGCATCCAGACAACACATCACAGGTTGTTCAGCTAACCATGAGATACCATTATCCACATATCCTTGAGGAAAGAACTAGGAGAAGATGTGTCTGGGGATAACACACCTGTGAAGTTTTTCCTTCCAGGTGTCAAATTGTTGAATCACTTAAGCAGGAGAATGCACTTGACATGCCCTTGGAATAGTCTCTCCCTGGACTGGCCACTTTCCCTTCTCCTTCTGCAGTCCTCTCTTCCAACACCAGCATCATTAAGTGTGGAAGCCTAGATTTATGAAACTTTGTGTATTCTGCTCCTTCAGTCTCTGTTCTGGCCCACATGCCATTTATATCAACACTGGCATTCCCAGTTAAAGCAGTTCAATCCCTTAATGCATTGCAAACCTGAGGCTTCAGTGCAAATAAGATCCTCTGTCTCTTCTAGGAAATGGAGGTACAAAATAAAATGAGAATAACAATGTTATCCTATTCCTTTTCATTCTGTTTTTCTTTTACCCTATGCAAGTCCTTGCTTTTATGAGATTCTCTCTTCTCTACCCCTTCTTCCCACATGTCATTCATGAATCCAGAGCCCTCTCTCTTGCCCAAGTTGAGTTGTCATGCATTTCCTTGCAGTAACACAGGGGTTCAATTTGGCCCTCTTTAACTAACACCCAAATTCAGGCCCTAAATGCTGAAACCATTCAAAACAGCAGAAGACAGTTCCTGCCTCATGTCTCCACAGGACTGCATCCTGGTCATTGCAATCCCAGTAGCCCAGGAAACTTCATACCGTATCTTTCACAGGGTTGATGCTTCTTCATTCTTAATCTATGTTGTCTCACTCAATATACACACTCTTCTTAGGTCTTTTCCTGTCATCTCTATTGTGAGCTGAATGTTTCAGGGTTCTTCTACAAATAAAATGTCATGGAATTTCTGTCTCCCTGATGTCTTCTGATAAAGAAGGAAGGAAATAAATCAATTTTTATATTATTTCTCCCCCTAAAAGGATCCTTGTAGCATCCTCCTAAAAGTGATGCTATGTTTCAGCAGAAAACAGTGAGGACAAAAAGCAGAATTTAGTCCTCACAGCTCTACAGGATGAATTTCCTTTGCATTTGTTCCAGTCAGGCACATACAAGTTCTTGTAGTTATCATTGATTTTGCATGCCTGTTCATGCTCCTCAGTGCATGTGGCCTGAAAACCCCCACTAAAGATACAGATACTAGCAACAATCTCAAGCTTGATTCCCTCCATGTTCTATATTAAGCAAGTACTTTGCATGAACAAACATTTCTATGTCGAGCTCTTCTTTCTTCATTCTCTGAAGAGGAATATTCTGTAGTTGCTAAAGAAGCTTAGGCCATATGGTCCCACCTACATGATCTTGCTTCCTGTTTTCACAGTATATTTTGCGCTATTTAGCCACTTTTATTTTTTCGTTTTGCTTTTGATGTGCCCACAGTGATCCAACAGCAGCTAGTTTCTTGCTGTTCAACTGTAGAATTGTGACACTAACAATCCTGTGCCTGTATGTGACTGAGCCTAGTAGAGGGATGGTCATTTTTCTGCAAATTGCTCCTCCCAGTTACATCCTCTGTCTCATCTGCCA
Organism: Campylorhamphus procurvoides; assembly: GCA_013396655.1. Taxonomy (NCBI): domain Eukaryota; kingdom Metazoa; phylum Chordata; class Aves; order Passeriformes; family Dendrocolaptidae; genus Campylorhamphus; species Campylorhamphus procurvoides. The sequence goes on along the minus strand of WBMV01004343.1, from coordinate 535,668 downwards.
TTATTAGTATTGTTAACACTGTTCCTGTAACAATAGTCAGAGACTTTGGCCTCCAGCTACATGAAGCACTAAAATACACTTTTTTCCTTTTCTTTTTCAGAATCTGTTAAGATCATAGCAAGATCTGCTTTACTTTTCCCCCTTTATTAAATACAAATATGTTTTTATGTTGTGAAGTGGAAAAGACAAGTCTACAAAATTCGGAGAGTGCCAAATACCCTGTGCAGAATTAATTTGCCTGCCCCTGCCCCCACCTGCCCATGCCCACAATAGCACCCTGCTTTTTTCCATCATAGTCAGAGAAGGCAGAAACTAAGAAAAAAAAGCACAAAGCAATGACAGGAAAATAGGAAAATTGAATTTAAAAAATCACAAATGTGAAAAATAATACAAGTCATCATTGACCACTAGCCAAAAAACTGAGTTTGCTACAACTCTGTTATCCAGCTGAGGGCCACATCCTGAAATGTGTATGGAACATCCTGAAAATTTCCTGGGCTATTAGAAACTTAAATTATTTAGTCCTAAGGCCTGATTAATGAAAAGATTAAACAGTTACAGCAGAATGTTTTATAGTACACCTGCTGTGTGAGGATCACTCCATGACTTATAAGGTCCAACATCCTGGCTCTTCTGAAGCAAACATTATTACTGTTGTTAGGAAAGTGTGCAGAAACTCAAGTTATTTTAAAATAATTTTTATACTGTAAGTTATATAATAATTATAAACAGAAACACTTTTAATTAAAACGATATAAAGGATTTTCTATAATTTCCTGTGTTACTCCTCAGTTTCTCTTCATTTCTGTTCTCTTCCTTTGTTTTTTACATGTTATAGATACAAATTAAAAAATATGTTAAAAGTAACACAAAAATCTGTGAATCTGTCACTTAATCCATAGCATATAAATTCACCATCTTTGGCTATTCATTAAGCAGGTTGAGTCTGAAGTTATCTCTGATTTGTTTCCTTATTTTAGGTAATCATCTACTGGGTTATAGGTTTAGGGAAAAAAAAAACAACCAACCACACAAACACCTGTCCCTCCCCACAAAACCTCATTCCTTTTAATTTTCATAGGATAAAGCCTTTCAGATTTATACATCATTGAAATGAGACACAAACAATGAACATTAGGCTTTTGCAAGACAATTTCCAAATTGAAAAAGGTCATTTTCAAAAGTGGAAAAGGTCATTGGCATTACTACCACTAAGAAATTCACCAAAATTTGGTCAGAAAAGTAATAGAGAATTCCTTGGCCCTTGATTATTCCTTGATTATTGTAATGTTTGGTAATTTCTTCCCTTTTTTTTTTTTAATATAGGCATAAACTAGACTAAACTGAGACACTTAAATGATGGGTTCGGTCCTAAATATGCTTGCAGCAAGATCCAGCTTTGCACATCTGAACAGCCTCCACCAAGTCTAGAGGAAATAGTCCCATGTGTAAAATTTACTCACATTTGTAGCATCAAGACTTACATTAGCAAACAGTGCTGTAGGCCTGCTTGGGGCCACAAAACAGAACAGCTGCACCTAATACGTGCCATTATTATTACTGGTTTAATCTGTCCCCTGTGTAAATAAAATTATGCTAAAATGGCACTTGCCTAAACTGAACTTGAGAAGCAATTAACAAAGGTAGCTCCAAAGCATATTGAGGCTGGAGGATCCTCTGCCACTGCTGGCACATGTGGCTGCATGCAGGGACAATGTGTGGAGATGTACAAAGCCAGGTGCTCTCCAGGGCTGTGGGGTAGGGCGTGTCCACCTGATGTAAAGCCATGTCCCTTCCTGCATCCCTGGCTCAGCAGTGGGGCAGGCTCTTGCAAAAGGATGGGTTTTTTCGGGGATGGACTCCTCCCTCTGTGTTCTCTCAACATCCAGGGGCCTGGCACTGAGCACACATGGCTTCTTTTAGACCTCTTGCTCTCTAAGCTTGTAGGATTGAAGGGTATTTCCGGGAGATTGTGTGGATCAGTGGACACTCAAATCATGGTCCACATGGAGCTGGAGGAAAGACAGGAAAATTGCAGACTGTGCAGATTGAGTGCAGGAAAAGATAGGCTGTAAAAAGGAACATTGAGAGCTATTCCCCAAGAGGCTGCTCAATGAGTGAAGCTGCTCAGGGCCTGCTTTGACTTGCACTCAGTCCAACAGAGGTTTTATGTGAGCACTTACCACAGGAGCTTCAGTAACCCACAACAATACAGATAGCACCTTGGAGATGCAAGGAACCAAAGGTACTCACAGGTTGAGGATGTGGGCTCTTGAATGTCCTGAAAAGAATAAATTGGAGATGTGATTCTGTCAGGCCATCCAATATAACATTTTGTTGTGACTCTCACAGCATTTAAGGGGTTGCGAAGAAGTATCATTATGTGTTGAGAAAGGCTTCTGTGCAGCTGGGATACCAGAAGTGCATTCGATCTTGTTGGGTGCATTCTGTAAAATTTCAGTGGTGGTTGGGTTATAGGTAAAAAAGAGAAAACCGGTCCGTTCAAAGTGGGAGAGGCAGAGGAAGGAATTCAAAACTCAGAAAGGAGCTCCAGTGGAACAAGGTAACAGCTAAATCTCCATTAGAAAGGAGGAAACATGAAATAAATGAGATGAGAAACGTTCTGAGGGGTTATAAGGAGGAAGTCATCCTGTACATTTCTGACTCAACTGAGAGGTGTGCTGCCCACAACTGCAGGGGTGTTAATAATCCAGATAGCCTTATCTAGTCCCAAAATACTTGGAAAAAGATTCAAGTGGGTCTTGAAGAACAAAAGAAGATGGCACTGGTTCTCTGGACAGCTCGAGATTTCACCCAGAACCTTGGCTTGGACAGTTTTGGTAGTGTAAGGATACCCACATGGTGATGTACCGTGGTGGGATGTCTACACTTGTGATGTAAAAATATCCAGATAAGAGAACTGGTGATGAGCATGTCCCGTGCAGTGTCTGCAATAGTCAGCGAAGATTAGGTTCATCTCCTCTGGCTTCTTCTGCTGGGGTTGTTTGCAAACACTGCAGCATTGCTCTACAGATGGTGTCAGATCCATAGACAGACTGGGCAATTGGCTGCTCCCTCTTTCTAACTGCCTTACTGAATGACTCTCTGCTGAACTGGACCAAGCAGGATCCCATTGTCTTGGAGTCTTGGACAACTGCCAAGGGTGTGCACCTCTTATACAAGCTCTGTCTATTTTCTTCTGTGCACGCCGTGACGTCCACTGAAGAACAAGGCTCTTTGTAAGACCGGTTCCTAAGACCTTGTTTTAGAGCAGTAGACCTTGTGGTCAAATTCGCCCACCCTTCTACAAGACTGCCAGTTGGTATTACACAGTTTGGTTATTTCATTGGCTACTTTGGTGAGAGTGAGAGGCATATCAACCCTGGTGCTGCTGGAATATGACTACCTCTCTAGACAAGAGAGGGCTGCAGCCAAGATGACAATTTTGTTAAGGACCTTTCATGTAACTGTTACACAAGCATGGGTTGATTATTCTTTCCAACTTGTTAAATTTATGCATGATATTCATTGCTGTCATCTTTATGGCACAGAGTTTTAAGGCTGTGACTGTGAATACTATTACACATTGTACATTTGTTTTGTTTTCCAGAATGACTGGAATGACTTGGTATGTATTTTTATGCAGATCTCATACACGTAGATAGGACTGTGCTGCTCTTCTACATCTACTCTAGCCAATCTACTCCACCAGCATTTCAGTGCCTGCTATTTAATAACACTTATTAAAGTAAAAGCAAAACCTGTGATGATCTTCTTAAGTACTGTGCCAGGTGAATGGAAAACACAAAAAGTATCTTGACTAGATAAAGGATCTTCACACCTTTTGACAGATGCACTACATACACGGAAAATGTAGTCATATTTTTCCAGCCTATCAAAGGGAACATACCCAGAATATTCAGCTAGATGAAGAGTGTGAATTCATCACAGATTCCTCCTCAGCATCTGCCTAGACTAAAAATAAGCAGATCCAGAGATTACCACTTTAGAAGCAGGAAGGATCCTGCCAAAGGTGAACTTTCTCTTTCCTGAATGCTGCCAAGAGGTGGGTAAGGCAACTATAGGACTTCTATGATGCTTCTGCCTTTCAGCTAGTCTTTGACTGGAGTGACCTTAAAAGGCTGCTAACTCCCTCAGCGGTGACATTAGAAGGCATTGGCAGAATGGTACTGACCTTCCTATAGCTGTTCCTGCTTTTTGTACAACTGATGGAGGTGAACACTCCTAGCACTCAAATATGGTGCCTGCAGGGCATCTGTTTTTCATCACTCATGTAAAATCTATATATAACTGTCAGCTATTATTAACTATTAGTTATGGTATAATGGACATGTAAAACAAGCCATATTGTAAACAGCATATTTGTGATGCACAGTACTTTTTTAGTAGAGGAGACACTCAGGGCCTGGCTGAAGGCTTAAAGTCAGAGCATGAACAGGCCAAACTGAGTGGGACTGTCTGAAATGAAAAAATGTTAAAAGGATCAAGGGAACAACAAATTTTCTTCCTGTAGTAAAGGAGAGTTTCTCACAAAATGACACAGGGAAAAGCCTCCAGGCTATACTGTACTCACCTGACTTGCAAGGAAACTCCTCAAGTAGCACTCCCTGTCATATATTTATATGGGTCTTCACATATTAGTAGTGCTGGGCAGAGATGACAGTCCACAGCTTTGCATAGCAAAGGTAGATGTGCAGAGTTATTCTAACTGTTTAACAAGTACAGTATGGAGAAGGAAATACATTGCTCAGGGAGGGCGCTCTGACATGGCTGAGACCAGGGCACAGCCTTCCTACATCCAGGTTTCAACTTCTCGAAAACTTGTGTCTTCCTTTCTGTGCCACCATTATTCCTGAGGGGTCCTTGGCTGCAATTAAAGAGCTGAGCCTTCTGTTTTGTTTTACTGAAACAGGTTGTTTTGTCCTGTCCTAGTTTCAGCAAAAGATGTGAGGGAGCAGATCCTGGAGCCATGTGGGCATGTCAAGGCTGTTATTCTATACCACCCACATCACAGCTGGGACACAGAAATATGGGATTCTCACTTCCAAGAAGAAGGGACACAGCTTTGAGTGGAGGAAAAGGTAGCACACGGAGGGTCCAGAGCCATTTTGTTCTTTCCCTGGGGAGTGGGCAGTGAGTGGAGCAGTGAGGTGGCACTGGTCCCAACTGGAGGGTTTATCCACCATCGCTTTTCATTGTCTCAGGCTTAGGTGGAAAAAAAAACACGTGTGCAGAGGGTACCTATTTTGTTCTTTGTCTCGTGGTGCCCACTGCAATTTCATCCCATCGGTGAGCATTTTGCATGCAATCACCCTCTTTTATACACTACTGTAGTGTTGCTGTTACTGTTTGTTTTCTTATCTCATTATTGTTTCCAGTAAATTGCTATCTCAACCTGTAATCTCTACCTTTTGTCACCTGGGGCGGTGGAAGGAGGGAAGTGGCAGAGAGTGTAGCAGAGAAAAGAGGGAAAGTTGGCTGGCTCTGAAGTGCAGGGACACCTCTTCTTCCCCCCAGGGTGTTTGCAGTCAGACTGTGGAAGTCTCTTTTGACACAAGGATCCTTCCCTTTCCTTCTTGTTTCTATTTTGACATGTAATGAGATATACCAAATGAAAGCAGCTTTAATTTCTATTACAAGCTGAAAGCATCAATTCTGGTAAGCAGTCCTCAGACCTACTCTGATACAAGACTAACGAAGAAGTTAACAGCAGTTTTGACATCCTCAAGAACTTAAAAATTGTGAAATCACTCCCCCAAATGAGACTGGATGAAAAGACAAGCTATTTTCTTTTGAAGCATGGTTCAGGCTGCTTTTATGTAAAGTCTAAAGTCAAAGTGTAGTTTCCAGGCCCTGTGTTCACCTGCAACTTCTTTCTCTTTTAATGCAAGCCTCCATGTAATGACCATATAAACTGAGGCTTCACTTTAAAAAAAAATAAAAAGAGTCATTGTCATACATCCAATGAAATCTCAAAATCTGACCACATTGTGACAGTGATGAGAAAAACAAGTTTTCAAAAAGAGAAGAAAAAAAACATTTTGGGGTCTATCAGGCTTTTTTTTTTTTCACTGGGTTCCAGTATCTCAAAAATAGGTACTTAGAACAATATATCAGCCCACCTGAAAAAATAGGAAGTTATGAAAAAGAAATGTATCTTATTTTTTTGTTTTCAGCTTTTCCACCACTTAGCTCTCGATATCACCAGCACCAGTAATACAAAAATTAAGCCCTTGTCCAGAGAGGTAGCATTAGTGAATGTTATTAAAAAGGCAAGTGAGAGCAAAGAAAGGTACTAGTTTTTTTCTTATTATTATATACTTACAAAGCTTCTATTTTTTGAAAGCAAAATATTTTTATTTCTATTGCCAAGAAGTAAGGACACTTGAAAGAGAAATATACCTGAGTTTTTTCATGTAAACATACACAGTGCTTTGAGCTTTTGAACTTCTGAGAAACAGTTCTGGTTTATGAATACAGTGAGCTGGAATAAGTAACTGTGCAGCGAGTAGTATGATTAGCTCATCAATGAAACTCCTCATATAAAAAGCTTAAGGACATACAGAAGTGTTTATAGGGTCAGGACTTCAGAGCAAGTGATGAGTGCAATGGAAATCCCTAAACCAAAGAGAGAGGCTCCACATCTTTGATCCATGAATCACACAGGCCTTTGCATACACTGACTAATGACCATGCATCAGCCTTGTGTAAAAACCATCATAAATATTTTGATAGTCCTTATTTTACAAGTGGTAAAGATCTGGTGGAGAAGGCAGTAATTGTTCTGATTTATGACTGGTTCAGAGACCTGAAGCGGCTGTGTCTGCTCCAAGGTAAAGAAAGCGCTTTGAAACAAAACCTTAACTACAGTGACTTCAGTCAGTCCTTGCTTCCCAATTAGGTGGCTGGCTCTGCTCCAGCTGTCTAAATGAAGCTATCTAAATGTTAGACATCTAGCCACAGCTGTTTTCTGGGTTCTCCTTATAGATGATAAAGAGACAGGCACCAGTCTTCCCACTGGTCCTGAATACCTACAGAAGTTTAGGATGAGTGACACCCTTACAGGTGTACCTCTCTCTGCATTGATTATAACTGGGTGAGTGACTGGGACGGGATGCTAAATCTATGGGCACCTAAAATCAGGCTGGAGGAGCTTCCCTTTTTAATAAGCAAGTTTTGACCTTGAGTGCTCCACAGTTGACAACAGGTGTCAGAGCCTTTGCAGGCATCTCCTGCTCAATGGGGCACAATGAGCTCAAAGCTGCAGCCCAAAGACACTCCACACCTTTAAGTTTTCTGCTTTCAGGAGGATTTGGAGCTTGAATGCAACCTGTTTAAACATGGGTTGTATGTCAAAAATGCAGTCTGATCTTGGACATCTGGCAAGTATATGTATATGCTTAATTGAGAGAATAAACATTCCCCAAAGGTGCAGAGTCCTGAGATTGCAACCTTGACTTCAACCATTTGACTTTCTTTACATCTTAGTAAATGCAGTCTATCATGCATACCACGTTAGAGTCTACACCCAAAAATCCTAAAGCAGATCACAGTTTTATGAAACTATATTTTTTATAAGATTTAGAAATGTAAGATTACACTGTAATCCTTTCTTCAAAAAGAAAAATTAAAAGAAAAGCTGTGGAAAAAAAAAAGGCGACAAATTATTCCCGCTGTGGCATATGAAAACTAGAAGAATTTAATTTTCTGGTCTGTTTGTCCTAGCATGCTTCTCTAGGCTTGTCATCAGTTCCACTGGAACACAGGGAATGTAAAAGATATTTTAATACAAGTTACTGGATTTGATTCATTCCATCCTCCTTATAAAATTGTCTGCTGTAAAATTATGTCTAATGTGAAACAGTTATAATTTGCTTGCTACTCACAGTATTAATACCTATTAAAACTGACCACAGTAGCATACACCCAGTTGTTGCAACACGCAAAAACCCACAAGATTTATTTCAATGTGTCTGGGGAGTGCCAAAGCATGAAAATATATTGAAATTTAAAAGGTCTAATGTAACTGTTATATAGATCATTGAGAAAACTGCCAGTCAACTCAGAATAGCAGAGTCAGCTATTTGTAAACATCAAAGACCTCTTATAAATCCATTTTTGTGATGTTTCCTACATAAGTTACACCTGCCACAGTGGTTTTTGACCTAGATTTTATGTCTTGTGTCCATACACCTCTTTGTGCACTGGAAGTTTCACTACATGAAACCAATTAATTTAAGAAAACAAATCTATAAGCAGTGCTAAAGCCATCTTGCAAAAAGCGGTTATGAACAGTGTGTTTATCATCAGTACTAATTAAAGCCTGAAATCTGACCCCAGAGTTAGAGACTATCCCAGCACTGGCTGCACATCAGCCCATCTAGCAAAAGAAACCCTGTAAGGAATACCATATGGAAGACGGATGGTCTCCAGTAGGATTGGCCTTTGGTGGTAAGATCAATGGGGAGGAGAACATGACTAACAGTATTTCAGTGCTTTGATACTCTGGTGATAGGAGCTATAAAAAACCTCAGACAGTTTGTACCAACCCACGCTCACCAAGCATGGCAAAAAGCCAGCTCAGCCCTTTCTCTTGATGGACAGAAGCAACACCGAAGATTGTTTTTCTTTCCACAAGACAACAAGGGGTGGACAGAGGTCCATGACAGTGAGGTGATAAAGTGAAAAGAGCCTTTTCCTCCTGCAGGAATTGCAGCATCTTCTCATAAGAGCATGAAAATGGCAACCATTAAGAGAGCAAACCAGCCAGTAAAGATTATTGCAGGCCTGCTAGCGTGCAGAGTGCTAAAAATTTGCAAACTTCAATCCTTCCTGCAAATAACATGTAGATCAAACTACCTCTTACTGCTTCCAGCTGTGGGAGGCTGAACATATGCAGCAGGAAACCTGCAGCTGCATGTAAAGGGAAGAAGGCACCCAGATGGTGTGTGCACAGATGGAGGGAGCCTGTGCTGACTGCACTGCCTGTCACGCAGCACCAGACAACACACAGGAGCTGCTGGGAAGAGAAGGACAGCTGTGTGGGGACACCAAAATGCCTTCGTGCTGTGTGAGGCTCATTTAGGCTTCTTTTTGATGATTTTGGAGGTATCCTGACGTTGATCTGGCCCTTTATGCTGGGGGCCCTATGGAGCACTTGCTCAGGGGAGCTGTGGTGAGGTATGTGAGGCAGATGAGGCTTAGTCAGAGGAAACCATGCAAATCTCAGCAGTGGCTAATTTGCGGCTTCATCCACAAATCATTTAGACAGATCAGGGCAACCTATTTCCACAGCACGGTTGTAAACACATATATGTTTCCTAATCCCTCTGTTCCTCCTCAATGCAGAAAGCATTTACTAGCCTGCCTGGAAAGTCTCTGCACCTAGTGGCTCCTAAGAAAGGGCTGTTTTACAAATGTAATCCCAGAAAATTATAGAATCATCCATTAGCACCAGAGGGAGCAACTATTGGCACCCAGCTCTGGCTCTGTGAAGGGGGTTCACCCTGCTCTTCTCTAGGACTTTCCCCATCAGCTCTCTTACACACCTCTCAGCTTGCTGGCTATTGCAGATCCCACTGTTTTCCCAGCATATGTAGGGCCACTCTGAGTGAGGGGGAGCCTAACCTGAGAAAATGCAACACCCAGGGCCTTCTGCCAGCCCTGCACCCCTTAACAACTTGTCTGTGGGATCGCATAAAGAATTGTGGTTCTCCTTGCCCAACTCATTGGCAGCATACTCTGTGAGAGAGCAGAGTAGGGGACTGATAAGAACAGGAAATGCAGGAGTATGTGGAACAAAAATGAGCTGTGAGTATGAGGTGAGAGAAATTTTTCTATCAACACTGATAAATTAACTGTGCATTGTTCAGTTTATCTGCACATGCTTTACATTTGGGATTTGGTCACCATGTGGAGTAGTTGAAGTTTCTACCACTGCAATGTGCTAATTGATGCTTTTAAGAATATAGTCTTCAGAATATTATTGCAGGAGGCAAAACTAAAGGAGGAGTAGCTTCCCAGACTGTGACTGCATTAAACACAAAGATACTCATATGATCTGTGGAAGTAAGATATCATAGTTTCTTCACATGCAGCACGAGAGAAATCACTCTGATTAAATGAGCATTAAAAGGACAATTTAATTACCTGGCAAACCTGACACTGGATGGCAACCTCTTCCCTTTAGTGACATTCTTGATACATTCTCATTGCAAGGACATAAATACTCCCTGACAGCCTTATGGAAAACAATCTGAAAAGGGAACAGAATATAATCTGTAGTGAGATAGAAATTGTCACTGCAGATTAGTCAGATACGTTCTGCAATCTGGTGTTCTGCCTCTGTCAGTAGTTAGCACAGGTGCTTTGAAGAAAGTTGCAAACCCCACACAATGTAGCGCTATGCAAAGACTTGCCCATGGAAGAGTTTCTGCTTAACTTTTAGAGATGCATTGTGTCACAGAGTATGACAGTTTATCCCAGCTTTCGTGGCTCCTACATTTTTATCCTAGCTTGTATAAGAGTAGATGGGATGATTCATACACATCATTTGGTGCTGCTTTTAGCATTCATGGAGGAAATGCTAACTGCTCCTTCTTATTCCTTCGATTGATTTTTACCCCTGGCGTTATCATGGGCCTGACAAAAGAGGCAAAGGCAGCTGCTCTAGGTTCAGCTTATAACACAACTAGATTTGGGTAATTTCTTCCAGACTTAAAAAAAATCAGGGGCTGCAAAGGGAACTACATGGCATTAGAAAGGCCTGCCTTGCTTTATAAGTATATAACTTGCAGGTTCAGCCAGACTTTATTTCAGTTTGTGTTGTGGCATGACACCTTTTGACTTTGATTTAAGTGGGGGAGCAGGTGGGGGCTTTGGTGACTTTCCAATGGCTAGAGATTTCCCATCAGGAAGCCAAGTTCACCTGCTGGCATCAGCTGTGAAACTCCAAGCGCCTCTAGACTATTGCTCATTGGTTTTGAGGCCTCTCTTGTCCCATGAGTGGGTTAACTAATGACGTTCTTCTGTTCCTGCCATCTCCTCTTACCCAGAGAGCCACACAGCTCTCAGTGCCCATTGATGTGGTCCCATCAATCCATCATCATGTAATGTGGGCCCTGACACCTCCCCCTACCCCTCATGGTGACTTCCTCACAGGAATTGCAGACCTCATTTCCATTTGCAAGCTTGGATCCCTGAGGAAGAAAGAAATGCTTTATGAGTCACCACCCTCAAGAGCTTTACACTTCAAGATGCAAATGCAGGAGGATATTGTTCAGAGGTCTCTCAGTTTGCTCTAAAAACCGTCAAAATCTAGTGTAGAAACCAAAATCATGAATTTCTCTATTTGGCTATATGGAAATGATTATCACGAAATGCTGATACCTGCAGAACTTTCCATGTAATTTTCACAGTTAGGAAAAAGCAAATACAAAGCCCCTAAGTTCTAAGCTGGCTCAAGAAATGAGCCTCCATTTACCATTGCATGCTTTGTTCTTGTTGGTGCCAGTAAACTCTAAGCAAGTTGTCTACAGTAAAAAATACATAAGTATTAATGACATGTTTTTGCAAAGGCTTTCAACATGTTGGCTACATCAGAAGGAGAAATAGGTGGAAAAGATGATGAATGTAGTTCTTAAATGGCTTGCAGCAAAGGGAAAGTCCAGTTCCTAATGTATTTTACAATTATCTGGTAAAAAATAATGCATGCTCTTGGTTTCCATTTAATCTACGGATTAGGAGTGCTAAAGTTGCCACAAGAGAGGCCAAGCACATTAGCAAACTGGGACAAATACTCCACCCTTGGAAGATCTGTAAATATAGCACTCCAAAACCATCTGTCAGCTCTCCAAAACCACTGCAGGAAAGGTAAATATTAGTAACTACTACTAACATCTAGAAAGAATAAACTGGGGTTTCTTCTCGGTGATGGCTAGTGGCTAGGACCATCTCAAAAAGTCATTCTGTAACCAAAGTGGGAAAGAGGCTGAGGAAGGAGGGCTAAGAAATGAGAAAAACAAAGCTAATTCCAAATACTGAGTTTATGACTGAAAAACTAGGAGTTTAAAAAAACAACAGTGACTTTTAGATCTGGACCTCTTGATCTGGACTTGCAGAGTTGTCAGTCACTTAGTTGTCTTCTTGGATACTTGTATTTCAACTAAGAACATCCACTTCCTTTTTCTCTTAGGGAATTATTAACCACTGAGAATCTGGATGCCAAGGGAAATGCTAAATACTATGTCTGTGACTGATGTGAAGAAGCAGAGGATGGAGGTGGCTCTGATTATTCAGCCTTGTGAAACATTTCTTGCTGTCTTTCATCCCCCCTCTTCTGCTTTAGAAAACCACTTTTCAGGGAGCTGAACAGCTAAGATCAGAAGACTTTGATATGGCCTCCTTCAGTGATGGATATTTATGGTGGGGATTTGTAGGGCTGTATCAAAGACTGGCACGTGAAGAGTCTTGGTGAAGGACACACACACACATTTTTTGGGGCGCCTGCTCTAGGACTGAGTTAAAGTCAGTTCTCTGACCTTTTAGCACAGAGGTTTTACTGTTGAAGCTAGCAGTATTTCTCCTAATTTATCAAGATTAAAAAAAAGGGGGAGTTCAGATCTCAAAGAAGTGCCTCTCAGCCTGCCCCAGGATGAGAGTGGCCAACACTGAGGGAAAAGCCCATTGGTGCAGATGATGTTTTCATGGCATCACCTTTCATCACCAGTTGTGGTAACAAGTGACTACTGGGAATAACGGCAAGTAGGGAGAGTGCTTACAGGGCTTTGTGCACATCATGTGCCTTCCTTCAGGGAGGGGGATGCTAAATCAGATTTTCAAGCTAAATACGGCACTCAAGCTTTCAGTGAAAGGCCTCAAAGTCTCCTTTGACCTTAGCATGGCCAGAGCTCTTTTTGCTGCCTCTTCCAGATATGAATTAATTTTTGATGAATATGTTTTCAAAATGGCTCAGTCTTGATCATAGCATCATGTAACGTTTTGGATTCTAAGGGACCCTCAAAGGTCATCTAGTCCAACCCTCCTGCAACGAGCAGGGGCATCTTCAACTAGATGATGTTGCTCAGAACCCCATCCATTCAGCCTGTCTTTGAATGTCTTCAGGGGTGGGTCATTCATCACCTCTCTGGGGAACCTGTTCCAGTGTTTCATCACACTCATTGTAAAAAAATTCTTCCTTATATCTAGTCTTAATTTATGTTCTTTTAGTTTAAAACCTTAACCCCTTGTCCTGCTACAAATTTTGTCTTCATCTTTTGTATAAGCCTTAAGTACTGAAAGGCTGCAATAAGGCTTCCCTGGCACCTTCTCTTCTCCAGGCTGAGCAAGCCCAACTCTCCCTGCCTTTTCTCAGAGGAGAGGTGCTCTGGCCCTTTAATTCTCTCTGTGACCCTCCTCCGGATCTGCTCCATGTCTTTCTAGTGCTGGGGATATGGATGCAGTACTCTAGGCAGGATCTTACCAGATCAGAGAAAAGGAGAGAATCATCTTCCTCAACCTGCTGGCCACACTGATTTTGATAGAGCCCAGGGTTGGCTTCCTGGGCTACAAGTGCACATTGCCTGGTGATGTCCAGCTTGGCATCTGCCAGTACCCCCAAGTCCTTCCAGTAGGGCTGCTCTGAATCCCTTCATCCTTCAGCCCCTACCAATAGCAGGGTTTGCGGGCCCACTGCTTGACCTTGCAGTAATCTTGAGCTTGATTATATATATATATATATATGTATGTATATACACACACATTATATATATATATGGATATAGATGTAGATATAAGCTACAGTTGTCTGTTCCTTACAAATGTAATATTGCCTGATATTTACTTAGCTTCTTTCGTCTCTGTGAGATACCCTTGCAGCAAACTCTGTCACTGAAGTATCTGCAAACTGTGTACTTGGGTGAAACAAATTAAATGTTTTAGATGAGTCAGGACACTTACAAAACATGCTGGATGTATCCAGGCCTAGTGAGAAGAAAATTAACGTTCTTCCTTTCTTTCTAAACTCGTTCCTTTTCTTTTGTGAAATGAAGAGACACTTCAGGGGAAGCAGCAAATGAGCCCCACTGACATTACTGGGAATTGCATCCCGAAGGCAGATACTGGAGTGCACTTTCTGTGGCACATGAGTCGGAAAGTGTCACTGCCTGTCCTGACATTCGTTAGTGTAAAACAGCTAAAGGCCTTCCCATGCATCAGGAATCTTGACATAATGTAAAATTTTTAGAGACAAAATTGCAGCAAATTGCACATTGCTCTTTGTGAGAAGGTACCTACACAGAGGTGACTAATGGTGATCTATGTGCCACAGTGACTTTTCCTAACTTAGTTTTTCCAGTGGTGCTGCAGAAGTTCAGTTTTCTTTCCAACCCTTCACTGAGGCTCGGCATAGAAGCTGCACCACCAGCCACTGAGGTAGCCAGGTGTGATATCTGGATTTGCACTGTTAATTTCTGTGTTTAAAGGCCTACCTCACAACCATGACAGACCACATAACACCAGTGACAGACAGGGGACCCCAACAGCCAAAAAACCAGCATCCTGACCCAACTTTTCCTAAGGCTGTTACAGGAGAGCATCAGCCCCACAGACAGGTAGTGAGACCCACAGAGATGACACAACAGTAGTGGGTCTCTGGAGCATCTGGCAGGCTGGGGAAGGTTATTGTCTGTGGGGGAATGAGATGCCGGGGAAGGACATTTTGGGATTGCATGAGACTTAGGGTTGGACATTTAGGGGAAAACCAAAGGTAGGAAAAGAGATGTATGAAAGGGATCTGTGAAGAAACAAGCATGTGACAAGAGAGTGATAGTAAAGGTATAAAAGGGGCAAGTCATGTGCAAACAGGCAGCTGATCAGCATGCTTGTCTGGCCATGCCCGGCACCTCATCAGTACAGTCTGTCCCATCTCCTGATTAAATACCATTTCAACTCTTCTCCTGGGAGAAGAATCCTATTCAGCATCTGGGGGTATGTGGGGTCAGAGTGCAGAGGCTGAGCAGGGTCAGTGTCAGAGGGACAGGTGACAGGAGAAGCTGAAGTGCATGTGTATCGTGCTGGTGCATATATCAGTGTGCGTTCATAGTCAAATACCAAGCCAGGCTGGGGGGTGAGTAGGATAAGAAGTCTTGGAGCCAGATATTGAGGTGCCTCTTGTAGTTTTGGGCCATGTCCTGGAAAGATCCAAGAGTTTGTGAATTATCTGTTGGAGGAACCAGGGGATACAGGGGATGGCTGAGTGACTTTGTCTGTGTGTGTGTGTGTGTGTGCGTGCATGTATCTGAGAGTGTGCAAGGGGGTTTGTACTTTAAGTATCTGGAGCAGGGTCACAGCCACAGGGATTTGTATGCCTAGAGAGACTGGGTTCCAGAGGCAGCTGCTGGGCAGACTAACAATCCAACCCCAACCAATGGAGGGACCAACAGTATATGTATATGTATATGTACATTTGCCACTCCCAGACCTTCATCCAGAACTGCCAGAAAGTGGGACAGGATTAGCCCATTTGAGCCACCTCTGTGAGTATTTCTGCCTGTGCTGATCTGCATGACCAACAATGTATGTTCGTGCATCTTGTGTTAGCAGGGGTGTGTTCCTGTGGTGGCTAAGCCATGGACCTGGGGGCATGGAGCTGTGACTGCCTCACCTCGATTGGGCTGCTGTGTTTGGCAGTCCCTACAATACATTAGTTGCAGAAGCTCGGTTTTATTTTATGTCCATTCATCAGTTTTGCTGAGAAAGTATGGAATCAAGTACTAGCAAAAAAAGGGTGTTTGGGCTGATTTCCCTGAGAACAAAAGGTGTGTCTGGACTGTAGATTTAGGTTTAAGATCCCAGATCAGCTCTGCTATTAGTGTTGCAGGTGTAGCTTGGACTTGGGTGTCTTTTAAGCACCCAAATAGTTACGCATATTACCAAACTAGTGAAGTTGCCCATGGTCCCAGTAACCTGCAGTTCATTGAGGTCTGGTCTCATCTACAGTCAAGTCTCTGCATGACAGACAATGAGAGGGAAGAAAGGGCCAATGACAGAAAGCCATGAGAGAAGATTCTGACATGAGAGACCCACCTCACCTTTATGCAAGACAGGCTCTGCCCCAACATCTCTTTAAGCCTATTTCCCAACTTGAATCTACAAAATAAATAAGATTTAATAATCTAACAATAGGGTTCTGTGTGACTCAAGCCACAATACTATGGGTATTACAAAAGAAAAAAGCTTTTGTTTGTATTTGGGTGGTATCTACGCATCACAGAGGCCACAAGGATTTTCACCAACCTTTGCACCACTTTTGACAGTTCATAGATGCCCCCCACTGCTATTTAATTTCAAGTTTGATCTGCTTTAGCAGCTCTGATGGCCTTTCTCTGAACGGGCTTTTGCCTTACATAGTGCGTCTAGCTTTTTAAAACTTTTTTGTTTTTTTAAGATTTGGACAAAAATGGGTATAATAGTCCTGTTGGGAATTGGTGATACTGCCAACTTGCTCCGTGGTATTTTTGCAACCAGATACAATGACTCAAAAAGGAACAAAGCAAAAACACCCTAAGATTTCCTCCCCCACCACGTTTTCCCAAATGGCTCAATCTAATCTATGCAATAAGGAGTATCTTTTCCAGTCCAAGGAAATATTTGAATGTGATGTACTAAAGAAGAAATTGAAGACAGTGAATAACCGCCCTTCTCCCACTGTGCTGTTTGCTGATTTTATCATTAGATTACTGCACTGTGTTTTTTTAAAACAGCCAAGCTGATGCATTCACCCTAAATGACTACACTCTTTTGAATGAAACATCTCCTTGATTCAGAAATCATTTATCTCACTAGGAGTGGGGCTTCCTCTGTCAGGCACCTGACACAAAGCAGATCCCTTAGCACACAGTGTAGCTTTTATTTCTCTGCAGGTCATAGATTTTAAAGATAGGAATCACCAAGAATCTTCAAGCCAATGTTCTTTTTGCATAGACCACAGGACTTACTGAGATCAGTTCATGCTTCAGATCCAAAGACAATGGTTGGAATAAACCAGATCTTTCTGGAAAAACTTCCAGTATAAACATTTTTTTAAAATCCATTGTGAGTTGTTCTGCTGATGAAGTACTTTCTTACAGTACATTACTTTTAATTAAAGATTTATTTCCAACCCCAGCCACTGGATCTTGTTTTGTATCTTTGTCTGCTAGACTGTAACAGTCTCTGTGGTCATCTGTTAACATGTAGGTGGTTATAGATTGTAGTCAAACCACCTTCTACTTTCATGGTCCCCTTAGACCTCTTCCAAGTACATTTTTCCAATCCAGCATATTTTTCTACTTTGTTTGTGAACAGTCTCAAGAACATCAACACCAGTGTAAGATCTCCAACTCCCACCTGCTTCCTTTCTCCCCTGGTCTCTCTCCCACAACGCACAGAAACATATATATATCAGAAACATCTTTAGATGATGAACATACCCCTGCACAAGAGCATTTTGAGACCAGAAGTTTGCTCATTTTTGGTGCTTCTGGCACATGCCCTGTTCATTCTGCATTACCCTT
Source organism: Campylorhamphus procurvoides (assembly GCA_013396655.1). Lineage (NCBI taxonomy): Eukaryota > Metazoa > Chordata > Aves > Passeriformes > Dendrocolaptidae > Campylorhamphus > Campylorhamphus procurvoides. The sequence goes on along the minus strand of WBMV01004343.1, from coordinate 518,095 downwards.
GTTGCCTGATAAAAATGTTATAGAGTACCAACTTAACTTCCCAGGATCCCATCAGGCTGACAGGTCTACAGATTATCCAGGTCATGTCATTTATCACACCAGCTTTCTCCCAGGCATCTGGAACTTCCCCAGCATGCTAAGATTTATTTTCTTTGGCTTACCTTTTTTTCCCTTTTTTTTCTTTTTTATTTTTTCCCCAAACTGCTGGATACAGGTTTACAGGTTACTTGGATCCTTGCCTGACTTCATTATCTGTGCTTTAAACCTTCTCTTTAGTTACAGCTAGAACAAAAATTATGTGATCACTCTTTGTTGACATGAATAAATTATTAGGGTTGGGGTTTTCTTCCTGGATATAGGACAAAAATATTACAGAATAAGTCTCTTTTTTACATTTTTTCCTATTGATAGTTTTATTATTTTCATCTTGTGATGGACTCACGTCATTGTTAGCATTCTTTATGTTCTGAAAATACTAAAGTAAAATCCCAAACATACAACAAAATACTCAACAGGTAGCTTTCTTCAGTTCTACTTGTCATGATTTTCCTTGTGACCTGTTTTTCCTTTCATCAATTTTCTCCAAAACCTACCTTCTAATTTATATGTATTGTCATTAAACACTTTTTACATTTTCCCTCGGGGTCCACGTACACATATGCATAAGAAGTTTTACTTCCCTTCTGAGGCAGGCCATTTAATGACTGCAGATTCTTTTGTTGGGTGTGGCTTTTTTGCGCATCCACTTAAGTATTATCCAATGATTCTCAATCATCATTCAGATTTTTCTGTTAATAAAGTCTTTCTCCCAGCTGAACTTCTCCCAGCATTGTTTTCAGCTAAAAAGACTTTTTTTTTTCTTTAAAACACAATTAATATCCTTTATTGGCTTGGACTTCATTCTATTTGGAGATAACAATAAGTGTAATCCCACTGTCATCAATTATACCCAAGCCATTGCTAACTTTTCAGTTTATAAGTAGTCTTTCTGCTATAGTAAAGACAAGCTCTAATGTAGGAGATTTCCTAGCTGGATGTAGCACCTAAACCATTGTATGTAACCTTTCTCTTTTGTTTAGTACAGAAAATTTGGACTATTTCAAAAAAATCAGGATACTCAAGAGATAAAAACCCTGACAACAAAAAAATATCAAGAAAACAGCCCATGATTCTCTATAGTGGCACCTAGTCTTCTCCCGGTATCTAAAGCATGCAACCAGATCATCCTCATGCAGGACGTAGTGTCACTAAGCACTCATCATGACGTTGTGCAGATGCCCAAACAAATGAGACCCAGACTGGGTGGGTCTTGCAAGAGAAGAGGTATGTCAGCCCAGCACCTTGCTTGCCTGATGATTCTTGCTGAGCAGACACACAGCCTTGTGGTGCCCACCCAGAGATTTCTCCCCAGCTCAAGCCTGCACCTCTGAGATACTCAAGCACTGCAGTGCCAATCTGCTCTCACAAATATGACTCTAACATGTTTCAGAGCACAGTTGGCTTCTCACTCTTGATTTCCCTTTGGTGCTTTGCCTTACAAGAATGGCACTGAGGAACCTCCTCCAGGTTTCTCTTTCTTTGCAACAGAGGGACTTTTTAGTTTGATTTATATGTATCAAGAAATACATATATAGAGAGAGAGAGATATTTTCTTTGCTTCTTTTGCGTCTTTGCCCAGCCGACTATATTCTGAGGAAACCTCCTACTGACCCTTCTGGAAACCATTGCCATAATTTTTAACAGACTTTAATAGAATTAGCAACTTCAGCGGCTCCTGACACGTCCCCATGATGCAGTACCTTCCTTCAGCAGAGGATGCACAGGCACCCTAATTTGTATAAAGGTATCTCCTTTGATGCCAAAGCCAAGACAGTCTGGCTGCAGGGTCATTACAAAGTGTCTGGGTAAAATGGGGGTTTAATGTACAGTGCACCCAGTTTGCTCTTTATTATTATCAGTATAATGAAAAGGATTAAAAAGGATGATGTACTTGAAAAAAAGTTTATAAACACAGCACCATAAAAAATATCCCCTAGGTGTCTTTATCTGCATACCATAGAGAGATTAGGTAAATATAACTGCCTCGCATAAATTAGAAATAGCAGATCCCGAAACTCACTTTGTGTAAATGGGATTCACTGTTAGTTTTTCTGGTCCACCAATATTACATGTTATTATCTCAATTCCGTTTCAGAAGTCCAGTTAGTCAGTGCTATCTGCAAAAATTGGTATGATTTTGTGCCTTAAATTTCCTAATATTCTACATTATATTCTTTGTGTTGTGATGAGGAGTGATACATGATATGAAAGAGTATCCTAATGTATATCTGCATGTAATAGGGAAGAAATATTATTACAAAAGCCTTAGATGCAAAGCTTTCAAACTGTATTTCTCACACCTCCTTTCAGTACACTGCCAGCATGCACAATGCTAACCTATTCCACAGAGGCTGAAAAAGTAGCAAACAGGACTTGTGTGATGATTTAATTTTTCATTTTTTAAATTTAAAACATTGGTCTGATTTATGCACACAAACACATGTGTACATATAGAGAGTACCAGATAATTTTCTAATCTTGAGTTTAGCTTGCAGCAATCTTGGTGTCTACAAGACCTTTTCCTCCATGAAAGACTTTTCTAGACACTCCAGAAGAATTTAGATTTTGTTATAAGAGGATCTTTTTCCATTTAATTGTTTAATCTTTTTTATTATTATTTCCCTCCCCCCTTTTTTTTCTTTTAAAATGTGCTGGCAGTTGAAGGAGTAGCCTGTGTTTGCACTGTAGGCCATCAGTAGCTCATTCAACACAGGAGCACACTCACACACACATTCAAGCACACACAAAGATCCACAGGAAAGTGATTGATGACTAGTTTTCATGTTAGAACTATGACATTTCTGGATGAACAGCTTTTTGCATACTTCTTTTGATACAAAAGCCACGGCATAGAGATAAGAGGCAGAGTACTTAAGACATGTTTACAAAGATTAAACCACCGACTTGGCTTTAGTTAAAGTAAATTCTCCTGCTTCCCACTGTGCAATGAAGGTTTACAAAGGGAGGACTGGCAAAGGTTGCTTCGTCTTCTTTTCTGGCAGCGTTTGTTGGCTCCAAAACAAATGCACAACTTAAACCACATAAAAGGGCATCAAGGTATTAGCAGTTTTGAGGGGTTCAGCATCTGGCGCATTCCTAATCTGCCTGGGTAGGTTTTAGATCTGAGCTGCTGCATTGCCTTTATAATGACAGGGCAATTTAACAAACACAAAAATTTGAGCTTCCAGGCAAGGAATTACCAAGCACAGCAGTCAGCCCCTCTCTGCTGCCATTGTTACTGGGAGGACTGCCTGCTCCCCAGCTCTCCCATGAGGCCAGGGAGATGCAGGGAACCCCAAAAATCATACTTTGCTCCCATTTTCCCTGAGGTTGAGACCATAGTAGATCAACATGAGGAGGGATTTTAAGTTATACAAGGGGAAAATTGCACAACTGCTGTAATAGCACAGGGCTAGTTTGGACCTTCAGACCAGGAGGGTTGGTTGGACAGTAATTTTAAAAAAGCAGCACTGAAGACAAGATGTTACTGAAGGGAAGGTGCTACCTGCTGGGACAGTCCCCGGGTGCAGAACGTAGCAGAACCACCACAGCACAGCAGGGAGGAGTAGTAACTGTAGAAAATAATAGGGGATGGCAAGAACACAAATCCCAAGAGAACCAGCAAAAAATAACTAGGTAAGGCCTACAGAAAAAATTTATTTAAAGATTTCAAGTACATATAATAGTTTTGTACTAATGTACTTGCATTAGTGTTAGTGTGACACACTATTCTGCTATGCTTGCAGAAAGACATTGTCTTGGCTATGGCAGAACAGGAAAGGACAAATGTCATATCTACCTACAAACAAATTACATGCCTGTGAGGTTATTTATCTCAGAGTTTGTTCTTACAGCAAATAATGATTTAATAATAGTAAACACAAGCATGGAGAAAGGAAATTAGTTGAACAACAGCCTTTCTTTAGTCTGATTTTTCTCCCTGGTGAGGAAAGCAGTCATTGAAGTCGGCTTTGGTGAGGTGTAATACAGAGAAAGACATGGTGAGGCCCAAAGGCTGTACTGAAAGAATATTGTATTGTCAGTTAAAGTGGAAGGATATGTGGGCTAGGTGTAGCACAGCATCTCCCAGGTTTAGTTGTGTTCAATATTCTTATTCATGCCCCAGACGATGGAACAGAGAGGATATACAGATGGCAGCCAGCAGGGAAGGACTGTCAGGAGTTTGGAAGACAGGATTAGAATTCAAAATCATCTTGGCAAGCCAGTGCTTTTAAGGTCTAACAGAAAAACATGCTACTCTAGAAACAAGCTTACAGATTCTTCATCACACCAGAAATAACTGCCTATACAGTGCAGGATGCAGAACAGCTGACTGGCCAGCAGTTCTGCAGAAAACCATCTAGGGGCTGTAGTGAATCACCAGCTGAACAGCAACTTCATGTTGTTGCAGAAGAGGGTAGCACCAAACTAGCAATTCATAAGCAGAATTACACCCTACGGGGCACGTAACCAATTTTCAGCTCTACAAAGTGACTGTGAATATTTGCATGCAGTCTGGGGCACTGGTCTCCAAGAAAGATGTGATTGAGTTGTACTAAGTAAAAAAAACAACAAAAGGGCAAATTAGGGGTCTAGAAACACAATGTAGAAGAAAATTGAAATGATAGAGCTTCTCGAGGAGAGAGGACTTTCTCTCTCCTGTTATGGCACAGGGGGTGACAAGAGATGGATGCAGACTAAAGGATGACAGACTGATGTCAGAAACACTTTCCTAATGCTAAAGAGAGGTCAACAGGAGCATTAGAACCATGCCATGTCCACAAGGGAAGGCTTTTGGAAGGTTTTCTGGAGTATCTGAGATATAACTGAGACCAGCTGACAGGAGAGGGATGGTCCCACCAGCTTGCAAATGGGGTCAAAGGGCTATATCCCAACTCATTTCTCCAGGGTACACTCAAAACACAGCTTCTAAATCACAAAATTACCCAGCAGCACTTACCTCAGGACAGAAGAATTCTGTAGTGGAAGGACCTGAAACATAAACATTGCTTACAGTCTCTCACAATCTACCATCTCCTTCATCATACTGGCTTCTGGGAGAGCCATACTTTAACACCCAGCTCATTGTGATACAGGGAGCTGGGGTCAGTGCTAGAGGTTCTGAGGAACTGCACAGGGAAATTGAAAATCTGGGAGGCGTATTCAATGGCCTGGTGGGCGAAGCTATTGCCACGATCACTGAGCTAAGCTCATTTCATTAGGAATGGAGGGAAATAAGTCTTACTTGGCAAAAAAAAAAAAAATCTACCCCAAACTGACAAGTGAGTCAGAACCACCATAAAAAGAAGATGACTACTGAGATCTCTCAGCTAATGCCATACATTGTGTCCTCTACTACAATACATATACTGACTGGGCCAACAAAGTCTCTGGGAACCTATTTTCTTTAGAGACAAATAAATTCTGAGTCAAAAGAAGTTAAAAACAGGCTCAGGGTACAAATCTAACAACCACCTCCAAATAAACAAACCAAAGAGAAATCTGTGATTTTTGAAGGATTTTGCCCTTCTATTTCAAAGCAAAACAATGTTTCAACCTCAATAGTCAGCCAATATTGTTAGTGCATACTGGCAACTGTAAATGTTTATCTCACTCAAAAAAAAACACCCCACATTAAAAAAAAAGCAGACAATCAATGGATTACTCTAGGGGGATTTAAAATGCATGGTGTGCAACCTGGGTATCAAAATTCATTAAGGAACAAGTGTGCTCTAAGACTTTTCAGGGGAGGTACAACACATTCTGCTCACACTCAAGGGCACAAGTGTGGCACAGCCAGCTGGGTTTTTAAATGCCAGCCATTGTGGTTTGTTCCATCCATCAGTCAGTCAGCTTCCAGATAAAGTTTCTTGCAGCATTAATTTCTGGACTTTAAGAACCAATCAACTGTTGATTATAGGGGTGTCCCAGACTGTCAGAGGGATTCTTTTACCCTCATTGCATGGCTTCGATGTTAGGGGCAAATAAGCAGATAGAACGAACTCAGGAAACTTCTAAAGACCATGAATGGGATATTTTCAACACAGAGTCCTACAATGCCCCTTTGCAAAACTTGCAGGCTTGTCTGTTTGCATTTGGCAAGTGGGTAAATGAATAGAGAGATGACATTTTATACAGGCATTCTCAGTTACTTCTTTGTTGAACACAAAGAAGTTGCACAACCATGCAATTTTCCACACACAAAATGGATGCAACTGTAAATTCTTCAGGTGCACTTAAAATGCTGTTAAAAACCTGCATATGACTCTTTCAACATGGAATTCACTGTTCTCACTTCCACTTCTTCCTTACCTCACATCTTTAGCCAGAAACATTAAAAATACACAGAGCTCATAGAGAAGCAGCAGCCTCAGCTCTGAATCTCTGTGTTTTTCTGTGTTTGAATAAAACGTTTAATGTTACTTGAGCTGGCGAGAAAGGTGGGGGGTTGTGTGCGTCTTAGTAGAAATTAGTGTTTTGGTTGGCTGTACAAGCTCAGGAAATTTCTGTAGCGAGCATGATGAGAGAGGATGTTTGGCAAGATGTTTTCCAACAGCTGGTACAGGTGAAGGATTTGGGGGTGGGGGGGGGGGGGGGAAGTGCTTAAGAGCCTTTCCCCTGATTTTCTGCTTTGTACCCCTCTTAAACATACAATCAATTTGAAAGTCCCACACAAATCTCCTGAAATCCATGAGTCTCTTTCCACTGGCTCAATAAGACTTGAAATAAATGCCTCAAACCTGGTGCTGGTTATTAAAAACATTTTGACATTTTCCCTGCCCTCTTAAACACAGCTATTTTGGGAAGAAGAAGAAGTAGATACTGGCATCTCTATTCAGCCTGAACTCAGAGAAGCCACCTGTATGACTGCCCATGGTTAGGACGCAGTGATGTGTCAGGGTCCCAATATGGTAGGTGTTGGGTTGAGTTGCCCCACTGGTTCCCCCCTTTCTGCATGGGTGAGGGATCATGGAAGAAAAGCCATGAGGGCACAGACCTGCAAATGACCTGATGACAAAGGTGGCAGAGAGAGGGCAACAGGCTTGGGTATGTGTGCCGTGCTTTGTGGGACATGAGGGGTGAGGATTGCCCTTAGCTGGTGCCTTTGCATAAGGCTCTTTGCTAAAGGCTTCATGATACAGTGAAAAAGCTGGATAAGGCTTTAAAGCCAACTTATTTTGTATATAGAGAGTTTCCAGTAATTGTTCCTCAGCAATGCAGCTGTGCTGCACCATAAATGCACACATGCAAACATACATGAGTATTTGGTATTTATAATATATAGATACTTCTGCAAAGTGCACATTTACTGACTCCAGAATTGCTTTTGTTTAGTTCATTATGAAGGTCAGAATTATTATAAATCTGCACAAATTGAAACAGACTTTTGGCATGGCTCTGATGTTTGAACCAAGTTAATAAAAACAATGATATATAGTATTCGGGTATCATTTAATCTTAGGAATCCATAGTGTGCACCAAGACCAAAATAAACTCTTGCAACACATGTTTATTCACATATTAAGATTCCCTGAGACTGTTCTACATTACTGACTTTCATATGCTTGGAAAATAAGAAGGCTTTTTCATATTCATGCTCAGTGAGTGAAAACACATCACTCAGGAGACCATCTGCTTCTCTTTGGAGTGTAGATCTTGACCTTAACACATTGGGCTGCATACAAACTCCAAGGGGAAAAGATGTATTTGGGTGCTTCAGCACAATCTTAAGAGCATAGATAATTCAGTCAGTGTTCAGGGGATTCAGTTAGTTCAGCTGCTACAGCAGCCAAAACTATGGGAGTTGATTCAAGTTTTCATTTATCTGCTGTGGTACAAATATTCTACCACGACCCATTTGCCATTTTACTCCAGCTAATTTATACAGGGTCCCTGAGAAACAGATGAGAGTTTTGCCACTGACTTCCCTGGGATCATGACTTAGCCTGAAGCAAAGAAAGGAAAAAAAAAAAAAAGAAAAAAGAAAGAAAAAAAAGAAAGAAAAATAGAGGCAGCAAGTCCATCTGGAGAGTGGCAAGCTGCCCACTGCCTCGGTGCCCACAGTCAGCACAGCCAGAACAAAGGCAGGAGAGGGGAGAACTGTGGTTTGGGCAGGCATTGCTTTTACCCTCCCGAGTGCTTCCCAGGCTCCTGGGGACATTCAGCACCTGCTTGGGCGGTCTTTCTGGAGGGAGGCACTTTCTCTTCAGTATAAATGGAAAGCTGGAAGAGACAACTCTGCAACTTCTGTGCTACCAGCTCCAAGCAGCTGCAGGATTAAACTGAAAAAGAGCAGCTGGGTCGAGGTGGAGGAAGGAGACGCCTTTAGCACATCTTGCAGCTTGGAGAGTCAAGGTGTTTTGCCTGGCAGGGCTGTGCAAGGAGGGGAAGCTCAAATGCTTTTAGCGTTTTCAAAAGCCATTTTATTTCCCAGGACTGAGTCCTAAAAGGCCTTTTGAACAGGTCCCTGACAGGTGTCTCTCTGCTGAGAGCATGCCCTCTTCTTCCTGGGTTAAGACAACTGCAAAAGAGCATTTTAAGAAGTACTGGACACAATAGGAAGAAAAAAGTTGCCATGCAGGAGTGTTCCTATGGAAGTTTAAGGGCACAGAGACCACAATGTAGAGCACAAGCCCTGATAACCTGCAGTAAATTAATTCCTGACTCAGCGTTCAAAAGCTGAGGCTGAACCAAGGCAGGGTTATCCTAGATGGGGTGACTCCAGCACAGTACATTCACTGTAGACAGCCCAGGTAATAGCAGGAGAAGGAGAAGTGGTAGCATCATCTGCAGAAACTCTCCAGGTACCTGGAGTATTTGGATAGCTATTCCCTGCTGCCACACCTTCACTGTGGGGGTGCCTAAATCAGGGTAAAATTAACTTGAGCAACTTGCACTTTGCCAGGGTAAAATTATTGCTCATGAGTGCCATGTCAGCATTGCTTCAGGTTTAGGCTGTCACTGGATTAACTGTCTCAGACCCAAGATACACCTCAGGTACCTTGAAACCACTTCTTTGAGGTCACAGCAGTTTAGTGTGAGCTGTGCATGCAGTGCAATGCAGGATTAGAGGGGCTTTAGGGGTGGAAGAACATAGATGAGAGAACTGGTCATTTTATCTGACTCAGGGTAAAGGCCCAGTCTAGTCACAGGACAAAAAATAGGTGAATGCAGCTACCAATGTCAGTGAGGAAACATAGCAACTTCCTGCTTGTACCAAGGAAAGAAGAAAATTAGAGGCAGTAAATCCAACAGGTGGTGGGATTGTTCCTTGTATGTGTGCTCAAATGAACCTCGGTGCTTGCCCACAGTGTCATGAAAGGGCCCATAGCCTCCCAGGTATTGAGGAGCATGATCAAATCCCATACTTGCATGACCACACTTTGTAAGTAGCACAACGCAAAGTTATAGCAGGAAAAGGTACACCTCTCCAAGTCTCAAAAAGGACGTCACAGGTGCAGCAAGTGAACATTTTCTTGCGTTAGAACTCACAGTGGCACCTGAGGACCTAGAGGAGAAGAACCTCCAGAGAGATAACCTTATAGATATTGAAAGTAGAAACAAAAGTATCTTCCAGTCTATGAGAATCCCAAATGGCTTCTATGAGAAGATAAAAGGGAGCAGAACTATTACAGGATAATAATTAGGGTGAAAGACAACTTTTTCATCACAAGAAAACAAAGGAAACCAATCAGCTGCAGTGACAACACAGAGCCTGTGGAGAATAAAAACTATAGATTGGCATATCAACCAACCAAAAAGTCTGAAACTTTAGAAAACTCCTGTGTGAATGAGATGGGGGAGGCTGGTGTCCCATTAGGAGGCCACTAGAAATATGGTCACAAAAACTTCAAGGCAGTAGAGCAACACTTGGAAGAAATCCAGGTATAAAGAACAAGGGATGGCTTGATAAAGACCCTGGAAGGTCTTGGAAAACAACACGTGGCAAGGGTCACATGCTGCTAGGCTCACAAGATGATACTTGTGGGGTGAAAGAGACAGAGAAAAAGCATATTCCTAAAAACATCTGACCAAAGGGGCGACATGGAGGACATCAGCCAGGAGGAGCTCAGACATGTGGGAAAAAATGGGGTTTCTTCACATTTCAAAGCATCTCCTTGTGGGAAAGAGGAGTGACATGGAAAGAGGCTTTGGCTTTGTGAAATACTAGTATACAACTTGCCACCACCATGCTTGTAGCCCAAGGCCTGAGGTGTTGCAGGACATTCAGTGCAGCTGCTCAGCTGCAAGCATGGTAGCAGCCATAGCAGGATGGAGCATCTTGTTGTTATCCCCAAAGGGACAGTGACAAAGGAGAAAGAATTATGGCAACTTTCCACCTCAGAGAGCAGTTCTGAGCCAGCTCCCAAAGTTATCCTAGTGGTAATCAGAATTAGGTCTCAGGAAGGGTCTGGAGCCAGGTTTTGATAATGTCCTGTTGCTGCTGCATTATTAAAAACAGGGAGGGGATAAATTCACTCAAAGACTTTGTGAGTTAATTTTGTTGATTCGGTGGCTTGAATTGATTCCAGGGGAAGGGCAGGTCATATGTCTGAATGTGCACAGAAGGGATAGAGAAAAGGCAGAACAGGCTGGAATATCTCCTTTTACAGTGCAGTCTGCAGAGGCAGAGCCTGTCCATCTGGAGACACCCTTTACTGAGAAAACAGTAGCAGAGTATTCACATTAAATCAGAGGACCAAATCTTGGCAAAGGTGGCCTGCTCATCAAAATGCTCTCTCTGAAGTTATGTGGGCACATTAAAGCTTTCAGCACTTAACTTGGGAACAGAACAGAGAATAAATATCCAGGGGGCCCAAGGGTGTAGCCATGGGGTAGAACTGACCCAAATTTTCTTGTTATTTTTGTTGGGTTTGTTTTTCTCTTAGTTCCTATTACAGCATATGAAGGGTCTGTTCTCATCCCAATAGCAAAGCTGGCCTCTTTTCAAAACCCAGGCCTCCTTGGCTGTCAGGAGTGGGAAGTTGTTGCATGGGTTAAAATTTGTGTTTTAACATGAAAAGTTTGGAAAATTTTGGAGATGAAATGAACCAGAGCTGTCAGGGTATGGGAATGAGAGAGGGGAAGGAGTTAAAAAAGTTACAAAAGTGTAGATATGAAGCGGAAGAAAGTTAATTATCACAAATCGCATTTGATAAAATGCAGAAAGTATTCTTGTTTGGTTTCTGATTTCATTTCCCATTTGAAGTTGGACTGAACTACTAAAAGTGTGCTTTTACTGCAGGAGGTAGGTCAAAGTGTGCAAAGGAATTCAAGAAAGAAAGACCCTTCAAATTATAAATACTGGCATCATTAGTCATTAGCTGTAGTGAGGTCTTCTTTGCCTAGTGTACAAATTAACTCAGAATAGATTTTGAACTTGTAAAACAGGGCCTGCTCTATTCTAAAATGAGACATATAAGCATTAAAGAAAATGACAAGACTAAAATGATCTGTAGACAGCTCCCTGTGGCCAGACCAATAAGAACATTCCAGATACAATTAGCTTAAAATTAGCTCTAGTTTTCATTCCGAGCTGGCATGGCTCAGAGTCATTAGCCACCACACTCTGTGTCAGCTGCTGCAGGACCTGCTGAAACCTGGGTCTGGCATTTCAGCATCCTGCCCTGCCAAGCTTCTTTCTACAGAACAGGGAAGTTTTGCAAGAAGTCTTTGCAAAATATTTTAATAATGAAAACTTTAAAAATACACAGCTGTTTTGCAAAGCCCTTATAACAAAGACTCCTTTGAGATCAGCTCCACACAGGCTCCATAGTACATGTGCTACCATCACTACTCTCAACAAAGACATTATGGAGCCTGACATTCCCTCCATGCCTCTCTCACCCCATGGGTCCCTGCCTGGACCTTGCTCCTTTCAGAAGTTGCTGCCTGCTCAAATCCCTGCTTCAGCCCCTTTATTTGGGAGCCAGCAACTTCTTCCAGAGGTTAGGCACATTTGTCCCTTGGGGTGACCTCCTCATTGGGTTACTTGGCCTGCCTTGCTGCCTCTGTGGCTCAAGCAAGCCAAGCTGTAGCATCACTTTGGGTGAAATTCAGCTCCAGCTGAACTGGACAATGCTGAGGAAAGGAAGTCCATTAGACCTACAAACACCTGAGCAGCTGAGCTCCCACTGTGTTAATTCAGCCTTCCTCCACACATACCAACATATGTTTGCATGCTGGTAGCACTGCACACGGTGCTGCTGTGTCTGAAACCTACGTATTGGTGGCTGGCATCAAACTGGATTCCTAGATCATTGTTACTGACAAGTGTTTAGTGGAATATGTTTTCCAAAGTGAATAGTTTATTGGGATTTGTATGGTTGCAGGGAGTTCATTGCTGTAAATAGGGTAGTGTCTGACTATTTATGGTGCTTTTATTACGGCAGGGAGCATGGGGATTCAGCTGTTCAGTGTTACAAGTATTTCCCTGAAGTGATCATTATAAGAAATAACTGCTAGATTCTCAAGAACTGATATCTGTACATAAGCAGTGTTTCCAGTAAATTTTAATGACAAAAGAAAGCTGGCCAAGGCAGTACATGATGGGAAGCCAGGAGCAATTTCCCATCAGTCTGAGCAGGAGCTGGCTGCTCATATGCTTCTGTACTTCCTTGCCTTAGTGTCACAGGTGGGTGAGTGGGAATCACAAACTTGTCAGGAAGGAGCAGGTTAGAGAAGAATCAACCTCTCCCAGACATGCACAGACTAAAACTCCTCTTTTCCTCTTCTGTGGTTCTTCAGGGTCCTGAACACAGACAGGGTAAGAACAAATTGTGGTTATACTTGGTTGAACTAAAGCCCTGCCTAGCTTAGTATCTCATCTCTGAAAGTGGCTAGATGTACTCCTCAGGGAAGAAAACAAAGTATATACCATTCTCCCTTGAAATGTCCTGCCACACTCAACATTCTGCATCCTAGGGACTCCTGGTGGACCCCAGCCAGGAGACCAGTGGTCTCAGTGTGGTGGGTGCTGACTTGAGGAGCTGCTGGATGAGACTTTCGGGTGGGCTACATTGAGCTGTGTGCTGCTGAACTGAGAGCAGCACTGAGTGTTTTGGCAGGTTTACTTCAGCCATAAACCCTTTCACTTCCAGTGCTTGAAGATGACAGTCTGAGAGATTACCTGATCCCTTAGCTAGAAGATTTTGCTTTGTTCAAACAACGAAGGTTGACTACAGCTCAGCTGGGTTGCTGTAGCTGAAATGTCTAACTTGAGCACATTTCAGCATCCATCAAGCAGCCTGAAATGGGCGCAAGGGGGCCTGGGTGTGACCTGCACCCTTGAGGATCCTCTGGGTGTTGAGACAATGCCCAGTCCACCAGACACCCAGGCCAGCAGGGCTAGGGTGGCTGAAAGCCAGCATTTTGGAGGACTTTACTTCTCACAAGCACCAGTTTAAAGCCAACCCACCAGGAGTCAGCAGCGGTAACAATTCACCCATGGCTCCTGTTTTTTTCATAGACAAAAGACTGGAAGAGGCTCAGCTTCATCTGAGCCACTGCACTGCTGCAGCAATAAGGAGTATATGACCCCTGACAGATGTTATTCTCACCTGCTCTTGAAGGCAAGCAGAGGAGAGAGTCACAGCCTCCATAAGCAGACTGTGTTTCATCACCCTCAAAGCTGGGAATTTGTTTTGTAATATGGAACCTGAATATTCCTTGCTGCAAATTAAGTTAAATTCCTGTTGACCTTTTCCTGACAGCCACAGGGAACCATTTGAATCACTGCTCTCTTTGTTGAAGTCTTTGCATTCTGGAAAATGTATTATGTCTCCCTTTGTCTCTTCTTCTCCAGAAAACAAACCCCATTCTCTCAACCTTTCCTTGTAGGTTATGTTTTCTAAACCTCTCCTTGCTGTCTTTTGGGTTCCCATAAGGGTGTCTGCTTATTAAAATTGAAGCTTAATTTTACAAAGGTTGCTATGTTACTTGGCACAGCAGAAAATAATAACAAACACTACACTGCCACTAGAAAATCTACGATAAGATCACAGAGTGAAGGGATGAGGTGGATCTCAAGAGCATCTAATTCATTGCCTTGCACTGGGGCAAGTTCAAATGTAACAAGAAAATCCCATAAGATTTGTCAGATCAATGATGACAACTTCCAGTGATAGCACTTCTCCAGTTTCCTGGCAGTCTACCCCATGGATTTTACTGTCTTTGTATGAGTCTGATGTATGTTGTTACAACTGTGAGGATTAAACTTCTTTAAAAAGATTTTTAAAATCACATATGACTATTGAGCTCCAAATATCAGAAAATTGTCTCAGGGAACAGAGGCATTAAAAGGATCGGTTAACCAGCTGTGAAGATGAAGCCTTTTTTATTTTGATTTTTCCCCCTATTCCTGTAATTGACTGCTCTTTATTTCGTCTTTAAAGGATTCAACTACAGCAAATACATGAAATAAAGATGAGATAGATAGATAGATAGACAGACAGACAGATAGATAGATGGATAGATAACATATTTAAAGACCTGACCTCTAGAAATCTTGATAAAAAACTCTCATTTGGCACCTACTTGACAAAATTTCAGCTATAATTTTTCATAGCTAGAGGTGGCAAAATGGCAGTTTCCTGGAAAAGGTGAAGTTCTCCCCATCCTTGAGTCGCATTTGATTCTAGGCTGATTTCACCCAAAACCAGATGAAACAAGTGGGCTCTTGTCCTGTCAATTGCCTCCTACAGATACATTTTCAGGACTACCAGCTGTACTGAAGTTTTCTTTGGACCTGAAGTCCATGGCAGGTGTCTGAAGGCTGCAAGGTCAGAAGACCTTCTGAAGGTTCCAACAGGAGCTGGCTGGAAATTTCACATAGGCTCAAAATGTTCCCTTGAAGATATGATTTCATACCACTGTTTTCCTTTCAAGGAACAACCCTGTGCACAAGTTCATGTAAGCGGACCCGCCATCCCAGACAGGGTCCTGTCCAAACCACTTCTCCATGCCCTGCTTTTACAACAGGGTCTCAGGCCAGCAAATGCCACCTGACCCAATGCAGTCAGGGTGGAAGTGTATCATGTAAACCCTTAAAAGCAGTGATGTGGACTGTATGTCGGGTTGCTCTGGCTCTTGCTCAACTATTTCACTATTACCACTGCTCATAAACAGAAATGTTTCACTCCACAGGATTTCCTTGCATGGATCCTGATGTCATCTCTCTCCCCTGTATAGAGGCAAGAAGTTTTTACCTGGAAAATCAATGCAGGTACATGGAAAAAGAGGAGTGATATGCTTTTGCTTTAACCAAATGAGTCTTTCAAAAGCTGAAGCTAATGAAGACCCACTTAACAACTATTCATATAGCTTTGATAAACAAAATGTTTCCAACTGGAATTTTCAAGCTGAACATAATAATATGAAGAGGGAATAAGAGCTTCCCCTTGTCAACTGGCTACTAACAAAAGAAAAATATGAGGAGTGAATACTTAGAAAAAATACCAACAGCGCTGTAATATAATTAAAACCATTAAAAATGCTGTACTCTGGTTTTGCTCCCTGAAGCACTATGTTATTTTTCTTTTTTAAGCTGTCACCACATTTTGATACCATAAGGAATAAACTAAATCAAGACGAACTTCCATTTCAAAGTTAGTGAATTTGCTAGAAATAGTAACTTAAACTTCAGTAACTATCAGATGATGCTCAATCAACTGCAGCCATCAACATCTCTCATTTTATTTGTTGACAGGAGGTATTCCTCAGGTATATAAGTACCACTGGCATGAAAGAAAGACAAATGTAGAGACAAGGCCAAGAGGAAGCACCCACGGAAAGCCTGAAATTTTAGAAAATCAGAAAGACCCTCATTCAGCAAAGTGCTGGACCACATCTAGAAGGATTCATATCATATTGTAACTTGATGTAATTCTGACACATAAGCAGGGATTCCACTTGCCAGAAAAGTGCATGGGGACACCTTTCCATTAGAGACATAAAACCATGAACCTAGGGGTTGTAGGACTGAGCCATCTCACACATTTACCTGTTTTACTTTTCTTTCTGAGGCAAAATGTAGTCTTCTGGCATTGGCAATGGGACTGAAGGGCAATGCACAAATAAAGAAATGTTCACAAAAATTATTGCAATGAATGTACACTCATGAAATTTTAATCAATAAATCATGAGGAAGGGGGAAAAAAAGGAAAATTTATTAACTGTATTTCTACTTAGTTGAGCAAAATTGTCAGTCATCATTTTTGAAACTTGTGAAAAAGCAGATTATTTAGGAAAGCCAGTCAACCTCTTCCCCACCAGCTTCCAAAAACGCAAAAAGCAAATTGAGAAAGATGACTATACACTAATAGAAGATTTCTCACTGAACTTGTGACACTACACAGTGATCCAGACAATCAGCGCTGGACATGCCAATTGTTATCTTCTCAAGGGTGAACCAGACTGCTAACTTGCACCACTCTGCAGGGTCTCTGGGCATTGCAGAGCTGGAAACTGGATGCATCAGATCCTGCAAAAACTCTTAAGATCTGAAGACACAGACTTCACCTTTCTTATTCTACGCCCTCACAAAAGAGAAGATGCAAAGAAATATAAGAAATTGTGGACAACTCTTTCAGTGACAGGGGAATAGGGGCTGTATTATTAACATGACTGTACAATCCCAATGTATTCAGTCTATTGTTAGAAGATAGAAGAATAGTTGCAAAAAAAATCTTCTTAGCATGGCCAATTACTATAAATCATTTATGTTTCATCAGACTACGCTGCAGATTTGTGTTTTTCAGAGAAGCTTTGTAGAGCTGGTGTTAGTGTGATAGAATAACAAAACAGAAATTAATGTTGCTGTTCAGGGGGAATACAGTTCACAAAATATTGTCTCCACAACTTTTTTACCTCATGAGCCCAAACCAAATTGTTTACCATAAGCTCTTGGTATACTGTATGCTAATATTACTCACTTTGTTCCAGCAAATCATTGGTAGAAGAAACACATTGTTGATCCAAGGTCTTTGCACAGATTCCAAGCTGACAATATGAAGACAAGTTTCTAACTAATACAAATGATCCCTGGCACCAGCCTAGCAGACAAGCACAACACACACACTCAGCTGGAGAATCACTAACCTGCCCACTGAATCCTCAGAGGCCAGATTTGTTCTCTGCTATGTCATGCTGAACCATTTTGGCTGCATCCAAGTACTTGCACATAAGATCTGCAGAGAAAAAAATGCTCCTTCGTTTTTTTGTTTCCCACCACCCTGTTTTCAGTGACATCTGGACCTTTCAGCTGAGGGCAAGAATATTCCATGAGTAGGACAGGATCCTTTGCCATGACATTGCCAAGTTAAACAGGAAAAGGTCCGAACAAGGCACCCAACAGGATCCAAGATCGCATCCTGAAAGTTCCCTTCCCTGGCCCAGTGCTAGAGAGGAACCTCAGCCACTGCATTTTCCATGGGGGTGAATCTCCAAATGGTGGTAGGAAAGACAGGCCCAATGACTTTGTCTCAGGGGAAGAAGGTACTAAAGAGAGTTTGTGGTAAAATAGTCTAGGAGAGCACTTTGTGTCTCTCCTGACTGCAGATGAAATGATGGGGCCAGATGTGTCTCATGGGCCACCGACTAGAGCAAACTGGTTGTGAACCTTCCTTGGATCAACATGAAAGAAGCTTAAGGTTACAGAGTACCAAAGCTGCCAACAGATGAGACTCTTTGATGTTTTTATGAACAAAAAAAAAAGGATAGAAATATTTTTAATTTTGCATTAGTATTTTGTGTTGTGTGGGTTTTTTCCAGCTGACTCCATGACTGTAGATATTAATTAAAGTGAATGGTAGATTATTTTCTAAAGGCTATAATTTAAACCAGTAGTTGAATATAGACTAGAGTGTAACATTCTTCAGCTCAAACCACAAGGTATGCAAGCTGGGAATGAACTCTATTTCTTTCCTGTTGAAGGACAGATTAAATATTTTTTTATTATTTCTAATGCTAGCAAGAAAGTACGATTCCCATTTTTCCTTCGATTTCTCTGTACCCTTAATTGATGTATTCTACCAAGCTGTCAAGCTACTTTTAAAACTCATTCTTTTTCATAGAAATATTATCCTCCTTTTATTAGTTTGAGTTGATAAATGAATCAAGAGCCTTTGAGGGTATTGTGTACTGTCAACGGAATACATCTTTCAGATGCGTCCACTGCAATAGAGCTGAAAAAATATATATCATGAATCACTTAATAAAAAAGATACACATATTTGTCTTTTACAAGATCATGGGACTTGGGTCTATCTCCAGGGAGGAGTTCCAACATGAGAAAGAAAATACATAGTTCAAAAGCCCATGTTTTCAATTTGCAGCCACATGGTTTAAATTATCCTTGTATTTATTAAGGGCGCTAAATGGGCAGCTTGACTTAGGGGAAAGGGTCATTCAAGTTGAGAATAGTCATGTTTAATCCCTCAGCTAGCTGCAGGTTAATTGTACATTGAGATGCTGAATATTCTTTGCAGAGTGTGTGTTAAAATACCACATGAGACACAGCTGGAGGATTTTTGCCATTTAATGTTGGTTTTATTTTTACTTCTATATATCTGCATTGTAAACAGTAGAAAATTTTTAACAGCTAGTGTGGAAGCACAGCAATCCTATGTGCCATGCAAAGCCTATCATATTGCCACCCCTGGCATTTCAGTTTTGCATGTGTTTGAGCTCTGTGTTTTGTGGTCAGCTCTTGATTTCCCTGATACTCAGTGTTGTAGATTTTCCTGTAATCAGAACCACAAAAAGAGAGTAGTGGAAGATGTCTTTCCCACTTTGTGCTGAGGCCTGGAGACAGTATGTTTATGGATATTGCATGTACTTGCCTGTGAACTTGCTTGTTCAGCATTTCAGGAAGGGAAAAAGAAAATTAATCAAAATCCAAAAAGCAGAAATTAGAGCAAAGAAAAGAGCACTTCCAAATGGACAGGAAATATGAAGTTTAAAGCCCCTAAGACATCATTGAGAAGAAAACAAGTAGCTATTGATTATCAAGGCAGTTTATCCAAATTTCACCATCCTTTTATTTTGGTGGTCCCAATATAGACATGCCCTGCTAGGAATTTAAAATTGTTCTGTGTATGTTAATTCACCCAAGTAATGGTCTGAATTTCGTTCATGAGATGCAAATGGGTAGTTGCAAACATCCAAAAGACCCACTGTGTTTGATGCAAATACAAGACATGTTACTTGTGTTCTTCAGTTGAGTTGAAGTTGAAGGCTGTGGAAACTGGAATAGCCTCAGCACTCACATCCTGCTTCAGCATCTGAGTGTTTTCAAGGTAAAAAAAAGACAAAAAGACCCCAATCAGAACACAAAGGATTTCTGAGCAAAGTCACGTCTGAATTCAAAAAAATATTTGTGGGAAAACTGCTTTCCCTATTCTCCTAGCGCTCATAATTTAATTATAGTAGCCGCCAGGCATCTTTAACTTTTGTGACCAGAAGATCACTCTGGGTCTTAGTGACCTTGGCTGTTGTAATAGGGTAATATTTTCACAAGGATGAAGTGTTCTTGAATACATTTCTCCAACGTACTGGTGTTTGCAGGCATTTCTCAGCAGATCTGACCTGAGGTGCAAACATAGGTCTTTTGTTTCACGTAGAGATTTATTGACAAACTCCAGAAAAATCGTGTTCCACTTCCATTTGCTGAAACTTATACTTTGAGAATTAAAAAAGCTGCTGGTGTTCTTCCTCTGAGCCCTCCATTATCAGTGGGAATCTGAACCAAAGGTCTGAGCCCTGGAGCCTTTGAAAATCATCCAGTGGCCACATATCTAAACATGAAGAGAAACATGAAGGCAATGAAAAAGGACAAGGGGGAAAATGCATAAGAACACAATTCAAGATATTTCAGTGTAATGTTACATGTAAAATTGCTCTTAAAGTTCATTGGAGACATTTGTTGACAGAGTTCAATGAAGAAACCCAGGCAGGTGGGAATTAGTGTTTTTTAAATGCCACTCTTTCACTAACGCTTTAAGCAATAGTTGTGGAATGCAGCAATTAAATCACCAGCCTGAGAAAGACACAGTCACCAAAATCTCTGCGTTGTTTTACAGGTGAATAATCGCCTACTCTACACTCATGCAGTGTCACTTTTGCTCAGTCCCTCTAAAAACATCACAACCTGCTTTATCAAACTAAAGAAATCTCATGTTAGAAGACCCTGAGCTTATGATATATAGCTCATTTTTACATTTTGTGTCATGCAAATGGAAATCCTTACCTTTATTATGGAATCAGAGGATCGTAGGATGGTTTGAATTGGAAGGGACCTTAAAGATCATTTAGTTCCAATCCATCTCTCATAAGCAGGGACACCTTCTGCTAAGCCAGGTTGCTCAGGGCCTTGAACACTTCTAGGGATGGGGCATCCACCACTTACCCTCACAACCTATTCTCCTGTGCATTACCACTCTCATAGTGAAGAATTTCTTCCAAATATCTAATATAACCTATTCTTTTTCAGTTTAAAGCCATTCCTCCTTGTCCTATCACTACATGTCCTTGTAAAAAGTCCCTCTCCAGCCTTCTTCTAGCCCTCCTTTAGTACTGGGAGGTTGCTCTAAGGTCTCCCTGGATCTTTCTCTTTTCTAGGCTAAGCAACCCTAACTGTCTTAGCCTGTCTTGATAAGAGAGCTGCTCCAGCCCTCTGATCATCTTTGTGGCCCTCCTCTGGACTCACTCCAACAGGTCAATGTTTTTCCTATGTTGAGGGCCCCAGAGTTGGATACAGTACTCCAGGTGGGGTCTCACCAGAGCAGAGTAGAGGAGGAAAATCATCTCCCTCAACCTGCTGGTCATATTGTGTTTGATGCAGCCTTAGATGTAGTTAGCCTTCTGGACTGCACTTTCTCACTGCTGGGTCATGTTGAGCATCTTGTCAGCCAACAGTGTAAAGTCCTTCTTCTCAGGGATATTCTCAATCCATTCTCCATCCAGCTTATATTTTTGCTTGGGATTTCTCCAACCTGCATGCAGGACCTTGCACTTGGCCTTGTTGAACTTCATGAAGTCCACACAGGTCCCTTTTTCAAGTCCGTCAAGTCCCCTTTAGATAGAATTCCTTCCCTCCAGCATGCCAATCACATCAGACCACACAGCTAGGTGTCACTGGCAAACTTGCTGAGGGTGCACTCAATCCCACTGACCATGTCACCAACAAAGATGCTAGACAGTACCAGTTCTAATACTGGTCCCTAAGAAGAGCCACTTGTCACTGGTCTCTGCTTGGACACCAAGCCATTGACTACAATTCTCTAAGTACAACAATCCAGCCAATTCCTTATCCACTGAGTGGTCCATCCATCCAACCCATGTCTCTCCAATTTAGAGACAAGGATGTCACGTGGGACAGTGCCTGTTGCTTTGCACAAGTCCAGGCAGATGACATCACTTTCTCTTCCTTTATCCAGTCCTATCAGGACTTTCGTTTTCCTAGCATGATCTCTGTCTGCTCAGACAATTCCACTGTATTCTTCCCAGGCTGCCCATCCTTCCTTCCACTCTCTGTAGGCTTTCTTTTTGTGCATGAATTTGTTCACTTGTTCATCCACACAGACCTCCTGGTGTTTTTGTCTGACTTGCTCTTCATTGGGATGCATCACTCCTGACCTTGGAGGAGGTGGTCCTTGAACATCAACCAACTTTCTTGGGCCCCAATTCCCTTCAGAGCAAAATTCAACAGTACTCTACCAAGCAGTTCCCTAAAGAGGCCGAAGTCTGCTCTCCCAAAGTCCAGAGTAGTGAGCATGCTGTGCACTCTCCTCACTACCCTGATGATCTTGAATTCCACCATTTCATGGTCCCTGCAGCAAGGCTGCTCTTAAGCATCACATTCCACACCAGCCCCTCTTGTTAGTGAGAACAAGGTTCAACATAACATCTCTCCATGTTGGCTCCTCTATCACTTGAAAAGGAAGTTATCATCAATGCATTCCAGGAACCTCCTGGATTGCTTATGCCTTGCTGTGTTATCCCTCCAACAGTACCTGGATCATTGAAGTTCCCCACAAGGATCAGGACTTGTAAGTGTGAGACTGCTCTTATCTGTCTATAGAGGAACTGATCTGCTCAGTTTTCCTGATCACGTGGACTGTAGCAGACCCCTACTACAATATGACCTCTGCCCTCCCTTTAGTCCTAGCTCACAAGCTCTCACTTGGGTCTTTATTCTTCCCCAAGCAGAGCTTCATGCACACTGACTTGTCATTGACATAGAGGGGAACACACCCTCCTCATCTCCCCTGCCTGTACTTTAAATCACACTGATCTGAGCTGTCTATAAAATTTTCAGGGAAGCTTAAGAAGGCATTCTGAATACATCGATGTCATTCAGAGAAATTATGTACAGCTTGCTTTTCTAAACGCCATATTCTACCTGAGCAAAGTTAACCTTTCCCTGTTGAAAACTATCATGTTACTCCTTGAGAAATTGTGGTAGTATAACATAGCAAACATAAAAGATGCAGGTCTTAGGAAAAAAGAGGTCTTACATTCTTTTGTTGTTAAGGCTATTTTATTGGAGAAGGGAAGAAAAAGCTCAAAATACTGGAAATCTAACAAAGACAAGAAATAGATCTTCTCAGATAATGTTTCAGCTAATTCTTTCGAACCTCTAGGTTTGAACAGATCAAATACTGACAAATATATTCTTGTAATCTGTGGGCTCTTATGAAATGGAATAAGAACTCCAAATCAGTTAGCCTTTATATCTAAACCAAAGGCAGATTGATCAACAAAACACAGAGGGTATCAACTATCTGAAGTGGTTGCAATGTGCTTAATGGACTTCAGACACTTTGCACCTAAACCACAATTTTAGTCTGGTTCAGTTTCAAAATGTATGGAAATCTTTACTGGAGAAGGTTTCACTAGCTAAGACTAGCTGATACAGAACAAAGATAGGCTTGACCTGCTGTTTTTTTCCCTTGTAAACTAAAGATTTCTGCCCACAGTCCTGCTTTTCCTGAGAAGAGAGAGGCTTTCTTTTTTTTTTTAAATAAAAGGAAGTGTTTTTAATCAAATGGCATCTCAACACGTCCATGATGTTCAAAGGGGTTATCTGACTGCTATGACTTGACAACAACCATAACAACTATGTCCAAGTAACAGCAGTCCAGAAAAGCTTTAGTGCTCTTGGTTAGTTTGCTAGGTAACTTCATGAATCTGAAATTGAAACTTTGAGATTTCACTAAAAGCAAGATTTGGAGTGTTAACAGTACACTCAGAACATCCATCTACTCAGAAAGTTTCAAGCACCTCTGACAGGAGATGGATGTTTACCTCTTCAACCAGAAGACTTGTCATCATGCTCAGAGCTTGACTTCAAATTCCTTGAGTCACATTTCATGAAGATTTCAGGATGTCTGAATTTTCCTTAGGGTTCCTAGGTAATTATGACCCCACATTTAGGGCGTCAATTAAAGGCCAAATTCACTAGTTTAATGTACATGCTGTGTTACTAATTCAAATATGTAGGCACCCTAAATGCCATAAAAGCTTCTATTTAAGATAGACTAGATTACCTTGACTTCCCATGCCAAGCTTAGAGATGGGGTCAAACTGGCCCATCAGAATCTTGTAAAGGTATAGACCCTTTGGGTGATAAGAAAGTAGCCACATCTACAAAAATAAGACTAGCATTTTTAATAGAGGAAGAATCTTCTATTCTTCTTCCTTTATGTTCAGGTGGTTTCCACATGATTGACAACAATGCATCATATTCTCCCATGTTGAATTGCAGTATTTTTGAGGAAAATAAGTAACTATGCAAAGTGTCAAAGTTCAGCATTTGATGGGTTACTCAGTCTAGTTCCTACAATGGTCACAAGAATGGGGCATGAGCAGGAGCCATGAAAGAGGTATCCCTAGTACAGAAGTATCAAGCACAGACCCAGCACAACCAAGACAAACCATGGATTGATGGGCTGAGGCTAATTATGTGAGATTCAACAAGACAAAGTGCTGCACTTGGGTCACAACAACCCCATGCAGTGCTACAGGCTGGGGGAAGAGTGGGTGCCCAGCAGAAAAGAACCTGGAGGTGCTGGTCAACAGCGTCTGAACCTGAACCAGCAGACTGCCCAGGTGGCCAAGGCGGCCAATGACATCCTGGCCTGTGCCAAAAACAGTCTGACCGGGAGGAGCAGGGACGTGATTGGCCCCCTGTACTCAGCCCTGCTGAGACCACACCTTAAGTCCTGTGTCAAGTTCTGGGCACCTCACCATAAAAAAGACATTAGGGTGCTGGACCATGTCCAGAGAGAGGCCATGGAGTTGGTGAAGGGTCTGGAGTACAGGTCTTATGAGGAGCAGCTGAGGGAGCTGGGATTGTTTAGCTTGGAGAAGAGGAGGCTCAGGGGAGACCTTATCGCTCTCTACAACGACCTGATAGGATGTTCCAGTGAGGTGGGTGTCAGTCTCTTTCCCTAAGTAACAAGCAATGGAATAAGAGGAAATGGCCTCAAATTGCACCAGAGAACGTTTAGATTGAATATTAGGAAAATAAATTTCCCCTAAAGAGTTGTCAAACTTTGGCACAGGCTGCTCAGAGAAGGGGTAGAGTCACCATCCCCAGAAGTATTGAAAAGATGTGTAGATGAGGCACTTGGGGACAAGGTTTAGTGGTGGACTTAGCGGTGTTAGGTTAATGGTTGTACTCGACAATCTTAAATGTCTTTTCCAACCTAAACAATTATTTTTTTCTATGGTTTCTTTTTCTGCCAACAGCAACATTAGGGATGGATTTGCCGATTTTAAAAGACTCCAAGCAGCAGTGTGTTTGCTGTCTCATCCAATATTTGAGTCCTGTGTTTGATTGCCTTCAGTACAGAGAGAATATAGTAAGTATGCTACAGGGATATTATGGACTTAAGAAATCACAGTTAATAACATTGTTCTTTGCTATAGTAGATCTTAAACTCTTCATTTTGTTTCTCTCTGTGTTTCTGCAGGTTTAAAACAGAGAGCAATCAGTTTAACCACTGACTTGGAATAATATGGGTTGCATCGCTGAAGGTGACCAAGCCCAACCTGCTCAAAACAGTTCCAGCAGGGTCAGACTGCTCAGTACAGTCAGGCTTTGAACACTTCCAAGAACAAAGACATCAAAACCTCTCAGGACAACCTGTGCCAATATTTTGCCACCTTTCTGAGGAAAATCTTTCCTGATATCCATCAGAACTTCCTTCACTGCAATTTCTGCCTGCTGCCTGTTATTCTATCAATGTGCACCTATGCAAGCAGTATAAACCTGTCTTCTCTATATTCTCCCATTAGCTAATGAGTAGCGGGACCAACAGCACGTGTCAACTAACTGGCTTGTGGATCCACAGTCTTAAGAAATAGTTCTTTTCAGTCTTCAGAAACTTGTTGGATTGCCTGTGCCCTGTTAGGTTGCTCATTCAGCTGGTTAAAATCACCCATGAGAGTCAGGGGCTCTTCTATTCAACAGATTCTTCTGTTTCTCTGACAACTTCTCGCTGATAAAACAAAACCAAAAAAATCACATTTCTCTCTCTTTTTTCTTGTATCAGCATTCATGATTTTATCACAGGTAACTGACAGTCAGCTTTTACCTCAGCAAAAACTGTTTTGGCTTTTGACAGACCTAAAAAAATACCTTATCTTTTCTCCAGCACCATTGGGATCAGGCCTTTTTTTCTGTTCTTTATATATTCCTTAATGTCTTATTCTTTCTCTGTGTTACTGGGGAATGTTTTTTTGCTAGTGGTGTTCTATATAATTTTTTGGTGATGGAAGGACGGGGTTTAGGAAAACTAGAGCAATATTCTTGAACAATTCCTGTTTTTCTCGGCACCTTCTCACTTAAAATGCATGTGCTCAGTCAGTTTTGTCAGCAAATGCTTTAAGTTTTGGAATGCTGTCCCTATAAAAGTTTCCAGTGGGGAGATTTTTGGTCAGTGCTGTATTTCATTTGTGTAAAGTAAATCTGAA
Source organism: Campylorhamphus procurvoides (assembly GCA_013396655.1). Lineage (NCBI taxonomy): Eukaryota > Metazoa > Chordata > Aves > Passeriformes > Dendrocolaptidae > Campylorhamphus > Campylorhamphus procurvoides. The sequence goes on along the minus strand of WBMV01004343.1, from coordinate 492,019 downwards.
TTTAATCTTGTCTCTGATATTTCAGCAACTGTGCTTTTTGGGGGGTCTGTAACTAACACTTTCTCATAAGGCAGGCTTAAGTCCACTATCAAGTTACCTTGTACTGGACATGGGACCTCCTGTTTTGCGAAGACAACATTATTATTTATTGAAACATTAAGGGAATTTGTTATTGTCTACAGAAGGTGAGCACCAAATGACTCTCTGGTTGAAGTCATCCTTGATAAGTTTCTTGTTTGCATTTTTACTGCTATTTTCAACATCCCCTATAAATCATTAACTGATGCTTAAGGAACAGATACTTTTATCACCTAGAAATTCTTCCTGGGCTATAGTAGAGACCCCTGGGCACAGCATAACACCCACCTCTTTAACAGAAGGAGGTCCAGATGCAACTTAGCTCAGTAACCTGGACACTGCACAGGAGACAGTAAGTGTCATAGTTTGGGCCCAGACAAACATGGCCAAATTACATTTGGGCACTTCCTTTCTCCTCCCAGCACACATCCAGCCATCTCAGCTGTTTCTGTACCTTCCATCATACAACTTTCCTGGCACTTAAAGCTCCAGAAAGCTCAAACACCTCTCTGCATGTTTCAATGTGGTCAGGAACAAAATCTTACCCCAGTCTTCGGTTTTTCTCCTTCCCCTCTTCATCGTAACCCTTGGATTTCTGGAGCAGAGGCAGAGCATGGCCAATGACTGAATCAGGAGGGAGAAAAGCTGACAGCACTGGCTGTCTCATTTTCCTTCTTCTTTTTACTATCCAGTATAGGCACTGTTTTAAATTACACAAAAATAGCCTGTAAAGCTCTCATCAATCTCACTTGTTCAAATGCAGCTTTTCAACATTAATCATTTACTGTGACACAAGTAAACAATGCCACATGTGTCCACCACAATGGTGCTCTTGCATTACTCATTCAGCCCAAGGTGCACTGGTTTTGCATGGAGCCTTACTCTCTCCGTTCTCTCTTTAAAAAAATATGTTAAAAAGAAACCATACAACCACCCTTTCATTTAAGAGTCAAAGACAGGAATATTCAGGGATCAGTTATTTGCAGGCCACCCCTGCCAAGGAAAGGGAAGTGTTGCATTTCAGCGTTCTTGCACTCATTCTTCCTTTCCCCTTCTGCTCATAAAGATACCTGAACTAGCTCTAGACACTCCTGATCAAATATTGGCAACAAGGCAGCTTCATTGTCACACTGTGCCACAGAATCTAACTTCACAGGCTTCTGAGGAGTTGCATGGCTATTCTTTTTGCTAGCTCAAACCAGCTTACTGTTTGTATCCAAAGTATTTTTTTCCCTCACCCAGTGTAACTTTTTGGTGTAAGAGAGGGGAGCATCCAGGTGCTGTTTAAGAAAACCTACTTCCCACTTTTACACTTAGTGAGTTTTACTAAAAAGCCATGGATGGATTTTAGCTATATGTTCATGACAGAGTTGTTGTGCCATTTAGATATACCTTATACTATTTTTAATTTTCAAAATGTATTTCAGAGTAGAAATATCTTAAAAAGTGGGAGGCTGAATTTCACCCACAAACATTCACTCCTGGGGTATAAATGGGACTTCATCCCCACAAAAAACCAAATCAAACCAAACCCAAAAAACCTCAACAATAACAAAAAGAACCCAAAAGGTGAAAACACTCCCTGTCACTGCCAGCTCTCCTCATTTATCCAGCATTTCACAAACATAAAGCTGGTATTTGAGTCGTAGCTTGGAATGAAGAGACTGAACGCCAACCTCAACTTTCATTCCTGCAGGAGAAGTTTCCATCCCTCCTGTTTGCAGAGGAAAGTTTGAAAACATGGCCTGACTGGGCTCGAGCAAGTTGCTGGGGAGGACGAAGGAGCTGACTCATGATTTTTGCTAGCAGGGGATTGCAGTGCTGGGACACAGGCCAGACGGGAGCAGAATTTGAGACTTTGGAGCGTCATTCGTTATTACCGCTGTGCTGTTGCTCTGGAAGATGCTGCTCTTTGCTGGAATGGAGGCCAAAGCAAAATGTTTTGAGGACAGGTATTAGTCAGGTGTCCTCCCTTCTCCTAAACAAATTTACGTTGGAGGAGGCTGCATTCAGTGCAACACATACAGAAGATTCCCAGTGCCTCATTCCTCCTGGCAAATGACCTTAGGCAGCATTCCACCACCACATTTGCCGACATATCAGCGCTTTCAGAAGGATACCTGGATTCTTCTGCCCATTGCATCCAGCAGGTTCCCGATCATAGGGCAAGAATGTTGACTATGGTAACCTCAGTGTCATCATTGCTTACAAACTGCCCTCTTCAATACCGAAAGAATCTAAGTGGACCCATCTATCTGTGTTGGTTACCTTTACACATAATTCAACCTCTTGAGAAGGCTCATATTAAAAAAACCAATCAACCAACAACCAACCAACCAAACAAGTGCTCTCATTTTATAAGAACTTCTTAATTAGAGAGCATAAAAGCATTACAAATGTGATACTAAACGGACAATTAGATACGCATCATGGTATGTGACACTGATGTATAATGGAATATCAACTGACCCACGCTACCCTCATGACTGCATAAGAACAAGCAGAGAGATACGTAAGAGAAAGTGGTGTCAGCTTTGTTTCAGATTATGAAGGAGAGGAGAGGAGAGGAGAGGAG
>WBMV01004343.1:417728-489098 GCA_013396655.1 Campylorhamphus procurvoides | reverse complement strand
AAAAGAAAAGAAAAGAAAAGAAAAGAAAAGAAAAGAAAAGAAAAGAAAAGAAAAGAAAAGAAAAGAAAAGAAAAGAAAAGAAAAGAAAAGAAAGAAAAGAAAAAAAGAAAAGTTACCAACACAAAAGACTGATTTCCAGTAAGATTCATTGCTGTCTCAACTCCACTCCTGCTGAAGCTGATAAGACTTTCATTGCCCGTATTAGCATGTGCAGAATTAGGCCAATGGAGAACACGTCTAGAAGTGCCAAACAACAAGTATATTCTGTCTGTCAGAAGTAATATAATCTTGGATTAAGACAAATCCTGACTAGCTAGAAAAAAATTAAACTTACTTTTAAACTGTGTATTCTGTGATTGCAAGAGGAAGAAGTAGAGCAGGAATGGGTCAGTGGCAAGAAGCAATGTAAGAGGACTATCTGAGAACTGATCATTTTACTAAAGTTCCAGCTGAACAAAGAGTGAAGGTCTACACTACTCCTACAAAGCACTCTATACCCTGAGTACTGGATACATGCTGGGTGCTGAGCTAATTGCTAAGAGACTGGGACATGTTTTGCCAAGCAGGGATGTTGTACATGCCCAGGGTCTGGATTTCTCTTCACAAATTCCATACAGCTAAGCAGCTATCTGGAAATCTGCTTAGGATGAGAAACAGAAGAAGTGAGGAAGGACAGGAAGGAGAGAAGTAATTTGTGTATATGTGTATGTGAGAGTGTTGAGGGTTTTTTTAAAAAGATTGCACTATTTTTCTGGCATTTCATTTCTCACTGTTGCCCTGACCTTTGGGTGTGGTAGTCTCTGAGATTTGTCCTGTGTGCCTTTAGAAACTCTATTCTCTGGGCAAAATTGCTTTTCCATTTCATTGCGGCATTGTGCTTACGTATTTATTTCATAAGGAGCGAGGGTTATTCGGCAATTTAGGTTCATACTGTGGGTGTGTTCTCTGATGATAGGTTTCTTCTGGATGAAGCTTTTGTGAACTGTTATTGCTCTGGTAGTACATCAGTGAAAAGCACACCATTCTCCTGGGCAGGACTTAATTTTACATCCTATTTTGTGTAATTGTCTTATTTCATCTGGGTCACCAGCTACACTTTATTGAGATAGTCCTGGCTCTTCTCAGAGCAAGTGACTTGCCCCTGAAGCACACAGTCTTACACAGGTGTATTTCCCCCTCATTGGCACCCTGGTAGATCATCTCCAGTATCACACTGCTCTGTCCAAAACTAGCCCAGCTACCTCTCTGCATAGCACCTGACTTTGGAGCATAAACCTACCTACCTCAAAGAATCCCTTGTAGCTCTCGAGTAGGAAAACAGGGGAGAGGAAGGGACAGAGGATGCCAATGGGAAACCATAGCAGATTCCATACAAAGCATATTTTTATATCTCATGATCACACAAAGAGCAAAAGGCACAGCATTTCTGTTCAGTCACAGAAGCAAGCATGAAAAGGGGAGTATCGACTCCTCCCATAGCAGGCGTTGATGTTGTGTATTCTCTCACTTTCCGGAGTACAGGTAAGTGACCGAGCATGTTTTCCCTCAGCTGACTATGGATATGAAGCTATGGAGACCAGTCTTTTAACTCTAGATATTTCACGTATATGCCTGACAGATAGTGATGTGAGTGTATCTTTAGACCTGTTGAATGATTTCAGAGTATGAATCTCCTTGTTATCCAAAAACATACCTTCTGCAAGAAAGCACTAGGCAAGCAAGTTTGCACAGGTACCCCATCTGTTCAACACGTCCTGAACATATCATGGGAAATGCAATTTCTAGTCAGTGGATCAGGTCACACCTTGATGAACCTACTCCTTAGACCCAAAGGTCTGGCAAATCAACCTGTTTCCCATTAAACTGGGAGAGGGTGGGGTGAGTCACTGGCTGAGCCCTAGGAAGACATCCTTCCCAACTGCAGGGCCTGTGCCTCCAGCACCTGGAATGCGACCTAAGGGAAAGCTTCAACTCCAGCTGCAAGAGGAACAGCAACTGTTGCAGACCCATTATTGCACAGAGGCAGTAAAATAACACATATCACACCGCAGTACTACGGATACAAATTAAGTCGGGGCTGAGGCCCTTTAAAAAGAAAAAAAAAAAAAAAGACCCATTAAGTTTAATTTAGAATCTCCTTCCTTGCAACTACAGAGCAGATTGACAAAACAGACTTTTTAAATCACCTATGAACCTTCACTCAATGACAGGATACCAAAAAGACTCTTTTGTGCTAAAGTGTTAATTATTAAAACATGACCAAACAGTTAGTTCAATTTACAGCATCACCATTACAAGGAAGGCTGGAAACAATGTGCACATTAAAAGGCTATATTATATGTTCTGTTACTTGGAGAGTCTCTGAAGTGAGAAAAGACAAGTTGCGGAGCCAAGAAATTCTCCACTGGAATGGTGTTAGCTCTTTTTTTTTCTCTCAGTACAATCTCATTTATCTGAAGTGTTACAGGAAGCAAAAATTATTCAGCCCACAGGAGATTCAAATGACCAAGAGAAATCCTGGGGAAGCTATTCAGTCAAACATTTGAACAGAAGGGACACTTTGGATGAAAATGTCAATCACTCAGGTTAAGTGGCAGTTCATTATACTTCATCATTAGTTTGTGGCTGGATCATTTTTTCTTGCAGTTTCCCATTCAATGATAATTTGAATGTTTTGTAAAGAATACAGCAATTTACAACAGGTTTCCAAAACTTTCAAGAACAGATGGACATGCACTTAGCTGTAACTTCCAAGATTTCCCCTCAAAAGTGTCTGTTCATCTTTCCTGCCCACAAGACAAGGGAGGATGTTAGCCTCAATAAACACTGTGCTGACTTAGACAGTCCACTGTGCAGTCAGACAAAGAAGAAAGATATCAAGGCTGCAACTCAGTGATTTATTTCAAAGCATTTAAACACTGAACTGAGATTTGGGTTCATTTTGTGGCAGCATAAACCAAGTAAATGGAGAAAATCTGATGGGCATTTCTCTATTGGCTTGAGCTAAACATATACAGTGATTTGGGTTTTTTTCAAAAAAAATAACAAGCCATGCACAAAATAGTAAAGCAAGTTTAGTAAAAATTTGCACAATTATCAGTTATTCATAACACCAAAAAATGAAACACACTAGACCTTTCAAAAGCCCAGATCACATCAGCTCTTCTGAACTGAGTGTCATTTACACTCAGCTGGAAATCTGTCCTGGAATGTACATGTATTTCACAAATTTTTTTTCTCACACTTTTTTTCTTTTACTCACACCTATTGTGTACAGTAACAAAACTGACTCTAAAGCTGTGTAGAACTGTTGAGGTCTGTGATAGCAAACTGGTGTGAAGCAAGAGCAGAACCAGATCCTGTGACTTGCTGTGGGCTTTTTTTCCTTCTCTCCCATTCTTTATTTAATTTACAATCCCCAGTTCTGTTCATCTTTCTCCATTCCCAAGTCCTTAGTAATAACCCTATTTCCTTAGCTTTTTTCCCATAAATAATTCTCATGAAATAACATGAGGAGAACCTACTCTGTTAGCACAGGCCCCCTTGGAGAAGGCCAGATCAATTACTCCTGTTGAAACACCAGGGGAAAAGGAGAATTTCAGAAGAGAATTTCACACAACATTTTATAACAACAGAGTGGGAGAAAGAAAAGCAATGAACAACTTTGTTGTGTGTTTCCCTGTAGAGACAAGAGTTAAAAAATACAGAGACATCACTGGAAATTACTCTTCTCAGTGCTTTTTTTCCAGTTGATTTTTCTTCATGTCTAAATGTTATCATCTCCATGACAGCTACCATAGCAATAGATAGACATGCACTCTTTTCTATTTTACAATTCCATAACTGTATTCTTTAAGTTAGCATGCAACAAAATCAATCAGCTGTTCCACTAATTAGCTGCTGCTTTGTACTGTGAGACAATATAGGGAAAGGATTTAAAGGACTTAAAAGTAATTCTAGTTCAATGGAGATCTTTAACAAAACTCTTTATTAAAAGTAGTAGTATTTTACATTGATCTAATTTTACACTGCTTGTGCATGAAGTGATAATTTAATTAACAATAAAAATACCCCATTGTAGTTTTTGTAGCTAATGTTTGTAGAGTATTTCTGATGCTGTGCAAGCCTGTAAGTGCAAATAGCATTATTTCTACTTAGCGTATGGTTGAATTAGGACCACCGAAGAGTACAGTAGCAGGAGCTTTGAATAGAAAATACACCTTTGAGGGAGGGGGAAGTAATAACACTTATTTATCCATACAGTATTTAAATGAACCATCCTTTTTCTTCTGCTCTTCAGAATAATTTGACTCCAATTATTAGAGCAGAAGTAAGTGATTTGGGAGCAGAAGACCTGTTGAACATGTCCTCAGTGATAAGGACAGTTTCTTAATTTCTCAGTAGGTTCCCCACCTAGATTCAGTCTAGTCAGTTTTAAAAATAAAGATAATTATCTTTGAAGCATTGCACTTCTGAATCTCTCATCCAGCTTTAGGGCATTTTACTGGATTTCTCCATTTTAAAGAGGGTTTTCTTTCCTCCAGGAATAGGGGACCTGTGCAAACCATACTGCTGTGTATTTGGATGCAGTGAATAGATGATAATCAGGAATATTAAAGGTTCAGTTTAAACACTCCAGCAGACAAGCAAAATAAGAAGCACAGATTAATATTAATTAAAAACACAAACAAAACAAACAAACAAAACCCACTCACAACAACAACAAAAAATAGGGAAACTCAAGCAACAAAAATTTTCCTTTAATGTCCCCAAAATGCCAGCACAGGGACAGATTTTCACAGATGAAGCACAGCATAACTCGATCACAAAACTACCTACTTATATCAAGTGTCTGTCATATAACCATCTATTATATGAAGGTGGGATAGTTCTTAAACAATGAGCAGGATATTATACTAATTTAGAAATACCCTTTCTTTCTTTAGAACTCCTTGCCCTCTTATTTTTTCATGGTGGTTAGTGCCAGTTCCATCGATTTACTTTTGTGTATACAGCCAATGCAAAAAAATTATAGGCCAGAACAAGAACATGAAGGGAAACAGCAATTATCTGTAACATGAAAGTTTGATCTGTCACAAGTTTGAAGGTTTTTACCTCTTGCAATGGCATCTCCTGGCTCCCGGAGAATACACTGATTGTCAAAGGCAAAACTGTCTTTTAACGCAGCAGATCTTGAGCAAGCAAAGAAAGTCCAAAGGAAAAGCAAGGAAGTCAAGAAAAACTTATTATGGAGGAAAAACTGAAGATCTGGTGTTGTTTAGTCTAGAGAAGACAAAACTGGTGGGAACAGTGTGGCAGAAAAAACCCACCCTTCCATGCAGTGCTGAATACAGTGGAAAAAGCAGAACAAGAGCAGAGCTGGAATATACTTTAGCTGGTAAGAATAGTTTTCCATTCACAGGACAGGACCGGGGTGGAGGCATCTGTCTACCACGATCTAAGCATGGCACAGGCAAGCATCACGCAGGAACAATGGTGGCCAGGTTAGCCCTGTCCTTTGCCACTCTATGGAAAGGCATATATTTGGTAGGTGGGGAGCGAGAGACTGCTTTGCTCTGAGTCATAGAAACATCTTTTAGAGGACTAAGAGATGATGTAGGAAGTTGAGACTGCAAGTTGCTGACAATGAATACCAGACGGCCGATGTGCAGCTGCCAGCTCATCAAGGACCTGACTCAGCAAACAGCTCTGCTTTCTGCGACTGCCACGCCAAGGGTTTTGCTGCTTCCACACTACATTGCATGCCTCAAAAGCCAGAACAATCTTTTTCCTTTCTTTTCTTTTTTTTTTTTTTTGAAACTGAGTGAAATCCTAAGCCAGTGTCTCCTAAACTGGGAAAGCAGAAGATACATGGCAAGGAAGCTGGAGAAGGGAATTGCATGACTCCAGGATTCCCTGTGTTTGATGCCCACCTACAGAAACACAACAATTATACAGGCCTCTGCAATCTGTAAAAACAGCTGCTTGACTGTCATGCCTCCACCCTGGCTACTGTGGAAAGCCTCCTGTGGCAACCACAGTGCCTGTGCTGCTCTTCTGTTCTACTTGCCTGGTGCTGGGCAAAGCAACCCTCCCTGCAGACAGAGTGAGCAGCAGCAGGCAGCCCCTTGCCACCTCCCCACATGGGGAGAAGGAAAGCCACCCAGTGCACAGGTGGGGGTGGAAGAGAAACAGGGAAAGGGCTTTAATAGATGGTAGATCACAATAGAGAGGAGAAAATGGGGGTAGAGTGAGCAGAAAAACATGCTAAGTGGCACTGTAAGGAGACAGCAAAGGGATCAACAGTTGGTGGCAGTTTGCATTTCCCATGAATGTGGAGCACCTGATATTGCCTCCTTGCTTTCTGCCAGCAATGCCCAGGCTCTCAAACGGTCTTGTTTGCACTTTCCACTAGCACACAGAGACTTCCTACACACTGGCAGGTCCCATGTTCAATAAGAAGCCCTAGGCATGGGTTTGCATTACTGCCTCCATTGTAGAAACAGCGGGCAAACTAGAATTTTCCACGTTGCATATGAATTCTGATGTTAATAAAGTTTCTCCTGGAGCTAGAGAGAGAAGATTGCCACAGGTCATTGTTTGAAAGGAAATAAATTAAAAAGATCTGGGATTGATTTATTTCAGAACAATTAATTGGGCTGTTCCCTGAGGTTTGGACTGCAGGGTCCAAAACACCCAGCAGAGCTGCTGCAGCACCCAAGCTATCAGTGCAGCTAAGTAGGCAGCTGTGATCTCCCAGGGAATGGACCTGATTCCTGTCAGAAACCTGCCTGGAAATGCAAGGACACGTGCAGGTTTCCTCAAGACTCCTTTTGCAGGAAAATGCTTGTTCACCCACTCCAGGTGTTTAATCAGAAAGTTTATTGGTGTGTTATTTACAATCTCATCTCATCAAAAGTTGGTCTACTTTTATAATCTGTTTTATTTTAAATTGTTCATTATGAACTTTAATGCCCCACAGATAAATTTTCAATCAGTGTACCACTGAAGATAAACTATTAGCATGTTCCTCTTAAGAAGAAATAAGAGGGTTAAGTATTTGCATGGCTCATTTATTAGAAAAATGTGTGCCAGTAATTCAAGGAGTTTTCAGTCAGTTACTCTTTATGAGCTAGATTCAATCAAGATTTCATCTGGCTTCCAGGCTGCAGTAATTGTCCAAGACAGCTCAGTTGCCCAAGCCCTGGTGCCTGCACTGAGCTGATGCTGCTTCTCATGGCAGCTGAACATACACATGGTCTATGGCCCTGCTCAGCCACCGAGCAGCCAAACTCAGCAGAACTCTGAACCAAGCAATCAAGAAGAGATCCCCAGGATCTCAGGTGTCTTCTTTACCATGCATGCTGTGGTAACACAAAGGCATCCTCAGATCAGCCAGGACAAGAATCAGGGAGCACCAAGGTAAATTGAAAGGCCCCAGCTCCACAAGAGCACCAAATTTGTCAGAGGTAAAGGTGACATGGCCAGAGAAGCTGTCTCACTGAGTGCACCTCTGGATCTTCCACATGCAAAAGAGTCCTGCTCAGGAAGCCTTGCCACTGATCTAAATGTAAGCATCAGAAAGTGAACTTTGTCTCTCTCTCAATAGATTTTTCTTACTTTTGAATAAGATTTATTTGATCAGAAATAATAATTTTAATAGCACAATCATACATTCATCATTTTCAAACTGAAATTGTCTCAAATTGGTGTTTAGAAGCTGTTTTCAGTTAGAAACTGTTTTCATTTATTTATTTATTTTATTAGGATTAAGCAGTCCAAAACCAAGATGTTCTATTTTGGATTAAATAAACCATTTCAGGTTGACTAACCCTCTCATGTACTTGAAGTATGAAAAAGAAATAGGCTTTGTTGAAACAAAGATAAATGTATAAAACACTTTCTGGCCCCTTTTTCACACAGCTGCAGTCAAAACCTCTCGTACTTGGATTAACTCTTCCCACTTCTTCATACAGCCTGCCCTACTCCAAGCACTCAAACAGAAGATGTAAAAAACATCTTCAAGTAAATAAGAGCTACCTGCCAGCTGCAAAACAAAACCGGAAAGCAGAAATGAATCTCTTTTTAATCTGAAACAGAATTGTAAGCACTGAAATTTCATCATGTGGTCCCACCCTTAAAACTGCCTGTATTGGCTCTGCTTTTGGTAGACTAAGCCACAAACATAGAGCTCAAGTCTTTGGCAAACCATATACCTATGAAGCAAACACAGTGTGATTGAGATGGGAGGGCCATCTCCTTGGTTGATTTGCGGAAGTCAAAAATGACAGAGCTTGAACAGCGGCAGCTGAGACCCCGGTCCTGAGGTCTCTGAACCTTGGGACAAACATTTAGTGTCCATTCTTCAAAAACTTTGCTCATTTTAAAACGAGATAGTCTCTAATGGCATCTATTCAGAGGTAACTACCAAGACTCTGCATTTATTAGATGAGTGATTTTTAGTTCCACAACATGTGTTTCACATCCTGGGAAGAATAAATAAGGTTAAAATGCCATTCTGTTCTCTTATCTGATAACAGAGACATTACTGCTTACAGCCGAGACACCTCAAACAAGACGGATTTCCAGGGGCTATCTCCAGTTCTGCTTGTACACAGAATATGGACCATAAAGTCCTTGGCCACTGGGACCCAGTTTGAATGGTTTTCATACTTGTTTTTAACATTTATTTTCCTTTTTCTTTTTAGCCTTTAGGATTTTTTTTGCTCTCCTCTATTTCCTAGGTTCCAGCACCACACCCTAAAGACCACTTAGTTTACAAAAGTCACCCTTCATTGCCTCCAGACAGCTCTGAGGTATTTTCCCTTCCTAAGCCTGTTGCTTTTACCAAATCAGTCCTGTTCTAGCTCATGCTGTTGGCAAGCAGCCCATTCTGTGTCCTATCTCCCTTGCTCCTCAGAGACCACCTGGCTGTTGATGTGAAGCTGCACATCACAGCTCACAGGCTAGAGGGTCTCCAACTTTTTCAGAAGAGAAGAAACAAGAACCTCATGAATGTCCTCTCCTACTCTTCCTTCTCCAGGAAGAATCTGTGGTAGCTCTGTCTGACCAGTTAATGGGGCCTTCTGGGCACAGGGCTCCCACACTGTTCAGGAGCACTTTGCCCTTTCCCTATGGTGTGTTCCCACCACAGCTCCCTTGCCCGTTTCTGTCTGCAGTACCATTCAGATTGGTGTGGCTGAGCAAAAGGCAAACTCAGCAGATTTTCCCACTGTATAAAGCCATGACAGCCTTGCACCACAAACACATTGTACAGTCCTGAACTTCCCACATCTTAAAGAAGAGATAGTGGAAACTGGAGGAGGTTCAGAGAAAAGCAACAAAGAAGGGTCAGAGGTACAGAGGGGTTTGCACAAAAAGAACAGCTAAATGCCCTAGAATGCTTCAACCTGGAAAACAGAAGACCTGGGAGTAGAGGAGAGGTTTTAATACAGTCAGAAATCAAGTATACATGAGAAGCATGAAAAACTTGCTTCTTCCAGTGCACACTATGGAGCTCACAGCTGGTAGTTGGATCAAATCCTATGAAAGATGGTGTTTTTCCACAATGTGCACTTAAACTATCATACTTAGGCCATATGTGGACTCAAGGGGAGACTGGACAAGTATAAATCTACTAAAGGTGGCTCAGTGTACTATAGACACTTATGCCTGAACTGTGCATGGTTGGATTCTGGGAATGCTTTTGTGGAAGTGGCTTGTACACTTGGACCCTCACCATAGGCATTCAGCCACTGCTGACCACTGCTGAAAACTTGTTACCAGGCTAGTCATACCTTTAGTCTTGCCCAGCATGATTTGCTATCATACATTCCTTATGTAGAATCATGGTCTACTGTTTTTTTTCCCAGGACTGGAAATTTATTTCCCTGGCATGACATGCAAACACTGAGGCCTCAAAGTCCTTCCTCTCTTCCCTAGGGTATGGTACATCCAGTCCCAACAACCAGTCTGCTCTGTTGGGAATCAAGCCACATTTTGATGCTTCCTTTTGCTCTTCTGTCTGCTCTCTGCAGGACTATGCCTCCCAGCCCTCTGCCATGTCCTAAGGCTGTTTTACCCTGGCCCAGTGTGTCCAGAGCTCACTGAAGACTTGGCAACTGCAGAGGAACTTCATGGGCAGCAGGGGGTAAAGGTACCACTAGCACAGGAGGCTGAGGATGGCCCTAGAGAGAAGGGATTTCTGTACCAGTGCCTCTAAGGACTGGCCAACATATGCAGCTGTAACCATTTTCTGGACATTCAGCAGTTTGTACCTGGGCTGTTAAAGACAGTTTGGGATAGTGATACCCCAGTGGTGTCTGCACCAGCTCTGAATGCGTCATCATAGCCTTCACAGTGGGCTCTGGCAGACATGCCCTTGCTGGGCCATCCTGGTCCAGGCAGAGCAGGACAGCTGTGATCTTGTTGGGGGAAAATTAATATAAGCTGAATTGACACATTTTCTTTTGGGTCAGCCCAAACTGCTCCATTTGACCCAGTGTGAAATATTTATTTTACTTTTGGAAACAGAAGCCTTTTCCCTGTGTTCGGATTCAGTAAAAAGTCTTGTTTTGAAAATGTTCATGGCACAAATGTGTTTCAAAAATATTTCTTTTCTACTTTTACATTAAGAGGTTTTACTGACTTCAGCACATTTGACACATTTATTACCTCCCCCCTGCACCCTCTCCAAAAGAAAGAAGTGGTCACTCAGCTGTCCTCATCATGGGGTGTCAACTTACCCATTGCAAACATGGTGCCACAGCAGTTTTTATAGCACAAATAATCATGCTCACAATGAAATAACCCAATGTTGGGTGTGGATCTGATCGTAGACTACTGATGCCTAAATCATTAAAACCAGAGGCGGCAGCAGCACCACCAGTAGGGTACAGGCAGCAGCACAGCATTAAATACAGGCAGCATCCAGTTATGTCTTTATACTGACCACTTGGAGATGCCAATGCTCTTGAGGATTTAATGGTAATTTTGGCCTTGTCTACAAAATCAGGGAGGAAAAAGGAGCTTAGTGGAGGCAAAAAACACCGTCCTACTCTCCACAACTCCTCTGTACCTGAGCACTTTGGCCCTGTCACACTCTACTCACATTTTAGGAAGATTCCGGTGTTCACTCATGCTTGTTCATAGTTATGCACTGGTTTCACTAAATTGTCTTTCAAAGTCTGTTTCATTCAAATTAAAGTTAAGTTAATTTTCTTCAGGCTAATGCTATGTCCCTGTGTCTAGTCTTTTTCAAGTGTGTCCAAAGGCTCTCATTCTCTGTTGAACATGAGTTTCTAAGAAATTCCAAGAAACTTTGGAAAAAGCTGAGTCTACATTTGAAACAAACATGCTTAGTAGCTTGCCAAAGTATCATGCCCAGCCATAGAGAAATGTCTTAAGATTGTGTAACATGGGACTGTAGGATCACAGGATAGTACTATAAGTACTCTAAAGCCCTAAGTCCTACAGCACTCTCATGAGTACTGTAAAAAATCTGTTTCCTATTCCCATGAAAAGATCCTATTGCAGGCCCTTCAGCAGAAAACTTGTCTAGAGTCATGACACTTCCACCCTCCCCAGAGTTTCAGCTTTAATATTTCTTGCCCCAGTAGCTCACTCTGCAAGTGCACCTCATCACCATCAGTTAATTCATCATTTCTACTGGCCTCATTAATCTCCCTCTCCACATTCACAGATAAACCACATTTAATGGCTGTGTTAAATAATAAGTAGCATGCCAAAGAATATCTTGCATACTTCAGAAGGGTAATGTTAACCCAGATTTATCTGGGCCTTTAAAATATCTGGGCCATTGGTTACTGAACTACTGAATATAAATTTCATAATAATTTATTTCAGAAGGGGAAAAGAAATAAAAAGTTCTTAGTTTTTCATTGTTTTTGATAGTTTAATATTTCTATTTCAAGTCCTCATCACAGGATTTTACTCAGGTGCAACCTAGCATGTACTCAAAACATTTGCCCTGTAAACATTGTTCCTAATTTCCTGCTCCCAGACATAACTACTCTGAGCAGAGACCTCAGCTCACACTTGGCAGGGTTATGCTAAATCCACCTCCCATCTTATCTGCTGCTTGTGTTATTCCAGCCAAGAGGCAATGTGTTCCCACACAACCAGGATCTGCAGTCCCACAGCCCACTATGCATGGACAGGAACGGCCACAGAGCATTTGGTCCCCACCAAACCCGCACTGTGTCTACCCAGTATGTCCATATGCTACAGAAACCCCATTTTCCACTTCTTTGTTTATTTTTTAAAACTGAGTCTTTGACCTTCTAGGCAGTAATGTTTTTCCAGCCATCAAACAGGTATAAGGAATGTGGTATGTGCCTGCCACAGCCCTAAACCGCAACTGAGATCTCAGAATACCCCTATCATTTGCCCCAACAGGATGCCAAAATCAGGTTCAGATGCTAAGCCCTCACTGTCTCAGCTAAACTTTTGTATTTTGTTGCTAGTTATTTTTCAAGCACGATGGGATGCTGTAGCAGAAACAAGATAGAGAGATAGGGTGAATCTGCCTGCTTCTTCCGCTTAAAGCATGCCCACCTAAAATACAGAATGGCTTTTCACCTTGAAAGTGGGAATTTTTTAGGAGATCCTGTCATAGATACAAAGGGAAATCCACAGCCAGAAGGCAAAAAGGTTGCAGGATTTCCCCAGAACACAAACGATGACTAAAAACATGCATTTCTCTCCAGCACATCTTTTTTTTTTCCTTTTTTTTTCAAATAATCTTTTTACAAGTTTATTTCTTTATAATTGCACCACAGTGTAAATTCTCCAATTAGGAAGCACAGAGAAATTTCAGCATAGGAGAATATATTACCAAACTTAAACTGAAAATTACTTTGGATCCACAATTAACAATGTGTCTCCAGCCGCTGCCATCCAGACTGCTATCTTCTCCTGCCTCCCTCAGATAAGCACACTCCAGTACTGTAGGCGCATCTCTTCTCTGATTTGTTTTCAGCCATGGTCAGTTTGCTTTTTTGAGATACTGTTTATATTTCCTTTAAAGAATATTTCTCAATGTGTCTAAGGCCCTATCATCTCTTGGCAATTGAGGACAGTCTTCACAAGCTCTGATCTCTTGCACACTTTCACTGAACAGTTATTTCATTTGTCATGCAAAGATTTCAAACCCACCTATTGCACACTTCAAACATGACTAAATAAGTGTGTGATGTGTGGGAAAGAGTCTGATGAGAATTTTTGATGTAGACATAACTGTGCCGTCTTCCTGGAAGAGAGAAAAAAGGAATTGAACTTTTCATAACTGGGCTTTTCTCTGTAGCATTGCAGCATGAAATGGTGACAATTTTTGCCATGCTTTGGAAGGCTGCCGGCTCCCCATGCTGTGAGCGGGAGAGCCAGAGCCTCTAGCAGGATACTGCTGTGGCTACCCTGGCAAACCACTTGCAATTCGCCACCTGCGATGCACCACCAGCCCCTGAAATGAGGCAGAAATCAGGTGGTTCTGTACTTTTATAATCACAGATATTCAACAGACAGTTGCATCTCCCGTGTAAGACACTAATAAACACAGCCATTGTTTATGTGTACAGTCCCTGCTGTTTTCAAACAGGCATTACGTACACTTACTGCAGACCAGAGTTATCGCTGCGGACCAGAGTCTGATCTCATTACTCTGCAGTGAATCTAACATAATTCAGTCACTCACAGCAGGTACTTTGGACTTGCACCAGTGTCACTGTGATGAAACTCTGCTTCTCTGCCCATTTTAAAAAAAGACTATTTTGAAAAAGATACCAAAAGTATCTTTTCTTCTCCACATGCCTTAGCTAAGACCATGTCCTTGGTTACTAGAAACATCTCACCATCTGATCATACTTATTTCAAATATTACCATCACCTCTGTAGAATTCATAGTGTCCTATAGCATCAGGTGCTCCAGGGGGCACAGTGGGACCGAGCACCACGATGAACAAAATGTCACTATCTGCAGAATATTTTGTGCCACTGCTCAGCCCGGACTGTTGTCCGAGCCTGCACACAAGGATCCTGGCAGAGCCCACACAACTCATACTTGTTTAGTTTCATGCAGGAAATAGTCCCTTGTATCTGAACCAATGCTCATTTTAGGCAGATTACCCTGCCTACATGAGTGGGCTCAGGGATTTAACTGCCTGGGGAGAAAAGTGACACTTCCCTTACTACTTTCGAAGTACAGATGGGGTATAAGGTATAGGTAGTCTGACTTGATTGGGTTTTACACTTGTTCCTGAGATAGAATTAAAACTGCTTTATCTGAAGACTCAGCTGAGGAGATTCAGACCTGACACTAGAGCACACTGTGGCCATCAGCTTTTGTCCACCAGGACCTTGCAAATTGCAACAAACTACCGTTCCCTTGCACTCTCTGTTTCTGAGCTCGAGACTGACAGCAGACTTCCTGGTATGTTCACTGCTTGGAGGTGCTACTGAGTGAGATCAGATGGGAGTTAGAGGAAGGAAAAATAAAAGCCAATATGTTTGCACTCACATAGTGTCTGGAGAACTAATTAGGCTTGGTTTTGGTGAACACACTTTGGGGAAACGATACCAATCAGCCAAACTGACTTGCCATTTCCCTGGAGACCTCCAATGCATTAAAAAAATCAACCATGTTACCTTGCAATTTTGACACTGACACAACTCTGTTCATGCTTTCTACACACCACTGCTATTGGCTGTGTGTGGAAGAATTCAAAAGTGTCTCTGCCTTCCCGAAGTGCAAGTTCCTGCAACAGTTATGGTCCTGCATTCCCATGATACTTTTCCCTGTGGGATACCAGAAGCCACCATCATCTGGAATTAGATTGGGCAGTTTGTTGTAATTAGGGCCCTAATTAGTGCTGCTGTGGGAGCAGGAGCCCTTAGGAGGCACAGTGCCTCTCAGGTACAGTCTCAGGGCAGAATAGGTGACACAGGCTGGTGTGGAAGGAGACTGAGAGCCAAAACAGCAGATACAATTTGAAGACCATGAAGATGAGCAGCAATGCAATAACACCAAGTAGGATCTCCTTCAGAGGCTCAGCTATAACAGCTTTTGCTGTAAAATGGAAGTCTCTCAGTATTGGTTTCATGGAGGACAGAAATCGGACTGCACTACCAAGTCCCAAGATAAAGATGCTATAAAGATGCAAGGGAGCCTTGTGTCATTGGTGCACACCAAGGGAGCACACCAAGATCTGCAAGAGTGAAGTGCCTTAAAGAGCTAGTCCCTTGCAACGAGAGCAACCCTTAAGAGCAACCTGTCGTAGCAGTCAGACAACCAGGAGGAAATCAAACAGATTAACAACAACCAAGGTGCGCAGTTGATAAAATTAAACTAGAAGCAAGCAAAACATTTTAAATCAAGTGAATAAATACTGTAAATATCAAAAGAGAAAAGTTTACAGACCTGAGGATAGGGAAGAGACCATCATAATGAAGTACAAACAGAAACAGATGAAGAAGCCAGATAAAGTGTCTGTCTAATCCTTTCATAACATAGCACCATAAAAGGTCTTAAAGCAAGGCTGGTCAAAATTTTCCCTCAAAACTTCTCTATTGAACAGTAAAAAGAGTACTTTTTTAAGATTACTCTATTTTTAATTTTTTACCCACAACAGCTGCTTTCCATGAAAATTTTCAACATTTTGTGGAAACGCCAAAAAACACCCAACCCTCTGTTTATGGCAACTAAACATTTTCAGACAAAAAATAAATTACATTTTTGGTAAGTATTAAAGAATGGCCTGTAGTTTTGAGACATGACTAATCCTTTTGTTGCCAAACACTGAATATTTTTTGGTTTTCCAGTAAAAAGTCCAAATTATCCTCTCTGTAAGGGGGGCACTTTCCAAACCAGCAGCACTTTACATATCCAAAGAAAAAATTCAGATTCAGTTCCAGCCTTAAGGGAATGACCAGTGCTGAGACCTTTGTAAAGAAAGAGTACTGGGAGCTAGTCAAAGGGAAAACCAAGCAGAAAAATAGATTGATTCTGGACAGGATGTGAAGAGAAAGGGAAAAAAACAGGAAACCCAGCATGGTAGTTGATGCTGGTGGGCACCAGCTGCCCGCCAAAGCTCTATTACTTCCCTCAGGTGGGCAGGGGAGACAAAATACGATGAAAGGTTCATGAGTGGAGATAAAAATAGGGAAAGATCACTCACCAATTACCATCATAGGCAAAACAGACTTAACTCAGGGAAAATTAATGGAATTTATTAGCAATCAAATCAGAGGAGGGTAATGAGAAAATAGAAAACAAATCTTAAAACATCTTCATCCCATTCCTCCCTTCTTCCCAGGCTCAACTTCACTTCTGAATTCGTTACCTCCTTTCTTCCCTCCAGCAGCCCAGGGGAATGAGGAATGGGGGCTGCAGTCAATTCATCACAAACTATTTCTACTGCTCCTTGGTCCTTAGTGGAAGGACTCTGCTCCTGCTTCAGCAGGGTCCCCTCCAGTGGGTCCCTCCAACAGGAGACGTTCCTCCATGAACTTCTCCAACAGAAGTCCTTTCCACAGGCTACACTTCACAAGCTGCTCCAGTGTGCGTTCCTTTCACAGAGCGCAGTCCTTCAGGAACAGACTGCTCCAACATGGGTCCCCATGGGGTCACAAGTCCTGCCAGGAGCCTGCTCCAGTATGGGCTTCTCACAAGTGTCACAGCTTTCTTTGGGCATCCCACTGCTCTGGTATGGGGTCCTCCACAGGCTGCAAGTGGATCTCTGCTCCTCCATGATCATTCAAGGGCACAGATGCTTCCCCATGGTATTCACCATGGGCTGCATGGGAATCTCAGCTCCAGCACCTGGAACACTTCCTCCCTGTTCTTCACTGACCTTGGTGTCTGCAGAGCTATTTCTCTCCCATATTCTCACTCCTCTGTCCCACTGCAGTTGCTCTTTCACAGTAACTTTTCCCCTTCTGAACTCTGTTATCCCAGAGGTGCTTCCACCATCACTGATGGCCTTGGCTTTGGCCAGTGGCAGGTCCATTTTGGAGAAAGGTGACATGGGGGAAGATTCTGACAGCTTCTCACAGGAGCCAACCCAGTAGCCCCTCTCCTACCAAAACCTTGATGTACAAATCCAATACAACCATTAAAAGAGGAAATAATTGAAGCTATTAGGCTGGGAGACACAGTGAGAGAATTAGAACACAAATTGGTGGTTTTGTTGTAGAAAGTGTCAAATGATCTGGTTTTGGATGGCTCAGAAGCAGTTTGTAACAGAGCATCTAAAGATTTGGACACCAAGCAGTCATAGTCTTAAATACTTGGCCAGTCACTGGCCCTGGCTGCCTCAATATAATTTTTTAATCTGCCTTTGCCAGGGCAGGCATTGTCAGGCCAGAAACATTTCTTTAGCCTAGTGAAATATCATTTGGTAAAATAAATACATTATTGAAAGAAGTTAAATGAAAATCTGAAGTCCTAACATTTATTGCAGGAATCTTATATGGTGCTGTATATTAAAAATGGTTATTTAAGGAAACTGTTCTGTTGGACTGGAGCCAACCCTTGTGTTTTTAGTAATAAAATATTTCATCTCATTTCACCTCTAACTTTTGATCTTGCGGCAGGTATCACCAGAAGATGGCAGGGTAAGCCAAGGCAGCTGTAAATGTCATCATGCATTAGTATAGGACCTGGAGTTAATTTAAACCTATTTATTTATGTGATTCACTTGCTTTTCTATCACATAGTGGCTTATTTTACAAATGCAATAGTAGCCTGGGGTAGATTTTCCTCATGAAATTTCAGTTTTAAACACAGTGCTGCAAATTATTCCCAGCAGGTGAAGTGATAATAGAGGCCAAGAAGAAAACACTTCTCTAGGAGATTAAAAAAAATTCTCCATGGGTCCCCTATATCCTTCAGAAGCTTCACCAAGTCTAAAGAGAGTTAAAAGATAACACATCTCTCAGGGTATAATCTTCTGTTAAAGCTGGGGAAGATGCTATTGGAGATGATGATCTGGTATCAGATCTATGGTAGAGCAGAAAAGGTAGGAAGAAAAAGACTCCTGGAATAAAAAAGACAAAAGTGTTGCAGGTCTGCGCAACCATGCTAGGTAGGAGGTAGAGAGGAAAGTATTCTCCTGCAAAAGGAGAAAGCAAATTACACACAAGGAATTAGGGTGAATTAATCAGGGATTATGTAAAACAGTGAAAGCCCACTCAAAAATCAAATACTTGTGGTCTTGCATCCTGGTGGTAAAGTTGCACAACATGAACTCTGGGAGGGAGCAACATGCCAGGAAGGGCATCCTCAGAGATTACTCAGCTCAGCAATGTGGATATCAAATATTTGGTGTCAAAAGCAAGAACACTCGTCTCAGACAGAGCCACAGTGGTATCACATTGCAACACAAGGGGTGGTTTGAAAACAGACGCCATTCTGGTTCTACAAGGGTTCTGTCACTTGCTGTCATCTGGTGATAGACACATTGTCATCAGCATGTCTTCACCTGAAGTGGGGAAAAATGGTGGATGAGTATGGGATGCATAATAAAAGAGGATGGGAGGGAGGGGAAGAAGGCAGGCAGGCAGGCAGGCAGGGAAGGCAGGCAGGCAGGCAGGACGGAAGGAAGGATGGAAGGCAGGACGGAAGGCAGGCAGGCAGGTGGAAGGAAGGAAGGAAGGAAGGAAGGAAGGAAGGAAGGAAGGAAGGAAGAAAATTCTAAAAGTGATATTTAAAAGCAAGGGAAAATAACCAGTCTCCTCACTGTCTGTGGTGCCACAGGAGCGGCAACAAAGGATTCGCAAGAGAGGAAGAGGCTGGTTTCTTAACAAGAATAAAAGGATGCCTAAGAAACAGAAAGTCTAATCTTCAGTCTATTTTTCCTTCAAAATTTTTCAAAATGAGGAAAGAGTGTCCATTGAAGGATATAGTTTCTGTAAGGGTGAAAGTTCCAGGTAAGCACAAGACAAGCATCATGTTCCCATTGCCTTTCTTTTCAGACTCAGTGGAGATGTGAACTATCTGTTCTGCCTGTAAAAACCAAAGTAAATTACAGCAGAGAGCAACAGGAGAAGAAGATTAAGAACAAGTAGACATGAACAGAGAAGAAGAAAGCATGAGTGGGACATGTAGTACAGGGTTAATGGCAAGGCTATGCAATTCCTGAATTTCCTCTGGGACCAATCCCAGTTAATTTGCTTTAAAGAAGGTCTTTTTATTTCAGAGTAGTTACTTCTGTTTCCCATCCTTGTACATAAAGTATTATGGCCTTTTCATTAAGACTGTGCACAAATTTCACCCTCTATAGTGAAATTCATGTCAGACTAGAGTGCTGGCTGCAGGTTAACTTCAGTCTCACAAACTAAGCATTGCTTACTTTCAGTCCCAGTGTAGGGTGTGTCCCTTCCATTGGTTTTGTGCTTACATAAAAGACATTAGTGTAAGCTATGAATACGAAATCTTGATATTTAATTAATTCTTCTTCACTAGCTTGAATTTTTAGGCACTTTTCCTTAAAGAGCAGGATAAATTTAAAAGCCTACTTTTGAACTCATTAAGGCCAGTATAAATAAGGAGTAACTGCTCATGCTAATGGAAATACACTAGTCTATAAATTAGCAAAACCAGATTTAGTTTCACTTTTACTGTTTTCTGTTGTACTATGTCTAGCTCCACTCCATCCTCATGGTTTCATTGAAAGAGGTGTTGCCGTGTCTTGCACACTTGCAAGATAAGTAAGACTACTAAATAAACAGGGATACAACAAAAATATGAAGTTTCAGAATATTCAGGAAATCATCATTTCCTGGAGCTGAATAAACATTTTAGAAAAAACTCACCCAGCAGGAAATGGAGCTATCTGAAGTGGCCAGTAGGTTCAGAGGATGTGGAAAGGGGTTTGTTCAGAGGCGTTAAATAAACAGAGAAAAATGCCTTGGGAAATAGTTCCCTTTATTTGCTTTCTTGGCTAACAATGTTCATTTTACATTCAGACTTCAGCACAAGAGACACAAACAGGCCCCATGCAAGATTACCAAGCTGAATGTAAACTGATACACAGCCTTCCTGGTTCTGCAGGCATCCTGAAATGACAGCTAAGGGAGATCACACTGCCCTGCTCCACTCCTGAGCATGCTACCTCTGCATAGTAAGGATTAGGCAAGTAAAATATTATCAAGTTAACCATTTCACTGCTCTTGAACTTAACAGGACTGCTTATCCCTTGGCCAAGCACCAACCAACGTCCAAAGTCACAGGAAGCAATACAACCATACATTGATAGAAAAGCCTGTGGCACATCAAAACCTACTAACTAGGAGAGGATGTTAAACCTTAAGTCTAAACACTAGTGACACAAGAGAGGAGAATGCAAATTATGACATTCATGGTTAGATCTTTAGTTTTCTGTCTCAATATATCTGTTAAGCTGACATAACATTTCAAGAACGCCACACTGGAATATCACAGAATATGAGGACCTTGTTGCAGTTTTCAGCTCTAAGCATATCTCAGGAAAACAGGCTTTTCAGTCCAGGCCCTTGAACCAGAGTCAGATACAGCCTGGTGAGCACAGAATATAAAGTTTCTTTGTTTTTTCTCCCACTGTTCTCTCTCCTTGACTTGAATTGTGCTGAGTTTTCATTTCTTGCCATGAGACTATAGAGAGAAATGGATGGTCTTGAATTATTTGAGTGGTCTTCATCCAGACACCAGGAGTAAGTTTTAATACATTTTCTATGTGGGTATCCCTCCTTTACCCCACTAAAATCAATGGGTTGAATGGAATTAGACAGTTAATGTGCATAAGGATGTCAGGCTGGTGAGAAAAAATGTATTCATGACTTTATGTACCTAGATATCTTAGTGAATTTATCCTTATTTTCCATATATCTCAGTTGCTGGTGCTTAAGATTGAGGCTGTAATTCCTTACACGAGGACTTCTGGTGCAAGACCTGTCATTTCCTGCCCAGCTACACAATACTTGGCACCGTGGGCTCCCAGCATTACTTGTGAATAAAATATTAACAGCAATGATGCCATCTGGGCCTGCATCTCACAGCCACTCTGAGGACCAAGAGAGCTGCCTTTTCAAGGGACATGCTCCACTAACAGAGCTGTCATCTGTGGAGCTTCTGGAGAAGAGATAAAAATGTGGACAGGAGGAGGAAAACAGGAATGTTCAGAGAAATTAAGAGGAAGGGCAGAGAAAATGGAGGAGGCTGTGGAGAAACACAGTGAAAGAAGAGCTAATGAGCCAAGAGAAAATGAGGGAAGAAATTACAGCAAAAGAAGCCAGAAATATGTATTAGGAACTTTGAGAAGAAGCAGAAGTAAGATTTGGAGGGGTGAGAGAAGGTGGACCAAGAAAGTAAAGGGGAAAAGTTCCAGTGGGTCTGATAACAGAGCTCTGATGAGGCTTCACACACTTCAGACTAGAAATATGGGATCCTCTCCAGCAAAACTGAGCTTCCACTGCCAGCAAAATTGTTTCCACAGCTGAGGCTGCATTGCCAGTGAATGTCTGCAATCAGCCCATCCAGGTAGTTTGTGATACAGGCTGCACCAGATTCAGCCCATGAAAGCGATGAGAATAAATCTGAGGGCCAGGAATTGGAGCCCTGCTTGGCTGCTGCTGTGCAGTAACAATACCATAAGTAGCCAGAAAAAGACACGTTTAAGGTATAACTCAACAAAAATAAGAAACAGACCTTTTGACAACAGACATGCTAACAAATCAAGTTCATGGAACAAGAACCAGCTATCCTGCAGGAGGGACAGGGACTCCAAAATCTGTTGCAAGAGTCTAATATGCCAATTTTCAGATATTCCATCTATTTCAGTTTTTAAACTAGACTTATCCTGGTAATTAAAATTGCATGAACTACACAGCCTGCAGAGATTCAAAGTCTCATCAGTATTCCTATCTGTGTAGCTGGTTTCTGGCATCCCAATGAGCACCACTATGATTTCTGAGCTGCAGCACTGCTTCCTGGACACTCAGGGGAGCCAAAGGGAGGGCACCAAGCACTGATCATTCCACAGGTGACTGTACTGACTTTTGGAGGATTATTAATCCAGTCAGTGCAAACAGGGGCATGACAATTTGGTCTGATGGGAAAAGAGAGAGATGCAATGGTCTAGACCTGTTTTTCCAAACATAGCTCCAACACATTGAGTGCATTATATAGGAAGAGATAGGAGAGATTTTTTAGAAACAAAATAGCAACCCAAATCCCTTTAAACATCTCCCCATGGGTCCATATCAGCAAACAATAAAAGCAAGCTGGAAGGTGTGCTCTGGGGCACCACATCCAACTCACTGCCATTGCAAGCAACCATGTCATAGGGTCTCTTCATAACCACTAATTCAGTTTTGTTTAGTAGGCTGCCAGAGTGTTATCTTCACCTATGTCAAATATTCATCTTTTTATCACTGCTGCGCAGAGGGTTTTGTGAAGGAATCCAGGTCTTGGACTGGAGAGGGAACAACATGGCTGCTCACACGTCAGCTTGTCTTGGCCTCTGTTCTGGTCCTTGTTTGCACAGGACTTAAATGTTCACTACATATATTTAAACACACAATCAAGTCCTGGTATGATTTAAATTTATGGGAGTATTCCACACTAGCAAAACTGAACCAAAGCCTTGCCCTGCTGGATGAAGATGATTTTAAAGATAACCACCCACTTTCCCGGGAGGCTTTCTGCAATCAACAGCTGAATGACTCTGAGTGAATGTAACCAGGCTCACATATGGTACTCAGCATGTGACTGGCAAGATCCCCGCCCTTGCATTACGTGGAACAGGACTGGGATGTGGAGAAGCTACCACATCAGGAGATGGTGTTTTCTCCAGCACCCCACAGAGCTCCATGTTATGTTTATGCTGTTCTCCCTCTGCTAACCCCTTGCCTGGGCTGTGCTTGGGCTGGGCTTCACTTCAGCTGGAGGGAAGAGACCTAGGATGCTGTTTTCACCATTGCTCTCTCCTGAATTTTCCAGCACTGGAAAATACCCTTCTGCAGTTACATTAGCACTGTGATGTCTGTGGTGACCCCCTAGAAGGGGTTAATTTAAACAAATAGTTGGACAATTTTAGAGGACCACAAAGAGTGCTGAATCTCTGAGCAACTTCACCTTGTATTTTCTCAGCCCATTCCATCAAACTACACTGTAAGCTTCCCCAGCAAGGAGCCATGGATCCAGATCGGTCCTGTCAGTTGCCTAACGTGCTTGAGAATGGTGTGAATCAAATATAGATAACTAAATACTCTTTGCCTGCTTTCAAATCTGCCCAGACACAGCATGCAAAGTCAGGCATGACACCAACTTGACACTGATTTTGCAGACCTCATGATTTCAGTCTCCCTTCAACGCTGTCCTCTGCACTTGCAGCCCTCCAGTGTTGACCGCATCCCCCTGCTCTAAGTGAGGCAGTGCAAAAAGGATCCCATCCAAAGCAGGAGGCTAGAAATCTCCCCCTTTGAAAGGCCAAATCACAGGCAATGCAAAAGGCTCCTGAGGAAACTCAAACCCCCTGAAAAGGGGAGAAAGGAATAAAGGAAAATCTACCATGAACTCTCAAATGAATTACATGCTTCCTGGGAAGAAGACAGTATATTTCTTTTGGTAAATCACTAATCACGAAAAACACACACCATTTCAGGTTGGCTGATGACTCTGAAGTTTGACCAAATTCAATAAACTGTTTTCGCCAAAACAAATGAAGACTGGGGTATTTTTAACTGTCAGAAACTCTTTGTTTAGACACTCTCTGAACATAAGCCCTTCAAATGTTTGAAATATTTAAGTTTCTGGGCACTCACAATCAAAGTCATGTAAATAAAGGTACGTTGGTAGTAGTTAACTTTCCATTTAATAGCACAATATTAATCTCCTCAGCTAAAAAATGAAAGATGTAGGTTTGATTTCTTTCTCTGGCTCGAGGAGCTGGACTCACATCCCAGAAAACTCCACTGGCCATCAGTCAGTGCTGGCATATTTCTGCTGTCATGGATCCGTGTGGATGGTGCTGCAGTTTCTGCAAACTAAGTGTCCTTCCTGATTAAAAGGCCTGGCTTGAACTAAAGCTTTCTCCCCCTTCAGAGAACAGGAGTCACTTAACCAGTTGTTGGTTCCTCTGTTTTTCCCAGTACTTTGCCAGCTCCTGCCAATATATGAGGCTAAGGATGCTCCGAGGAGAAGAGCACTGCCAGCAGGCGAGCATGATCAATGCAAAGGAGGGAGTCCTAGCCAGGAGCACAGCTGGCAGAGCTGTCTGCATCAGCACATCCTACATTTGCTTGCAACCTGGGCAGAAAAGTAGCCAGAGGTTCCTTTCAAGTCAAAGAGGTGTCCAAGCTGCTGCCAGTTTTATGAATTTAGCATTTAATTTTCTTGGCTTTTATCTTGGAACTCTAAACCTTTAGTGACTTTTTACACCAAAGTTTTGCTTTGGCTAATTAAAAATCCTGATGTTATTTACCCAATCAATACTTGCTGCCCTTATTTGTCCCATTTCCATTTTTATTTAGATGTCTGGGCAAAACAGACTGGTTACTTCCAGATTATCCCAGGACCATTTGTCTTTTCACTTTGGATAAGGCACCAAGGAGGCCTAATTGGTCATCCCATCCCTGGAAAAAAAATTAAAACTTCAACTTACCAACATCTAGCTTCCAAACTCATTTCATACATCACCATCTGCATTTCTAGTAGATACAGTGGGGAAAAAAAGAATCCATTTGTTTGGCATAAAAAGATTAAAACCCAACATAATTTTCCAATTTCATGTTTTGTAACACACTTCATTGTATAGCTGAGGGACAAATCAGCTGAATTTCCCTCATGCCTGACCATATGATCAGGAGGCAGCTACTGTGGGCACAGTTCTGTGAGGGAACTCTTTTGAAGTCAGAAGTCAAAAAGACTTTCAGGGGTTTAAATGCCTTTTTAATGTGGTCTCCTTTCTGTGTGGTATGCAGTCCACATTTAAAGGGCTTTCTATGTGTCTTTGAGAAATGTCTTTCTTGAAATTCATTTTTCATCTCTGCTCTGCAAAATCTGTGCAAAAGCAGAGACCACTCAGTAGTTCCTCACATGCTTCAAAATGTGCTTGTCTTAACTATGGTCCTGTGAGGTCCCAACAACAACAGCAGTTTAGTCTGAATCAGATAACGCAGGTCACAGTCAAAAGGCTGAATGTAAATATCCAATATGAGGGTAAAAAGACTTCTATTTCTCTGTATTCCCTTCAAAGTCAAGAACATCTACTTTGCACTGAACTGATTTTACTTTTCACAGGATAACCTCATTTTATTTTAATTCTGGGGCCATCACTCAGGGAGATTGCTGCAAGTACTGGGAAGAGAACAAGTTCGTAGGGGTCAGGCAGGATCAGGTCCCTGTGCCCCTCCAGGCACAGACTGCAATCCTCAGAGGCTGGGCAGGCATCATTGCACTCCAAAAGTGCCTCCTCAAGGAGAGATTGGTAGGTATTGCCTCAGAGAGGCCAAAGGAGTGCAGTGTTTTTGAGTAAGGCTTTGTCTTTCCTCTTGTGATGCCATCACAGCTGGGAGATGGCTGCCTTGTGCCAAAATACCCAAATACCCACCTGCCATGTATGCGCACACTCTGCTGGGCACCACTGGTAAGGCCTGTCATGGCAATGGAAATCTGGCAGCTGCACGCCTTTCACTTGAGCTTTGAGCAACAGGGGAAAGCGTGGATCTGGAATTACCTATTTCTCCCTTCCTTAGTGACTTTCCCTTCCAGTGTAACTGCTCAGGTTCTTGTGGGCCCCCAGACTACAAGGAAAAAAAAAATCCAAACAGTTCCTGGAACACATTTCAGTTTTCATAGTCCTGTCACCCAGTCTGAGTGCAACAGTCAAAGTAATTATGCAACCTTTTTAAATATCACAGTGACATATGAGGTAATGCCACTTTCTACTCAGGCTCCTTTGGGAGCTGCTAGGCTGAGCCCTGCCGTCAGCAGTGTGTTAGATGCAAGCACTCATCCACCTTCATTTTCACAGGGAAACAGGAGTTCCCAGAGCTCAGACAGGATGTCATAGAAGAGAAATACTCCCCTGATGTGAAAGTCCCCCTCATTTTTGAATGATTAACAAAAAGAGGAGTTGGTATAATTCTCATTTAGGAAGATAAAATACTTGTTATCTGAGTGGTTCGTGGATCAGACTGGCTAAGATCTGCTGTGAGAGTGTGCTCGGCTACAGGGAAACATGGAATAAAGCTAGAGCTGTAACATTTTTATAGCCTGATTGCTAACCCCTCTCCATGGTTGCCTAAAGTCACCTAGAGCCTCTGAGAAAGCAAACAACGTGTTTTCTTTTACTAGACCAAATAGCTGTTATTTTAGCATTTCTTTCATAGTGAGTGCATGGAACAAGCAAAGCCTGACTAATCCCACAACCTTTTCTTCAACTCCATGCGACACAGCCAGCCCATCACGTCTCCCTGGACTGCCGAAGAATGAGAAACAGCCCATCTCCCTGCCTCACAGTGGGTGAGAGTCCATCACCCTCATTATTTCTGTTTTTATCACTGAATTTTTCTTCAAATGTGGCCTAGGCTTGAAGCTTACAAGAATGCTGAGGAATAGCCATGCTTGAGGCATGGATCAGCAGACCTAGCAGGAATGTTTGGTCCTTCCCCTACCCAGTCTGCTTCACTGAAGGAGGTCTTTGTCCTGTGCAAAGGTGCCAGACGTGTTTAGGCTCTCATAAACAACTCCAAAACTCAGCCTGTGCCTACACCCCAGCATATGTTTGCAGACAAACAGAGAAGCCTGGATCAGGAAAAGGAAAGACTCACGATTAATAGGCAACATTGTCATGTCTGGGGACATGGAAGAGCTGTGCCCCATGAACTCCCTGTTCCCCCAAGGAAACAGAATATTTTTAAGTTGGAGAGGACAGACTTGATTATTTACACAATGATATGTGATTCCACTACCCAAATGTCTCCATGGAGAAGAGATGTCCTGAGGCAGGACTGCCTCTTTGTGTCTGCAGAAAGAGAAAAAACTGCTTTTTTAAAACAAGTGAGAAAGAGAATCCAGGCAACTGAAACACAGACACTCTTCCTTCAGTTCCTGGAAAAATTATCGAGCAAGTATTTATGCAGGTCATTTCACTGCACGTGAATGGAGAGACAGCAACTGTGAGCAATCAGCATGGATTAACATATGATGAACTCATCAATAATCTACACAGGGGAAGGTAATGAGCCCTCAGCAAGTCTCTTGGTGACACCAAACTGGGAGGAGTGGCTGATACACTGGATGTTACCTAAGGACTCATACAAGCTTGAGAAATGGGTCAGAAGGAGCTCCATGAAATGGTACAGAGACAAGCACCAAGGCCTGCACTTGGGTAGGGTTTATTTCCTGTCTTAGTACAGACTGGGGCCAAACAACCAGGGAGCTACTCTGTGGATAAGCATCCCAATGAACTCAGCTTCACACTTGTGACCTTGTGGGAATGAGGACTAAGCACATAACAAGCTGTATTAGCAGAAGTGTAGGCAGCAGCCTGAATAAAGTGGTTATTCCTCTCTTCTCAGGACTTGTGAAGATACATCTGGAATAGCGTGTCCTGGTTTGGGCCCTGATCAAAAGTGAGGAAAAATTTTTATAGTGATGGTGGCTGAGCACTGGCACAAGTTGCCCACAGAAACCGTGACATCTTCATCTCTGGAGGTACTCAAAATGCAACTGGACAAGACTGAGCAACCTGATCTAACTTCAAAGCTAGGCCTGCTCTGAGCTGAAGGCTGGACTACAGGATCGCCAGAGATCCCCTCCGGTCTGAATTTTTCCACAGTTCTATGATTTATGATAGCTCTTAGCAAATCCTGTGCCATTATGTAGCAGAAAAAAATGGTCTATACTTTTACAAGGGGAATGTTTCAAGCAGTATCAGCACTTCCGATTAAAACTTTGGCAATTGTGTATGTCAGTATTTTTAAAATGTATTTTAACATTTTTGCTTTCATTCTGTTCCTCACTTTCAGGAAGAAAATAGATTATTAGTAAACATGAATTTTCTAAAATTATATCATAAAAATGCTGGCAAAACCCTATGGAAATACATAGTAAAAATAAGCAGAAAAAGTATCAATTTCAGATTGTAAGGAGTGGAAAGATCTTCAGAATGTCAAAAATAGTGAAATAATTTAACTAGCTCTGTAATTTCTATAATGCAATAAACATATGCATTACCTGCTGGGTAGAAACCATGAAGACATTTTCCATTTGAATTAAGCGAATTCAATCCCATAATTTCCATTCTTTGGTGCTCATTTTCCTTAAATTATCTCCTGAATGAGTTTCTTGGCAAATATGTTCCCTGGAACAATTCACTTTAAATAAATGTTGCACACATTGCAGAAAAAGCAAATTTCACTTTCATAATTGCCCCACATTCTCACTACAAACTGCAGCATGGGAACAGTAATACTGCATATAACCTATATGCAAGTCTGGTCACATGAGTGTCCAGCAGCAAACATTTCTGATTATTTTCTCACAAACATCTAGACAGATGAAGCTGGCCCTTTCTTCTTTGTTTATGCTTAGCTATGCCTGTAGCATGACAACAGTTCCTTCTTTTGATGTTCCTATCAATGCTGCCAAAAAAAGTAAGCACTGTATCAAAACCCATTTGTTTTATGGGGACACCTGGGATTCTAAACTCCTGTCTACCTGTGAAGCCAAGAGAGCTCTGAAATATCAGAGGTGGCACAGCCTGCACCCTTTCCGCCTTTATTACTTTGTCAGCCTGCACAAAGACCTACAGAAACCTAGTGTAACTCTAAATTGTCCTGCCTTTGGAGGGGAGCTGGACTGGAGTATCCTTGTAATCTGATTTAATCTGTATGATTGCAACATGTCATCGTGATATGATGATTGTACTTGGATTTTTCCCTACAGACCTCCAGGCTGAAGTAATATCCAAGATACGGCTGAGTGCTCATGCAGCACATTGTTGGAGAATCTGATCTTGGGAGTAACCTCTGACCACCATTGTCCTGAGAGCAGAGGCATATCCTCAAGACAGTGTTAATAAGGAACAGATCCACTTTGCTTCCACCAAAATCATTGTTTACCAGTCTGGCCAGGACTATATCACTGCCCTTTCATTTTCTCCTTAATTGTCCACATCTAGATCTTATCTCGTCTTGTAGTTTGTAAAAGATTGTTCTTTCCTGTTCCATGTACTACAATATTTTTAGTCATGAATATTACCAAATATGTCAGTAACTATGCAAAGTCAACACTGAGTAATTCTTTCAGTAGATCATAATTTAAGGTAAAGAATGGAAATAACTGCCACTAAATTAATGTAATTCAAATTTAAACATGTACATAAAAGACACAGAATTTATGAAAAACACACACAAAACAAAATTTGGCTTATATCTTTGTGCAAAAGAAATTACTCTACTGCCGTCAGCTTTCTTCTTCATTCTGAATATCAGTATTTTTTAATTTCTTTTCTTAAAAATATCATATTTGTATTATTCTCCATCTTTTCTCCCTAACTTAATGTACATTTTTTATTCTTTTTTTTTTCCTAAATGTTCATATACCAGGCTGCACTAATAAAATTTGGATCTTTCCTGGATTATTGACAAAGTCAGGAAATAAGATATGTTTTAGAAACAATTTTTGCAACACCTAAAACCTTTCCAAATTGCTGTTTCGTGGACATTTACCCAGGTTTCATGATATGTGAAATGCTTTTAAACAATTTGATTTAATTTTTCAGGTAAAACTTTATTTGACTTAGAGAAATGCTGTTCTAAAGTATAAATGCTGGTTTTCAGCTTGCTTTAATAAGCATGATGAAGTAAATATGGTTATGTTTCCTTTCTCCAGCTGAGACTCTGACCTTCAGTATAACATTTACCTCATTTTCTTCATCCACTAATTAGTCTAGGTTATAAAAATGGTTTGTCTGGCAATGTTTAGACTTGACAAAACAGTGCAGGTTATTGATCATAATTTTGTTGTCTTCTAGATGTTCAAAGATTATTTTCCTTATATCAGATATTGAGTTTTGTATTAAAGTACTTTTAAAAATGATAATTACTAAGAACATTCTGTCTTCCGAAGATTACTAGTGTGCTTCTGTACTCATTCCAGTCATTCACCAGTGCTTTAATTTTTTAAAAAATTAACTGCCCATGGTTTGGTAAGTGCTTTAGCTGGCAAAGACCTAGTTCATATTAAGCTTTCTGTCTTTACCCTTAAGTAACCATATAATGGAGTTCTGCAAAAGTAGCAACTGGTTTTTTTTTTGCAACTCATAATGAAGTTTTCTATCTTGCATTCATTACAAGTTGATAAGGATTTTATTTATCTTATTGATGTAGAAGAGAACTACTTTTCCTTAGAAAGGGAAAAAAAAAAGAGAGAAAATTTTCATTTTCTGTAACTTCAACTCTCTTTAACCCAAATGACTAATTCACAGCACACACACAAGTTCACCCAGTTTGCACTTATTCCACACCAATAAAACCCAGTTACTGAATATAACAGTTTCTCAGTAGTCTTGGCTAGGTTTCCTTGCCCTTCACCATGCCGTATATTTTATTATCTTTGCTGTCCCCTTGAGATGTGAAGTCACAATCTATTTTTGAGGCTACTGGTGCTCTTCACAGCCTTCATTTTGAGGGCAATTACAATCTTAATTCTCTTCCACTCATTTCAGAATCAATGAAATTGGAAGGGAATGCAACTGCGCTGGGAAGGGACCTTTGGAGCTCATCTGGGCCAACCCATCTGGTAAAGAAGGGTCACCTACAGCAGGATGCCCAGGACCATGCCCAGTCAGCTTTTTACTACCTCCATGGAGGGAGACTTCACAACCTCGCTGAACAACCTGTGCCAGCGATTGGTCACACTCACAGGAAAAAAAAAATAACAAAACAAAACAAACAAAAAACCCCAACCAAACAAAAAAAAACCAAAACTGTTTTCTGATGTTCAGAGAGAGCC
Organism: Campylorhamphus procurvoides; assembly: GCA_013396655.1. Taxonomy (NCBI): domain Eukaryota; kingdom Metazoa; phylum Chordata; class Aves; order Passeriformes; family Dendrocolaptidae; genus Campylorhamphus; species Campylorhamphus procurvoides. Next base: position 458,086 of record WBMV01004343.1, on the reverse strand, counting down.
TCGTGTTTTTTAGTTTGGGTCTATTGCCTCTAGGAACCACTGGAAAGAGCCTGGCTGCATCCTCTTTACCCTTCAGATCACTGATGAGGATTTTCCCCATTCACATCAAAGAGATCATGGGCAAATTTTTCAGGAATTTTTATCAAAGTTTGCAGAAACCAATTATCTATGAACTCCTACAGTGAGTAAATCTATGCTCCTTGTTGCAACAAATCAGAGAAGCTTCTGGCTGCCAGCTTCACATTATTCTCAAATCAACACTGAGCAATATGACAAACCCTATCAGAGTCAATGGAAAGATTCCATGCTGATTTCTGTTGGTGGAAGCTTCACCAGGATCCCTCTGGGTAGTGCTGCAACTAGTTAGCCTGAGCAAAAAATATTTGTTACCATTTCCTAGATGGATTAGAAACAATTTTTCATTTCATGGAGCAGGATATTTAGATGAATTTTAAAGCAAAGTTTTCCTCTACTGTCCAAGGAAAAGGTGACTGCTACTCTCCTACGTTTACCAGATTTAAATTACTCACCTCTCCTAAGTCCATTAAGAAAATGATACATTTTTTTTATTACTATTTTGCCAGACAGCAAGAACGTAAGCTTTCCTGTGCTACTCCATCAATTACTTCATGGCTAGAGTGGAAAGGTTGCCGCATTCAAGGGCCAGAGGGTGATTTACTTTGCAAAGTTAGTACAGTTAACTGAATCTTTTGCTTATTTAGCGGAAAGACAGGTATCTGCTAACACAGAGGCAAAAACTTTTGAAAAACTGCCTGTGAAGAAATGACTCATGTTTTGGGCAGCCCCCAAAAAATCATATTTAAAGAGAGGGCCCTTCAATTTGAAGAATGTAGCCAGTGTAACCTAACAGCAGCAGTGACTTCAGTAGCAGTTTTGGGAAGTATCAGGTTTTCTGATCACTTCGAGAGATGTGGAAAGAGAATCTTTAGTGGTTGCAATGATTAAATCTCAGTTAGCTCAGCTTCAATCTTAGATAGTTGCTACAAATGCCAGCATTGCTTCATTCTGGAGAGGAGACCATCATCCAGACCTTCCACACTGTTTTAGCTTGAATTCAACCTTTTATTTTTCTCTCTCTCTCATGCAAACTCCTCCTCCAAGAGTTTCCACTGGATAGCTCTCTTGAGGTAAATTAAGTAATCCCTTACAGGCTGTGGCAAAACACTGCTGGTTGTGCTAAATAGGCTAGCCATACAGGAACTAGTAGGAACTCTCTACTTCTGGGCTTCCTCACCCTGAATGCTTTGAACTATGAAAATGGCTTTTCAGTGAAAAAAATCTCTCCAACAAGACGCTCAGTGGAGGGAGCAAAATGCTCCTGTTCAGACCTGGAATGAAGGATCACAGGCCAGGTTGGATGGGGCTTTGGGCAACCTGGTCTAGTGGAAGGTGTCCCTGCCCATGGTAGTGGGATTAGAACTAGATGATTTTTAGTGTCTCTTCCAACCGAAACCATTCTATGACTCTACGTCCATACAACATGGCTAAAGGTGTCAGAATGAAGATTCACTTAGGTGCGTATTCTTACCATGCTGGTAGGTTTTTTAATTGACTAATTGCACATTCTCAGTGCAATTAATATAAGAAAGAATAAACAATCAGAATAAGATTCATCTGCTTATAGTGTAATTTAACGGTTCTGCTGTTTGCAAACCTGATTTTGTGGATACAGACATCAAGTGAATGCAGAGGTTTCCTAAGCTGGTACCAGCTTGATTAACAACACTGCTGTAATTTTCCACTGGCACATTGGATTACTGCCCATGTGCCAAAATAGCCTTAAATAACCAATTAATAAGCTACCAGAACCCTGCCATACATGCACCAAAACTAAGATTATAGTCTTCAGCTTACTTCCCCTATGGGTATGTCTTATTTATTCAATTGCTACTGCATTCTTCAGGAGGTGCCTATCAGAAACTGAAATAAAAGCCTGCGTGGCTACAAGCAGGAATGTTAAGTGATATGGCAAAACTTGTTTTTCTGGCATAATTGACCCATGGAATTGCATACATTCTCAAAACATAAAAAACGCAAAGATGAAAGAAGAGATTACAAATGGCAATATTTTTCTTATTAGCAGAGTAAGAAAGTCACTGATGAGAACAGACTGCAAAAGATGCATGAACAACAAGGAATGAAAAACAGCATTTAAATACTGTCTTGGAAAAATAGAAAAACTAAGTAGTGTCAAGACAAAGATCATTAATAATGAAATGAAGGACAATTTTCACATAGATTTTCCCCAAGATGGCTCTTAGCTGATCCAAATCGTACTGAACTCAATGGAAAGATTTAACTTCAATGGACTTGGGATCATTTTTGCTTTTGTCTGAGAGAGTTGCATTAGTCCAAGTTAAAGAAAGAAGACTTGGCAAATGATAACTGAGACTACAGCACATTTAGGGTCAAAAGACCTTAATTGCTGGACCAATTCATCCCTGCTGTGATTCCACCATACCCAAAGGATTTGCAGAGTCAGTTTTGTAGTGACTGATGAACTCATTTGTGACATCCAATGAGTTCAGTTTGTAAGTCAGGGTAGAATTTGACCCAGTGGATACAACTGAACTGTAAAGTTTAGTTAATTTGAATACAATAGCCCTATTGGTTTAAATAACTGCAGAAGTCTTTCTTAACAGATTAAAAGACTATATTTTATTACTATAACCTCACAGCTATGAAATATAGCTCTCCAATGATATAACTATTCTATATAATTTTCTTCCCAACAGCTGCTGGTGGGAATTTCACTGTTTCTGAAATAAATATGATATGCATACATACCATCCATGGAGGGAAAGAGAGCAATAGGAAATACAATGAGCTGACTCAAGATATGTTATGTATTTGCACACATTATTAATGATCTCATAGCTCAGAAGTGGTGGAGGGAACCTGAGACACTTGTGAATTATGAAAGGTCATCAATAACTCATAGCAATATATGACACATCCATTCAGGTCATCCAGACTTACTCCATGCTTGGATCTGTTTATCTAACACCAGTTTTAGTTTAGTCTGTACTGTGTGTTGATTTCATAGTACATCATGTAGCAATGAGACCTCTTGGCTACACTCCCATGCAAGATGACTAAGTTTGAAGCATAAGAGAACCTGAAACAAATTTTCAGAGTATCAGTTGATTGAACTGAACCACATGTATCTACTTCCAATGACATGTGTGAGCATTAAGTAAAATAAGTTAGATATAAATATATCAGATTGGTTGTGTGCACGTGCATCTGCAAAAACACTCTCACATTTCAAACACTTGAAACTCAAAACTTTTCTTCATGTTTGTTTCTCTCTATGAAACTGAAATAGCAAACATATATCAGAGACTACCTTGATAGTAATAGCACGAGACACTCAAGTACTACAGAGATGAGCATAGTAGAAGAACTAAATGAATTACAATCCAGTTTTTCACTGTCTTAAAAGGAAGTTAAAATGCAGATTTTATTCTCAGTCACGTATCTGAAACTGAACAATTAGGTATAATCCACATAGAGAAAGAATATCATTTACTTTGCTTTTCTTAAAACTGTACAGGTTACAGTTCTACATTTTTTAATTATATCTACTTTGCGGCAGATCTCAGACAATAAAATATTTGAAAATACAATTCTTACAAAATATGATTTGAAATGGTTTTTGTCCAAGGAATCTTAATAAACTGGTTCGAAAATATTAAACTCCTCTGCTGGTTCCTCTTGATAATACTCACTGTATCAAACTGACCAGGCAGTGCCCATTATTGACTGCCAAAACTTCATGGCAATACTCTGGGGCAGACCTCATTTCTTCCAGCCTCAAGTACCTCTGTGTTTATTACTTCTCGAGCTAATGGAAACACAGTGTGAGAAATGCATGGCACGTGGCACACTGTGGGGAGCTGTGGCAAACGCACGTTCTAGGCAGCTCTGCATACTTACAAAGTGCATAATGTCATCACTACTCACACATGCAAATTCTTAATCCAACAGCTATATGGCAAGACAGGATGCATTTGAGTGACCTACAGATGTGCTTTTTGGGATGGCTGAAAACATTCAGGCCTTCAGACAAGCACCCCACCTGGCTCTGTATTGGCCCAAATACTACATAAACCATTTTGTAGTGTTCTCCTCAGCATGAAAAAAAAATCTCCAGACCAAAATCCTCTGAGCACTTCTCACATCACACGTCCTGTTTGAGGCAGACACTGAAGTCATTTATCTGCACAGTTGTTGTCCCATCTGACAAAAAAGCCCAAGCCAAAAGGTCTTTGATATCAAAGAAAAATTAATTCCATGCACGCAATTCTTGGTCTTTTCAACTAGTTTAATCAAACTCTCATGGTAAGTCCTTTCACATTTTATACATGAAATAGAACACTTTGTTTATAAACCAGAACATTACACAAACATCGTTTTTGTCAGAGCAGAAGAACAGCTCTCAGGCAAGTAAAAACATAGTGTAACACTTTCTACAGGGTGCTGGGCACTCCACGCCACAACAGAAAGTGAGCGTAAGGTGTTTACAGCCAGAAGACGGAAGAAAGCTTGGTGCTGTCTTTTGTTGCCGAAACCTTCCCCCATCTTAATGGTAAACATGCTTATCTAGAAGGCACCCTGCAATTAGTTTTAATGCTTTCTCCCTCACTTTTCCCTCCTCTCTTTTTGAAAGTTGCTTGCTCTTTTCTCTTCTATAACTTTAAAATTGTCTTAAAACAGCTGAGTTATCATTGTCAAACGGTTTTCTTTTTTCCCCATTTTTTCCTCTTTTTTCTTTTTTTTCTTTTCTTTTCTTTTCTTTTCTTTTCTTTTCTTTTCTTTTCTTTTCTTTTCTTTTCTTTTCTTTTCTTTTCTTTTCTTTTCTTTTCTTTTCTTTTCTTTTCTTTTCTTTTCTTTTCTTTTCTTTTCCAAACAGGACATATTATTTTTTCAAAGTTAAAATAAAAGCAGTGGTTGTAACATGACACCTTCATTCCCTCCCATTGAGCAGGCCCTCCTTTGAGTAGTTGTAAGGAGACCCCTGGACCTGTGCTAAGCTGAGACATTATTGTGACTCCTTGATCTCTGCTGAAGCCATATGACTAAGCCCACTAGTGTAACAGGAGGGCAGTGCTGAAAACCTTTGCACAGCAATGCAGGGATCTCTGCTGAGTAAGATGCTAACACTGTTCACAAAGAGACAGAGAAATTACTTCAGACTCATATCTGACATATAGACATTGTTAGCTGTGGTAAAAGGTGAGAGCCATGGCTGTCCTATTGTAGAAAACGGATGTTTCCAACCCATCACATCCTTACCAAGAGGAGAAAAATCACGAGATTAATCTTTAATTCCTAGAAAATCAAAAACCATTGAATATAAGCAAGAGGAAACCATCTGAAGCTGATGTGAGTGGCAAAGCATAGTGGATGATACCCAGAACTGCAACCCTGAAAGCTCAGAGCTGCACAATTTTATAACTGCAAGAATCACCAGATTTAAAGGTAGAAGGGGATGGTTAGGATGGCTGAAGTTCTGCCAGGAAGTGCTTCTGTACCTGATGTGTTTCAGAAAGTACTAAGTGTAGGGTAAAAAAAAAGGCGTATCCACTCTTTCAACAGGTTACCCAATGGTTCCAAGCATTAAAGCCAGCTGAGAGAGCCAGGCTACACTGAAGCTGCCTTTTAAGCTCTAAGAGTATGATCATCTGGGACCAATGGAAGACCATTTACAGATCTTTAGAGAAGATCACATTTCAGCTACCAGCATTGTTCCTGGCCTGGGGATAAACAGAGGCCTGAAGTCTGTAGTGCTTCCCACAAGACTACAACTCTTCAGATCCAGATGTAAAAACTTCAAGTGAAAAAAAAGCAAAGAGCCTATTGTTTTACAGTTAGCACTTCTTCCAGTTATTGTATGAGCTCGTTGGAGTCAGATCAAATCCTATGAACCTGATTCTGGTATCACCACATTAAATATATTGCACTGTCTCTGTCAATTTAAATCAAATCACTGCGGATTTTTCCTACTATTAGATCAGAGTTAAGCCAACAAACTGCTCAATATGACTGCATAAGTCAGGTGCTCCCAGTGCTGTGTTGATTGGTCCTGTGCATGTACTTGAACACAACAAAACAATACACCAGAGCCTGACTCACAAGATCCTGGCATGAGACCAGGATCTAAGCCTTGTTTTTCTCATCCATACATCACCACCACATTTTTCAAGTGCCACTGTCATTAAGATACAAAGCAATCCATCATTTAAAGCCATTAAATAAACATTTTTGGGTCAAAAACATGACCTTGCATATAACTAGGTCTGAAAAGAAGAGCAGTTTCCCAATGTGGCAAAGGGAATTAAGCAGAAGAACACAACACACTATCAACAAGTAACTTTATGAGCTTAATCACTAATTAATTATGATTTCCTTGGGATTTATGTTTCATGGTTGACTGCACCTTCAGACAAATCACAACAATGAACTCATCCTTGTATTACTTACTGCCCCATCACAATAACCTCAGCAATCTCATTTCTCCTCACTGCAGGACACCCCATCCTCTACCACAATATCCTTATGCCCTTTATATTCTTTCTTCTCCTACCTCTATTTTTAACAACTTTCTCTAGCTTGCTGGTGGGCCAGCAGACACCAAGACCTTTGTAGGGATCAGGGCTATATGAACACAATTGACTGGATGGGACACCCATGTTGGTTCCTCAACAAGTTAGTCAGGAGTCAAGCATTGTTCCACAGCACAGTCCACAACAGCTGCTCTATAGTAAATTCTGCCCCACTTCTCTTTTGGAAGGAGAAGAAAGGACATAGTGGAGGTCCTGATAACTGTGGATCCTTACGCTCTTTCACCATATGTCTCAGAGACCTTTAGCAGAAACTTTTTATGTTGGAGACTTAACACTCTGTTAAAGCTTGATGAAATCAGCTAACGAATTGAAACATTAACAGTGAGGAAAAGAACTGACATTCCCAACCATAATGTAACTACATAATGTAATCTCCTTACTCTAAGAACTACTGTTAATATCACACAAGCACATAAAAAGATGTCACTTTAGGAGAAATTAGAAAATTGCTCACACAATTTAAAACACTTCCTATTGTGCAATTTTCATGTGCCTTCTCAAAACAGTAAGGTAATGCACAATTCAAGCTGATAGAGAAAATCCAGGAGCTGCAGTGATAGGTTAGTATTACTCCCTTCTGCTGACTAAATCACCTTGGTCAATGGAAGGAGGCTTTCTGCTCATTACATGTCAATTCTAAAAATAAAAATTGTCAGGGCAAAGAATTACCTAGGGTTTCTTTGAAGCTTCATACAGTGTTTAGAGGAAGAAAATTATGCATTCAACACAGAGATGCACAATCTTTTGCTAACAATAAAGTTCCTGTGCTTTTGCAAGTCTGGATGTCAATAATTACCCTTCAACTTCAGAAAAGCTCTTCTGCACTCAGGCTTTTGCTGCTGTCCTGAACAATTGCTTGTTTTGCATTCAAGCCATAGGCGCTGCAACTCTTCTCAACTACTTTGAATTCTAATCAATATTTTTATGTCCAGTGTTTTTCTCCATTTAATTTATTCACACATTTGTAAAGGACGATGGAATGACAACAGCTGATAAAGACAGAAGAAAGGAACACCTGCTGAATAAGTGAAATCACAATCCCACTTAAAAATCAGGCTATTCCTCTCTTTCAGTTTCAGCATGATTTTTAGCAACCATGTTTTTCACAGTCCTAGACTCAGCAAATACTACTTAAAAGTTAAAATACTCAAAATGGAAGTAACAATGTTTTAAACATAGTCTATTGCCTCAATCCTCTAGACAGCTGCTGTTAAAATGTGGATGGTGTGGAGGCAGAGAGAAAAATGAAACACAGAATTATTTTTCATGTGTAAATCAGTTAGATTCTACAGAAGCACTGTATAAAATTAGAAAATAAGCATTTCAGAGGTGTACAGCATTTTTTTACTGTTCATAGTACTTTGTGATAGTGCAGGTTTGGAAATACCCACCACTTCTTTTTTATCCCAGCAGGAGCTAAGGTTGTTAGTTAACATGCCAGGATGCTTTATTACCATTGAGAACTCTGATCAGTCCATCTGTACCATTATGTGAACATGGAGAGTTGTCCTCTGGTAATTAATACATTTCCACCTTTGTCTAATTAAAGAGATCCAGTGCATTCATTCTCATTAAAAAAGAAATGTGGAGATTTGCAATTTCTCCAGTTTTGGACTGTAAAAGAACTTCAAACATCCGAATAATTTTCTAAAAGTAATGAGTTTCCTCATTCTAGTGGGTGCTACAGCCTTGGTAATAAAGCAGCTTTGCTAAAAACGGCTGTGTACAGACTGACTCATTCTGGTGGCATGAGAGAGAGATTCAGACTGGGAGTTCTCTGCAGGGAATCTGTGGCAGTCTTTCATGAGCTGCATATTCTTGACTTATGAAAACAAAAGCAACGGCATATTGTGAAGAACATGCAGCTTCATTGCTGGGCCACAGTGTTTTAGCTGAAGATTTCAGACGTTCATATAACAGTGTCCTTGAGTAAAGGGTGCCTTACAAATTTAAAATTGAGAGTGAGATTTCTGTCTCCATTGCTGTCTGTACAAATCAACAAAATCTCAATTATTGTCCCTTGAGGCAGCTTGTGGATTTTGTTTTTCTCTCAACAGACCGACTCTACCCCTTTGAAGCAGCTAGTGGAGACAGTGGCTTGCCTCTCTGGGATAATACGCATAATGAATGTGTCACATACAACGGCCTTCTTTCTTGGCGTATCTGCAGGATATTTGAACCAGACTCTCATCCAGATCACACCAGTGTAAATCTTGAATAATTTAGACAGAAATCATTACTGCTGAGGAGAAAAAGTACCCAAGAGGGTCCAACAGGAGACCGGCCGAAGCAAAGTCTCCAAGACTGCTGTAAAGACACCTGAGAGAAACATCTTCAAAAGGCAATTGCAGGGCACTAACTCCTAACTTACATGACCTTGCTCAGCTTTCCAAATTAGTTAGAACTGGGAAAGAGACAGAAGCTTGGGCTACAGCCCACCTTCCTTTTACTTTGCACCTTCTGACACTGCTGGGCCTCCCGCGGGGTGTTGTTCTATTCCTTCAAGTGTGGGAACCATAGGCAATTCTGGCACTTGCATGCAGCACTTTCCCTATACTCTCCTCTCTACTCACACCCACATTAAGCCTAAAAGACAGTGTTTTCCATCAACACTTATGAAAATACCAGTACTATGAGAAAAAAAACTAAGGGAAGAAGGGGAATTCAACTAAGAAAATGAAACCACTGCCATCTACCCATTGAAAACTCTTCTAAAAGCTTTTTCTTCCTTATTCCCTACCAGAATGCCAAATAAACAGTAATTAAAATATATATTATGCTCAAAGGCACAGATTATACTTCCCACTGGATTTCTTGAGTGGTTCTCCTGTCTTCTTGCATCAATGTTTCAGACTGTGAGCTTTCTGAGACACGACTTTCATTATCTCTGGGTCATTAGCAGCTCATAACTCAATGTCAGATTATACCGATAAAGGGAGACAAAGGGCAGACCCTTTTCAAATTGTGGAGCCAAATGTATTGCACTGCATTGTGTGAAGTCAAAACTATATGTATTAGTTACCAGGCAGTGACAATGCTGGACACTTTTCTGGTCGGGAGAAGTGGATGGCACGGCACATTGCCTTCAGCAGTGGGATTCACACAGCTGCTCAAAGGCACACATTGAAGGCCAGGTTGAATCAAAGATAGGTCTTCAGGGATCTTGGTCACCAGAACGGAATCCAAGACCCAGATTGGTTTAACTAGGACAGAGTTGTAGATTCAAAAAAATGATCTAAAAATACCCCTGAAACCCCCAAATTTTGTTTTCTGCTGTGACCAATAGGAACCATAAGCCACAGCAACGTGTCTGGACTTTCACACAACCTTGATGTTTCTGCATCAAACGCAGACAGTGCCTCCAGCCATGTGGGAGTTGCACTAGGCTCAACAGGATCTGCTGAAGTCACCTAGAAAAGCAGGTCTGGGATCACTCTTTCAATAATCTCAGTATCTTATAGTCAAAGCAATTTTTTAAAGAGTATCCTAGTGACTATGCATTCACTTGGGCAGTAGAAAACCAGTCTCCATTCCCACGTCAATCTAAAATCCACTCACTTCTACCCTCTCTTCCTGTCATTAAATTGGTCTCCAAGAGCAATTTTTCCGTCTTAGCATATACACAACAAAATCAACAAAAGCTTTATCCAGAACAGAAGACCATATGACTTTGTAACCTAACAAGAAGACTCTTGTGACTATTTCTTTTTTCAATCCAGGGTCTATTTGAAAAAAAATTTATGAGCAGTCCTTGGAGCGCAGACCAGCCCCAGGGTGCACTGCACCAGATGAATATCCTGACCCCAAGTAGTCTGAGTCATCTCCTGTCTTGGTTTTCATTCTGGCCATATGAATCCCACATTATTTGCTACACCATAACACCACTTCAGTAGGAAAGGTTGGAAGAGCCGTGCCACACGACCTTATTTTCATGGATATGATTCAAGGTACTCCCCAGTTCAGTAGTAAATGTGTGTTTCAATGCAATCAGGCTGATGAGGTTGATGTAGCCAGCTTTCCTACTCCCTAGTCGTAGCACCTAACTCACAACCTAACATGTAAAGGCACTGAAGTTTGTTTGTTGGGTGTTTTTTTTTTTTAACTGAGGCAAGGACTGCTAGCCATCAGCATGCTCCTGTCTCATGTTCTCTGTGCACAGAGCATGAGTCTGCAACTGCACCACTCAGGTAACCATTAAAAATACTTCTCCAGTAGCTGCCAACATTGCCATAGCTGGTACAGCCCAAAGACTACATGGTTCTGTCAGCATCTAGAGGCTATTTGGGACCAAAATGGAGATGTCCAGATAAGGAATCTGCTGGGAGAGTGAGTTTGGGGAATCACAGATTTTTTTACCTAAAACCTACCAAGGTTCCAGTAATCTCATTATAGATCTGGCACCATCTGGTTTTCTTGCACTCACCAAAAGCAACCACTTCCAGGGCACCAGCACTTATCCACAAATCTCACCAGTTGCCTGATGCAGAGTTCCAAAACTCACCCTTCTCCATGGCTCACTTTTAGCTTTCTGGAAGCAACTGAACAACTGACATCAGGGTGTGGATACTCTCTAGGACAGCTGGCCTCCTAAGAAGCTGAGTTATTTTGCTGCACTGAGAGCAATATATGGTTTCTTTCCTAAAAGGTCTTCAAATAAAATAACTTTTCCCATGCGATTTTCAGAATCTTTTTGTCAGCAGAACAAAAAAATGTTCAATATGGTTACATAGGGATATTATTTTTAATTATCATGTCAGTAATTATTCCTTGCAACTTCTTATTTCTTTTCCTGCAAATAGCTATTGTGCTTTAAAGCCTTCTCAGTTAAACAAACCAAAAAGCAACTTCGGTTGTGATCCTAGACAGACACTGCTGAGCCATGTTGAATTGGTCTGGATTTTGTTGCTAAATATATTTTCTAAATGAATTCCACATCTTTTCAAGGATGCTAGGGGGAAAGAATGAAAATACAATGTTATACAACCTGCTGAAATTCTTTGTTACTGTGGTGTAACACGCCACTGGGCTAAATTTCCCCTCTCCCACTGCATACACATCTGAACACATTAGGAGGCACAAGTGTTTTAAAAGTTGGAGAAACTCCTGCTTTTGTAATTATCCTGCTTTTCTATAATTTTATGGAGAACATTATCTGAAAAATTTCAAAGTGAAAAACGGGAGGGCCCATCCAATGAAAATTGAATATATGTGTCTCTTCCTAAGTCAAAGAAGTTAAACTTGCATCTATTGGGGTTGAACTTGTTCCAGAGTTGCAGGGGAAAGAGGCTAAAGGGAAAAAAGAACCAAATGATAGCAAAATACATGGATTTAAAAAGAAGTTGCTGATCAAGTTTAGAAATGGGAAAATGAGTCTGCCACTTTCATCATATAGAAATACACAGCCATCTCAATTTAGGCATAAACCATGTTTGAGGCATGCAAGTGTGTGACAGTTCTACCAGTATTTGGTGAAATATTAACAATGCAAATTTGGCCCCCTGTTTTCAGAAGAACAAGGAAAGTGGATTGTTTCTCTGATGGACTCATATGACAAGGTTGAGGTGCTGGTCTCCCCCAAAGTTTGATGGGTTGTGGATACTACAAAGAACAGAATGCCAACAAGGGGAGGAGGCTGAGATGGAGACTGAGACTCCAGAGAGAGATTCATGGAATCAGAGGAAGCTCTGTATGCATAGGTTGGCAAGAATATGGCTTTGGGTGTCAGGCCTATATAATCAAGATGGCAGAAAAAGGATCTGAAACAACAGTACCTCCATTCAGAAAAGGCACCTTGGGCACTTTAGAAAGAGTAAATTAAAAAAACAAAACACAACAGTTTGAAACCATAGTCCTCCTTTTTCATGATAAGGGTCTGCTGCCACCTCCAGCTCAGTTGTCACCATTGCTGAGCATCTCCCAGCTTCAATCTGGTGGAGTAAACACAATGATCTTGACACCCCAAATGGATCTAGCTGCACTGCAGCACTGAGTGACCTGAAGGGCAGGTCAGAGGCTGAGGCAGCCAGGAACCTTCAGTACCCTTCTGGAGCAACACTCACCCTGCCAGGCTGCAGAAATTCCAGCATTACTCACTGGGAGTCACTTAATATCCATCCAGTGCCAGCTCTACCTGCTGTGCAGGCAGCTCCCAGCTTCGTCACTAGTCATCTGTTCCTGCAGTTACCATGTCAAACTGGAAAGGCTCTAAGGCCATATGATCCTTCCCAGAAGAGTCATGATAGCAAAAAGGCAGGAGGTGTGTGCTGACAGCCCAAGCATGGCCTGTGTGTCTGTAACTGAAATCTCCAGTGAAGAGATCACGTAACCACATATTTTCCCCAACAAACCTTCCCTGTGACCAGAAAGAGCTTACAAAGGGTGAATAAACTAATGCACATTTCATTACTATTTACAAACAGATATGTCCCAGATATTTTATAAATGTGCATAAAGAAAAGAGTTCTGATTATTTGTGCATTGCACAAGTGACACTACCGGGAAAGGAAACAGGTCCAATAATCCTGCTCTGAAGATTTTTGCAGCTGAAAGGTAAGACCATGTTTCAGTGTTATGAATAACAGGGAGGATAAGTTCTTTCTTCTTTTCATTTGCACCATCCTCAGTGGTGCCTCTGAGAAAATACGAGACAGTCATGAATGACAGAGACTGTAAAGCAGGACTGCAATGTGGTGGAGTGGTGGTGTAAAAGCAGAGATGGAGATGGACAGTTAATCCTTATAACGATGTTTTAAGTCAGACAAAACAGAGCCTAGGATTACAGTGTAGAGAGAGGAGGCACACTCAGGAAGGTCACTGTTTCATTTAACTAATTTGAGGTCAGGGCAAGGTAGGACAGCAGGAAAAAAGAAATGGAGAATGTTTTTTAAATGGCTTTATTAATCATGACAGGATCTAGTGCTGAAAGTGGGAAGAGAAAAACCTTATTCTTTTGACTAGCATTTTAAAACAGTCCCATCTTTACTGAACACAGTAACGAATGGTAAGGAAGACTTTAAAACAGATTTCTAGAGCATTCATAGCTCCTTCTTTCATAGTTTTCTACATCCATAACAGAAATAGTAAGGAGCACTGAAGTCTATACTGGTAAATACAGTAGTAAATCAAATATGCTAAGGACTAGTCTCTGTCTCGGAAGGTAGCAAGCTATGACCAGCCCACATCTGTATTACTGACTTCACCTACTCTCCAAAAATGAGTGGCCACCACCAAGCTATTCATTTGGAGTTTCTCCTCCCCTGTGCTAATTTTGGACCTACCAGCCAGAAACAGAGTGAGAGCTGACCTAAGCCAAACCCATGCTGAGGACTGTGCTAACAGTTTGGCTCTATGGGCAATCACTTTCCCATAGCCAAAGGGGCTGGAAATATGGAGCTACCATCCAGCAGCTATCAGTAAGGTAGGATACCACCAGACCTCACTTTCAAGACAAGTTACCTTACAGACAACTTTCTATTATCTTAATTATCTTCCCCTTTGCCTATGCCCATGCTATGCAGCAGCTAGAACTCTTTCACCCTGATCATTTTATGCCAGTGGAAACTTCCAGTATAAGGTCCTACCCTAGTGCTCTCATTAATGATGTAAATGGTTCTTCTGGACCTGAATTTATAGAGAAGACTAGTTCATCTATTGGGACCACAGGGCTGACTGGTCCTTGCCATGCTTCTGCTCAGGAGAGGCTGGAAGGCTTAGAGAAGGGACCCAGCTAGTGGGTCTGCAAGTGTGAAAATCACAGACTTTGAAAAAAGTTCTCCCTTTAACAGGAGACAAAAAGGTGGCAGTTGTCACCACAACTCTGTCACTGCTTGTCCAATTTATGGGAGAAGGACCCTGTCTCAGCCCCATCCCTGAAGCAGAGGCCATTCTCCAACAAAGCCTCTTTTTATATCTGTTAAGCATTTGGTCCTCCAGGTTTCATCAAGCAAAACCTACCAAAGGAGACTGGAGCTTTGCCTGAGAGGACTCTGCAGGATTTTGGCCTTTCATTTTAATGGTTAAGCGGCTCTGAGCCTCGACCTTCAGCAGGGCTGAGGAGATCCGTGCAGATGCGAGAATACTCCTTCTTTTCTTGTGGTAAAATTAAAAAGAAAAAGAAGCTCATACATCATAAAATGTGACAATTCCCAGAGTAGTTCTTTTGGGGCTCCTTCTACCAAAGAGTTGTAGCACTGCCAGGCAAAAGGAGAAATGATCTTAATCACCCGGACCCTAGGAAAACACTATATCTTTTTTGTGAATCAGGTTTAAACAGAAGTTATGCAGGAAGGACCAAGTCAAAAAACACTTTTTCCAGATGTCAGAAAGATTGAAACACACATGAGGGAAAAAAGCAGTGTTACGAACTTTTAGCTTGATATATCTGGTAGGTGAAAGAACTAATGCTGTAAAGAAAATGTTTGCTTAGTGCCGCTGAGTCTGCTCTAGACTATAACGCTGGTCAAACAGCACTTTCACCAAATGTTTCTTAGCCATGCTGCTGCTTGAAGAGCAGAAAGTACAGGGAGGAGGAAAAAAAGAAAAATCTAAATGCGAACACCAAGTTCTATTTACTGAGATAAAGATTGAAGAAATAGATATGCATATAGAAAATGCTCTTGAAATATGTTCCTTGTTATAAATAAACCATGTTGCCAGCACTTAAATAAAAAAAAATAAAATAAAATCCCTGTTGAGAGTCACAGGGGAGCAATACCATTGCTGGAATATCTGCTGATGCAGCTGAACTATGCTTAAGACATCTGCTGAGATGAAACTACTTTGTGGCTGGAGGTATTAGGAAAAAGAGAGTTACTTCAACAAAAAAATAGCCAGTGTGTGAAAACAAAACCACACCAAACTGTAACAGAACGTGCACTTCTACAACTGTGGCACTGTCATACCGTAGTTATTCCATCAATCTGTCTGCCTTAGAAGTGAAGCAGAAGGTTGATAAATAAAGAAACCTCCCCCACAGCACAACTTTCTGTTGAAACCTCAGATCCTGAGCAGAGTCGCAAGATATTAAGAGAAAGCAAAGATCAAAAACGAAATGGGATTTACAGCCAATTTATTCAAAACGAGCACCGCGTTCACTTTGCTGCCAAAGCTCTCTCTGAGTCCAGCTCCCTGCTGCTGTCGTCAGCACCCAGACCAAGGGGAGCAGTGCCCAGCAAATGCCCCAGGGTAGAGCCCCGACATGGCTGCAGGCAGGCAGAGAAGCACAGCACGCAGGCACTCAGCAGCTGTGCACTATTTATACTGACATGCACCACTCAGCCAAGGGTGAGCTTTAAAACAATTTCCTTAACCTGGAGTGCCTCTCCCTTTGGTTAGCAAGTGGCTTTATGCTGGCTTTGCTGCAGTTCTTTTGTTAGTGGATGGAGCTACACTAGATCAACTGCTTGACCAGAAAAGACATAAGCGACTTGTTTTAATTAAACTGCTTTAAAAGCCAGCTTCAACAAAACACAAGTAGTTTCTGCACACAAATCATACCTTGCCTTTGGAGGGCTGAGATCTTCCATTTAGATTTTCATAACAAGTACAATTCTTTGCACTTCTGTATAAAAGTGGGAATTCTCATTTTCACTTTTGGTATACACTCTTTACTTCTACTTTTTAAAACACTATGTGATGATTATTAACCATTGGTCAGGGCTTCAAACAGTAAGGGACAGACTGGCAGATCTAATGCACATGTACATTGGAAGAATACTGAGAAATGGGTATCCCCTTCTATGTACAAACTCTCATTTGAAACAGCAGAGGGTTACTGTAAATCTTCCTTCTCCTTCCATTCCCCTCACTCTGATTTCTTCTCTTCCCATCTAAAATTATCACAACTGTTATACACAGCTGTCAATCAATAAATATCTTCACCCCACCTCACCGTGTTCCCCCAACGGTCCTCCACCACCATTTAAAAAAGTATTTGCCAGCCACCTTACTCAGAGTTCCCATGTTCCCCTTTTCTGCCAGTCTAATTATATCATTTGCCTCAGTTCTTGGGTTGTCGTGGGTTTAAAACACAAGTCAACTCCAGGACTATCTTTTGTTGTTTTAGAAAGACCTCAGGGGGCAATCAAAAACCCAGTTTCTCAGACAGTCCTAACTGGTACCTTTTTACCAGTACATAAAGGTCGGGCCCTGGTGTCCCAGATGTGTGATGCATTGCACAGCCATGAAAGAGTTACGAGCTCCCAGAAAGAGGATTCCCCAGACAATTCACTTGCCAGTGGCAGCTTTTTTCCTTATGATACAATACATGAAACTTTAACTCCCTGCTAGAGCATTTTAGTGAATTAACAGCTCAGAAAATGTTCAAAGTCTCCTATTCACATGGAAGGCAGTGGTAGTCTCTCTGATTTACCTCTTGTCCCTTAAGTAATAACTCAGTAACTGAGGCAACTTTATTAATACATACTTGACAGACAGAAAAAGGTAATGGCAGTCTTGTTACAACAAGTCGTGTTGTAGCTGCTGCTTTGCCTTACTGCTGTTGCTTCCTGCTCCTGTTTACTGGGAAACCTGACTCATCTTCTACTTTTGTAGTACAGAGTTATGCAGAGTTGGGGGATTCCCTGATGGAAGAGTTATTTGCAATTTTGTTGTAATTGGCACAGTTCATACAAGATTTTGTATATATATAAAACTATATGTGTGTATACACACTCTCTCCAGATTCTAGGGTGGTGCTCATATGGCAGCTTTTGCAAAACAAAATAGTAAGGACAAAAATATATGGATACTTAGAAGTATCTTCACAAACAAAATAAGCTGAGAAAATATAACCTGCTTTTACCATCTGCTGATGAATATGAACTTAAGAAGCATATAGACCATTAGAAACAGTGTACAAAAAGGCAGCTATCTGAGGTCAGAAGAAATGCAAATATTAGCCTTCTTAAAATTATTGAAGGAAGAAAAGAGACGTTTGGTATTAGGTAAAACTTTTTCATCACAAATGGAAAATAGGTGATAACATGATGCAGATGATCTGTGTCATGCTTTGATAAACACTTAATAAAAATGCTTCAAGCTTTCCCACTGCATAATAAGTGATACACAGGTGTTCTTGGCTTAGTGACCATTTCAGTGGGCTAATTCAGTGGGACTCAGTGTTAAGCATATCTGTAGGGGTTGCTCACATATGTTCCAGTTCCATGTATAGTCTTTTCAGGCATCAAATGCCAATCCTGAACATAATGGGCTTTGAAAATCAATCAAGTAGGTTGTCCTTACAGTCTTTGCAGGAGTGCATTCTTATGAAGAATAATTTATGGCCTAAGATGCCTGTTCCAAAATAAATTTCTTCACAGGAAACAAGTGATGTCTGACATCAAAGGTTATAATAAGTGTTTTCCTCCATTCTGAGAATCCCTGTAGAGCAGTCATGCAGGGAATATGTACTGTGTTCATTGTGAGTAGGGTACCTGATCACCTCTCACATTAGAGATCATCATATCCCAGTGGAGTATTCTTCACTCAGTCAATGGCTCAGAGAGAAGAGAAGGGTCTTTATATAACTCATTGCTGAAAACTGGAAAAATAAAACCAGCATAAAAAAACCCAAACAAACAATGCAGAGACAGAGATGTGAAGAATTTCATTAATACATATATTCTGGTCTTTTCCACCCAAATAAGTCTTTATGCTACTGTAACTATTCAACTGACTTTACTTCAAAAGGTATGGGCAGATCTGAAAACATTTTTCCCCACATTTTTGTGGTTTTCACCCTTTCAAACCATTTCAGCTATGGACTTAATTTGCAAACAATGTGTGTTGTCCCCCAAAAGACTGTATGTGAAGGATACCCTGAGCAACAAGGCATTTCATACCATTAGGGCCACCCAGTCTGCCCCCTGGAGATACATCCTTCTGCAAACTGTGTTTATGTTTCATTTTTATATAATATTTGAAGCTGAGATTTTTCTCTTAAATGCTTAGCATAATCTTTTCATTACTCCATAGTATATTCTCACACAAAATAACAGGCAAAGAAGAGAAAAGTATCTGAATGTATTTTCATGGTGTTTATGTTACAGAACCTCTAGTATTTGACTTTGACTTTAAAATCCTTCTAGTATGATAGAATTTTTAAAATTATTCTGATCAAAAATCATTCAGTTTACCTATCTTGATATATATAATAGGAGCTCAGTAGTTCCTGAGAGTTAGATGACACCATTTTTTGGCAGAGGAAACATTTTTCAGCAGCACTGTAGGTGGGGTCCAGCATCAGGTACCTGGGACTGGGGTCTAAACCACTGATAGGAAAAAACTTAAACCCTGACAATCTTCCACTGTTTTTAGGGACATTGGCACGTGTGTTTGTCCACAGAAGCATTGTTTCAGACTAGGATAAATATAGATGATAGACAAAACTCCACACTATTTCTAATACCTCTGTAGTGAAATTTAAGAAAAAGCATATTGCCCTGCATGCCCAGTTCATGACAGCTTTCCTGATGGGTGGGTCTGGTCCTCAGAGGTGCATGGTTCCAATGCAACATTTTTCAGCCTTTCCCCACAGCTCTACTGGGAAGAGCCTTGCTTGGACCCTCTCAACAAGCTCTTGTTTCTCTGAAATAAAAAACCTCTGCTTAGTTAGTTCCACTTAGCTCCACAACACCCCCTCTGCCCTCTTATTTCTCTTCTACTTCTGTTCCTGCCAGCTGTCCCCAGAGTTATTGCTGTGGCAGGTGAAGTCCAGCTCTGCCTTGCCCCAGCACTTCGCAGGCAGCCCAGGGAGTTGAAAATGGCACCCGGCCCCTTCTTAGCACCCACATTCTCTCACACTGGATGTGCTGAAAGTTGTTGAGATTATTCAACCCATTGTTTAGACTCAAGGTGATTGGTCCTGCACCAAAAACCTCACAATGCTGTCAGTAAGAGACCAGTATGGTTTAAGTTCATGGTTCAGAGCAGAGAAATTAATAACCTGAGATAAGGAAAACCAATCTTTCTTGTCTTATTATTGTAGAGGAAGCATCACAGGGAGAAAACGTACCCTGCTTTTCAAACAGAAGGGATATCCAGGCAGGATGAAAAATTGCAAAGCTGACTCACGCTGGAAGAGGAAGATGGCATTTAGGGTTCACAAAACCAGCATGCAGTATTTGGGTACAAGTAGCCCTATCCCATAAGTATTCTGAACAGCCCAAAAAGAAGTGGCAATGCAACTGCTGAGTATGTTGCTTGCAACGAGCATTACTGCAACAGAGCTTCAAACAAAAGTCCACACGTGGTCTCTGCAAGGTCCTTCTTACTTCTTACAGGCTATCCACCATTACAGCCAACTGGACAGAAGAGAAGTCACAAGATCTTCAAGTCAACTCAGCAGGAGGATGAGCCAGCTGCTCCTTCCTCCTCATCCTCCTCCTCCTCCTCATCTTCCTGCTTGTCCTCCTCCACAGGGCTGGTGTGTGGGGCCAAGGTTTTGGAGGCGTGCAGAGGCCAATGCGCAAGCAGGGGCAACTTCTGGCATCAGTGCCCCTGGGCCACCAGGGGTCAGGTGCTGGGGCAGACATGCTGGCAGAAGCTGCTGCCCTGAATGCCCATGGCAAGCTGGGGTGCACCTGGCCCCCAGCATTACAGAGTGGAAAATCAAGAATCTTTGTGGCTGAGTGTTATTTGAGCCTGTGAGCTTCACATTTTCTAGATTTGTCTCCATGACCACACCACTAAAACTTAATTTGCTTTTTAATTTGTGAACCAAAGCTGGATACCTGTCTTCTAAAACTGGGATTTGAATTCCCCCTAGTCCCCAGCTAGTCTCTCCCTTCTCCTTTCCTCTTCCTACTCTCCTACAACACCCCAATGCTCAAATTCAGGAAGATTTATGCTTGAGCTGCTGGATCTGGCAGCATTATATTAGTAGCAGAAGGTAGTATTCGAGTAAAGGCCAAAGCAGCACAGAATTGCAGACCTGGATACAAGAGTAAACAGAAAAGAAGCACCTACCATAAAGTATTTTGCATGAGACCTGGCTGCAAGTTTTTCATCAAAACAAATTTTCAGTGAAAATTCTCTTCCTCACTTTGATCACAGGCAAACTCTCCATGCAAGGTGTCCACTTTTGCATTTTGCCTTAAAATAAATGTGGGCTACCAAACAAAAGCTGTTACAATAAACATATATTCCAGTTTTCCGCCAAATAGTGTTTGACAAAAATCTGCCAATTCCCAGGGGAGAAAAGACCCTTTTTTCATCCAGTCCTATTTTATAATCCCACAGTACACAATACCTATTGTTTTTTGTGTTGTTAAACCTCTTACCATGGTTTGATATTGCAGCTGGCTGTCATGCTTGTGTTTGTATACTGAATATCTGTGGCATAGATTACTTCATCATTTATGTGTATCAATTCCCCTTTTGGAAACGGAACATACTACATCTTGTCTGTTCAGCTGATAAGCATAGAGACTACTGTGTCTTACTGTGCTTGGGTACAGTGCCACTTAAAGCTGGTCTCCAGTTTCAATGAGCATTAATGTTGTGCTAATGTCATGCAAACAATACAGAATAATAATCTTATTAAATGAATATCTTCTGATCAGCTCCAGAGCAGGCAAATAAAACCACATGCTCAGGTTTTTTTCCCCAGAAACAGGCCTCATGAAGCAAATCTCCTTGGTGCTCTGACAGTGGAGGATGTCTATAAATCTTTGCATGTCCATACTGTTTGCTGAGCACACAGTGAGGATGGGGGCATACTGCAGGATTATTTGTGCACTAGTGATAAAAATCATATTGATATGAGGCTAACTCAGCACTCATTCCTTTCTGATCTTCCAACAGCTCCCCATATTATTGTCAGTTTTTATTTTTTTTTTCTCCTCTCTCAGAAGAATTTTATTTTCTCACCATATTTGACCGTAGAAATGTCCATTACATGGTGGAGCTGTTGCATGGTAGCTGCTCTAAACGTGTTTGCCATCAGCAGATCTGAGCTCAAGTTCACCGTGGAGAAGTACTGTATTTGCAGGACTGCTGTCTCTCTTTCCAGAATAAACCAGTTTAAATTTACTATTGAAGAGAGAGGCTGACAGGAGAGGTCCAGAGAGGCTCCAGCAGTGTTTGCATGTCTTATCTCCACCGCTAGGAGTGCAAATGTCACTTGTGTGAAGGAGAGTTGGAGGTTCCTGCCCAGTTAGCCCTTCATAGGATAATGGAATTCTGAATTCTTAACACTGCCACTGTGCAGCACCAACACTGGCTCCAGTCGCTTGTGTAATCACACAGCATGGCTGGCAGCAATCACCAACACAATACAGCACTGCCAATGTCACAAAGGAGAAAAAAATCCAGGAACAGAGGTGAGAAACAAACTGAAGATGATACAGTCTGCTTGCTTTATTCCAGACTCTGTTTTCAGGTCCTGAAATTGCTCTTCTGCTGGCTTCTACCTGAACCTGAACCCTCAGACAATAAGCAGTGCAAGTAAATTCTGGAGGTGCACAGGAACAGTGTGATTTAGGACTCAGCTCTAAACAGAAACTGCAGGAGTTTTGATGCAGGCAAATGTCCAGATAGCAAGGGATGTTACAGGCACACAGAACTCACTGCCTTCCCTGTGTATCTCATGTCTACATATCTGTAGCAATTGGATTTGGTTGCATCTCTGAACTTTGCCTAAAGCACGTAACACTCATGAATCTGCAAAATTAGACTGGAAGTCTCCAGAGAAGAGGATTACCCAGGAGAATTTTAGTATTTCCTGCTTCCAATTGGGCTGGAACCAACACAAAAACAGCTATAACAGTATTTGGCTCTGACATGCCTGGTCCCAGCCAAAAGGCAGGAAATTTAGAGGTATGTAAAGACGAGAAAAAAATGATGGGAGATTGGGGTGAGGAACAGAGCCGAGCTTTTGAGAAACTGAACGGAAAAAAGATTAAGTTTGGTCAGTTCTTATTTGTTTCTGAAGCACTTTGCTAACCTGCGGGGCTGGGTCCTCCCCTCTCCATGACACCTGGACTTTTGTACAAAGGAAAAATCCCTAAAGGCTAGATTTTGGGCCTTTGGCATGGTTTTATACCTTCCCAGAACAAAATAAAACTGCCAAGTCAGACTGGGATCTAGCCCAGAGTTTGTATTAACTGAATTATTTATTTAGCTGATAATTACAGGCTTCCTAGGCCTGAGTCTCTTTACACAAGTACTGTTTGGAGACCTCTACTGAATTCAGAGGAACGCGTAATCTTCTCACTGTTCTTCAGCAGATCTGGCAGCAGTTAGAAAGGCTGCAGCAACTCTGCATTATTACAGATGCATGCACGAATGTAGCACTTCAGACAGAAACCACCTATTAAGATCAACGGTAGGAACTTGCTTTGTGCACACATCTGGAAATGAAGTTTTTAGATGTAGCACTTGCAGACTTCTGCTGCTTGTGATATCCATCATGAGCACAACAAACTGTGCTTTATCAAGGGAAGGATTAGATTTGTACATCTATGTGGCATAAACACAGTCTCTCTGACTCCTGGCTGCTTTCTACAGTTGCAAGCAAAACAGAAAACAGAGCCTTGTCGTAGGAAGCAAGGACTTCAATAGCAATCACAAGGTATCACAAGAAGTTTGTACCTGGTTACAGCATGGTGGCTATGCAGGTTGCCTGAAAAGCCCTGTGGTTCCAGAGGTGCATGGCAAGGTGCTGCACCAGCCTGTCTGGATCTTGAAGTAGTGGATCACAGCTGGCACCACACCATACTGTCTCAGGGATGATGCTCTACAGTCAGATTGTCAATGGCTTCTTCTTCCCACTCCAATCCCCTTCAAAATTTATGTTCTTAGACCCAAATCTACATATATTCTTTCTTTTTGCCTTTACTCTAGAGCTGGGTAATCCAGAGTAGACTAGCTGTAGAAAGCTCTCCGTTGCCACAGTCTGTCATATTAAATACCCTAAGCTGTTTAATGATAGTTCACACTAGGGTATAAAGGAGCATCTTGATTCAAGCTATACGTGTCTGCAAAAACTTTAAGTGGAGCTCTTCTACTCAAGTTACGTCAAATGATCAGTGGCTGGAGCTAATGGGGCACCAAGGCTCTTGGGGAATTTGCTTCTCCAACTGGGAGAGAAGGCGGGCAAGGAGGACAATTCTGACCAATGTCACTGGTAGCCCCAGGCATTCTCAGCCTGGAGCCAGTGGGCAGTGTGGTGGTGGTACCTCTGCAAAGTTCTTACTCCTGGGTCTTCCCTTCCCACAGCTCTTTGACAAATGGGACAGATGATATTGTGTATTTTGGTATGAAGTTCAGAAATCTGGCCAACCCGCTCTGATGAGTCAGCCCACATGAATCTTGATAACAGGGGGTGTTCATCAACTCCTGAAGAGAGGGAATAATCTAATTAGGTTCTCAGTAGTCATAAATTTAGAATAGTAACAAAAAACTTCAAAAATTGAGTATTTACCACTGGGTTTCATATCCCTGGAAGATAACTGCCTAAACACTTGGGTATTGGTCCTCTAACTAGATATCCATTTACCTAAACCCATTCCACTGTGGGGAAAAAAACTTGCAAAAATTGGTATTGAGTGGTTTAGTTTTGAGTTTGCTTTAGTTTTACAGCAGAGTCACCAAATGAAAATTTTTTTAAAATCTACTCAAACCCAGTTTTCATTCAACAAAATGGGCCAGGCACTATGGGTCTTTGAATACCAAGGGTCAAATAAAAAACAAACCTGTATATAAAAAGAAAAGGAAAGAAAAATAGCCTCGGTGCTAGACTTACAAACAAAAGAATAAATACCCTTGGTTTAACCTTCCTGTAGCCTTTTACTTACAGTATATTTATATTGTCACCCAAATGCTTGAACAAAAAGCTTTCCCCCAGGGTCATGACCTTCTCTCTGTTTTCTGTGGTCTTGAATCCCAGATTCACATTTCAGGAGAACAGGGTGTATGTAACTCCTACTGTACAAGTTACCAGACCACCCGATTTATAGTTTTACTAAATTTTACTAAATTTGCTAAATTTCTGTCAAAGAAAAGGGGCTTTGCCTTCATCTATCTCTTTTTACTGGCATCTTAACTTTGACATCTTTCATCACTTGGGGCTTAGGAGGCTTCTTGTAATTGAGAAATGACAAGTCCAGCACTTTTTTCCATGATCCTGTGCCATGTAGGTCCCACTTGGTTATCAATGACAGTGTTAGGAAAGTTCAGCAAGGCTAACAATCTTTAACTACTTACAGGCTTTTTTGGCTCAGCAACTAAATCCTTCAACAGTTCTGCTTGCTTACTCTGCTGTCCCATTAGACAGGATAACTTTGAGGCTAGACAAGAAGGGTTTTCACAATCCTATGCATACACAATCAGAAAATCCAGAGGACTTAGGGTGCATTTCTTGCAGAGCTGAGGTGATAGAGCTTCTTTATCCACAACAGTTTTTCCCTTTCCAAAATCAGAGTACAACTGTAAGTGTGAAGGATCCTAAGGACTACAGCAAAGAAGATAATAATAATAATCTCACCATCCCATATACTCTGGAACCAGGAAACAGGTAGGTGGTTGATGCCATTTCTTGGGGAACACCTACCTCCTCCTTCAGAGCATGGGGGTATCAGGGATACAAATGAATGGCTGGTGTTAAGGGGAAATTCAGACAGCACCATACCATGATCCCTGTGGCCCAAATTAATCTCACTTAAACTCCAGTTTAGTACCTTTACACCTTTAGGACAAAGCACTTTTGGGGTCCAGCAAGAGCTAGGAAGGCCTTGATTTAGACATGACAAAGGAATTTAGGTCAAATGAGGATTTTTTTAGGCCATGAAGTTTAGAAGTTAAATCCCTACCTGGATGAGGTAATTTGGCATTGACTATAAATATCCATCAGTAGTCTTGCTTCTCTTTCAATGAGAAGAGTTCTTAGGCCTGGGCAATAGATTCATATATTGCTAAGGATGATAAGGAGAAAGCTTCCACAAACCTCAGTAGTACCTACAGCATTTCTTTGGCATAGCAAAAGCTGCGGTAATGCTCTCTTCTTTCTGCCAGCTTTTCCTCTATGCAAATTTCTACAGTCCAGACCTTCTTCATCCTTCCTGTAGCAAATAGCCTTATCCTCATTTTCATACTCACTTCATCTAAAACTACACTATGGCTGTGTTGTCATATGTCTGTCAGGCTTTTGAGAGGTTTGGATTCCACCTTTATCTATGTGATGTTAACTGCTTCCCAAGCAGTGGCTTTGAGGTCAAGTGGCAGTCTAGGAAAAAGCCCAGTGTGTGGAGCTCCTTGTGGTCTGCACTGAAGTGGGCACATTTGAGGAACAAGGACGAACAGCTTTTCTCCCAACTATATACCAAACATATTAAAAACACCATGAAGCTGGAGGAAAGTTCACTTGATACATGCCACTGTTTAAACTCTGGTGGTTAGACAAAAGATCAGATCCTCAGCATGGATATTCTTTCACTTAGAAGAATATGTGTCTGGTTTTAGAGTTCTTAAGAAGTGAAAATGGAGTTAGGAGAAGGATACCTCAGAGACTTCAGCTTTGTTAGAGTTCTCTGTACTCCCATCTCATCCCTCTTCAGGCTGCTTAACAGCAGAGCTCACCCTCCTGTTCTACAGCCTTTCCCCCTTGAGAAGCCCCCATGCTTGTTTGAAAAGCTCAGATATGGCCATTCCCTTTTCTGAGGATTCTTTTCACAGCCTCAAAACTCACCCTTTGTATCTTCTACATTTCTTTCTTCAATTTAGACCCACATTACTAATACTAGCTCCTTTATTGACTGCTTTTCCCTTGTTATAAAAAATGACAGAAAAAAAATGTAAGACCATATTTGCCATGGTTTCACTCCAGGCAGCAATCAAGCCCACTGCAGACACTCACTCCCTCACCAGTGGAATCAGGGAGAGAGTCAGAATTGTAAAGCTAAGAAACTCACAGGCTGAGATAAAGACAGTTTAACAGAGAAAGCAAAAGATGCACACACAAGCAAAGAAAAACAAATAATTAATTCCCTGCTTCCCATGGGCAGGCAGGTGTTCTGCCATCTCCAGAAGAGGAGGGCCCCATCACACATAATGGTTACTTGGGAACAAAAAGTGCCACCACTCCAAACCCCCCGCTCCCTGTGCCTTCTCTCCACCATTTATACACTGAGCATGATGTCATACGATCTGGACTATCCCTTTGGTCAGTTTGGGTCACTCATCCTGGCTGTGTCTCCTCCCAGACTCCCGTGCACTCCCAACTCCCTAGCTAGCATGGCAGTAGGAGATACAGAAAAGGTTTGAGCTCAGTGCAAGCTCTGCTCAGCAAAAACAAAACCATTTTTCTGTTAGCAGCCCTGTATTCAGGACAAATCCAATGCACAGCTCCATACCAGCCACTGTTAAGACAATTAATTCTACCCCATGCAAAACCAGCACAGTATCAAAAACTATAAAAAAGAAAAAAATCGTCATTTACTAAAATGTAGCATGTTCATTTTAGCCCACTATCCTAGGAATGAGAAAGTTAAAATCTGCTTCATTATTCTTATCATTTCTGCCTCATTACAGAATAATTTCAGTATAATTTGGCAGGTGTAAAGAAATCTCAATATATGAAGCTCCAACAACTCTGAAGTTTTATGTAGTACAGCTGAAGCTATAATTTCAGTAACCAGGAAATCAGCAACTAAAGAGAGAAAAAAAGACCCTAAACAGCCCTTCTGCCTATGGAAAAGCTGCAATGAGAGCTGACCATCTCTCAGACCGTATGTTATTCTAATAAAACTTACCTAGGTTTCCATTTCCTAGCTTTAAGCCATGTGTCTCATTTGTTGGGATTTTTGGTAGGTTTTTTCTCATGTTCAGGGAAAGCATTGCTTTCACTTGTTCTATGCCTTTATTTTCCCTTTCAAAAGCCAAATATCTGGTCATCCCAATAGCCTGTGGGGAGTTTGTCATGCGCCAAGCTGCACAAACTCACAAAGTTGGCCTTAATGTTTAGACCGTTCACAAACTGATGTATTGTTCCTGCATATCTGCAGGAGTCTGATATCTGGCAATAAATAAAAAAGAGATATCCAAATGTCGCATATTTCTTGGGGCTGAAATAGTTCTGGAACTGATCCATTAGTAGAGTTAACTTCACATTATCCTTTTACATTACAGAGATGAGACTACTTTCAATACATCATGCCCAGTCACGTGACAGAAAGCAGATGCTTATAATTTCTTTCCTCACCATGTTGCTGGTACATAAATACTGCTCAAGCATTTGTCTCCCCTTTCTCCCATGCTAGGGTAAGAACTCTGTAAAAAACAAGGTTTGTCAGGGTGCCATGTGTCTGCTATTTTCTCCATCAGTCCAATGAAATAACTATCCAGCTGTGCTGGGGTCAGACACATTGTGTGCAGGAACAAAGGCAAGGTATGAACTAACATGTTGTTTGTGATTGCTCTAGTCAGGAGCTCAACTAAGACACTGAGGTCCTTAATATAAATCAGAGTATCATGTAAACTGTTCCAGTCTGGTTAATCTGCTATCTCTTAACCATTGTCTATATCAGTACAACGTGTGCCTAAGCTAGAAAACCAGATCGTGCACGAAAAAAGACCCTTGAGACTGAGGGCTGCTAACACATTGCTAAATATTCAGTGCAGGCAGACACCATCATGTTTAGCATTGTGGCAGCTGGTCAACCCATGGGCTTAACCACAACCAGCTGATGTGATGTTAAACATTACAGTCCCTGCCTGTGCTCAATGTTTAACAGCATGTTTAGCATTGTCTTAGTTACCAGGATTCCTCGGGGTTGTGTTTTATCATGATGAAATTTTCCAGTGTGGAGGAGCTCCAAAAGACTAGTGTTTTACAACCACTGGAACATAAGACAGAATATAAAGTGTCGAAGAGGAATAGATGGGTTTAGCTAGCATGCTTGCCTTGTGGCTATTAAAGAGATCTTCTTCCCAAATATGATATTGCCACAGGTGCAATCCTGGGCAAAAAGATCCTTTGTTTAAGAAGGAGGCACTGATAGCAGGTATTTTTCCCTGCAGGGTCCTCCATTCTGGAACAGCCTTCACCCTCTTTGTGTGAAAAACCTCAAATTCAATGACTTGGGGGCATCCTAGCAAGATGCATCTATTTTTTTAGCTTTTAGTGGAGATGACACGTTGAGTGAATCAAGACTGTATGTTGAGGGAGCGTTTTGCACTGGCACAGGAACTGTTGCAGTAGAGCAAATTAAAATACTTGGATTTTTATGATAGTTGTGTGTATATTTAAAATAATTACTCACGTGTGTGGAGTCATCATGATGGGTGCTTTTTAAATAAATATGGAAAAATAGCAAAAGATAGCACATTATGTCATCATATAACTCCTGCATTTTGAATTCTCCACTGAGCCTCTTCCCAGATATCGAAGGATCAAAACTATTCAGAAACAAAATAAACTTTGGAGACGTTTGGGCCTGTGTTGATGAGTAAGCTCTGAATCTTCCTCCTTTATCTATTAGGAAATAAGTCAGCCTTTGATCAGAACCTTCCTGAACTTTGAGAAACTCAGAGTATGATGCAAAAATGGACTTTTGTGTTCTCCAGTATTCTTCCCCTGTAGAGATGGATCCTAAGATGATGGACCCTCAGATTCTTGGCACAGTTGCAATGCAATGGGGTGAAATGGATCCTTAGATCCCTGACAAAGGCTCCTTAATGAACTCTGAACTCCTCCTGCCAAACATTGCAAAAACTGCTCAACTCTGCAAAAGCAAATCTCCAAACAATATTTTTCGCTACTTTACATGCCCTCTTTTTCTGAATAAAGAATGGATAGGAATGGAGAAGGTTACACTTTCCTGAAACACTAAAGCTAACTGAAACAGGCAAAGTCAGGCAACATAAAGACACCTTTCAGTAATGGCTTGTCATCTAACAAAGCCAATCCAAATTTCAGTGAAAACAAGTTGTCTTAGAGATATGTTTTATACAAAACCACTGAAAAGGTGTTGTTAATTGGAAAAATATTTTCCGCCCTTACCTTTTCAACCATACCAGCTATGCATAACAGGAAAAACCAAAACAAAATCATATTGACACTGATGTTTTCTGACTTTTGAACAAAAGAGGCCAAAGGATAGTTGGTGGCTCAATCCAAAGCCTGTGAATGACAGTGGAAAATTGCCCATTCACTGCATTAGATGTAAGATCAGGCCTTAGTATTTTAACGCAGTCCCAAACAAAATGTAAATAAATTATTACCTATTACCTCTGTAAATTACCTCTGTAAATTGAGCATGTAAGGGTCAGGAACCAGTATTTACATACTTGATTTAAATTGTTATTGTATATTACTAACTCTATTTTTCGTTGCTTCTTTAGGAATAAGACCACTTTTCATGTACCTCTGCACATGTCAAATATCTCTTTCTTTGGGCAGCTCTTTTTGAAAATGTTGACTGCTGGACTGTGTCTGATGCAGACACAGCAAGCTGTCTGTTCCATTTTGGTCCTTTTCAGCAAGATAGCTGCCAGATAAGACTTACCACAGCCCTTTTATGTCTTGTACATCTACGTCAATGTGGCTTCAAACTCTGGAAACCCAAGACATGAAGACAAACTTTTGTGAAGAGCAATGGTGTTTCATGCTTTTCAGTGGGGGAAAAGTCAGACAGGAGACCCAGCCACCCTTGATACTGTCCAGAATAGGTCCTGCAAGGGAAGAGAAAGAGTGTGTAGGCAAAGTTCTGGTTTTCTTTTGTTTTCTTTAATTAGCATCCCAGACAATTAGGAGAAAACAATGTCTGATTTATTGAGCAGTTGAGATATTATCAAGGCTTCTATCACAGCACCATCACGTATACTGTGGTGTACACAAAAGATATCATCTCCAGAGTAGTTTCAGTAAGTGAAAGGGTTGGAAGCTATGTAAGGTAAACAAGACTGTTGGTTTGTGTTGGTTTTTTTTCTTGGCATACCCACACTTACATCTGCCAAAAAGCAGGCAAAATTTTGCCTCCAAAAATAGAAAGTGATTATACTCTGTCTGACCAACTCTACCCTTAACTGCACCACTGCCTATCGCAAGAAGAAGGACAGATATGTATTTTGTGGTATTGTTTTTGGAAACTGTCCATTCAGGAGTTTGCAAGAATATTGTGGGTGTGTGGCTGGTGTGGAACTGAAGTCTCATGAGTATGAACTCATGGACCTGTAGAGCACCGTACTATTAGCTTTGCCTCTTTCTGTGAGCGCTGGACTTCTTTTATTCACCAGAATATCACCAACTTTCTTTAAAGGCCTGATTCAGTTTCACTGACATCTGTAGGAGCCTCTGCACAGACTTCAGTGGCAGTTAGGATCAAATCCTTTGAGGAGTTATGACCTTTGTCTATGAGACCACCTACAATCAGCAAAGCAAGAGTGTGTTCAATGGTGCCCACATTCAGCTACACTTACCTGCCCTCAGACTGGTCCCTGTGATTCTTCTTCCACATCTGCTCTGCCCAGACTTCTGCATCATTAACAAGGACAAACTTTGCTCCAACTTTCAGACTTCTGTGAAATTTTGAATAGGGATGATATCATATGCCTTGTGACAGGAACAGCAGGAGTATCAGCATGGCTGGTTTGCTGAGGTATTTCTGGCTGAAGATTGAAATTCTAGCCTGCCTTCGTTACACATGATCTGAGCCCCACCAAGGGCTGTGTCACATCTAGTTCTCAAATGGTGAAGGAATACCCTCCTTGGAGTGTATTTTCATCTAATTTTATCTCCTACTGGCTTACTGTGTGGTCTTACTGTGCCACTCTACCTCTCCATGCCTTTGTTTTTCATCCCCTCCTTCTCCACATTACCACTTAAGCTCTTCAGTTTCAGAGGCCAGGGCTTGAGTCTCATAGAGTCGCTAACGTGCTTACAGTACTCAGTCTTGACCATCATTTAGAAATCATGGCACCATCACAACACAAAGAGCAACAGCTCAATATGGGTGATTTCAGACTTTAATCCCACAGTAAAAAAAGAGGTCCTAGATGTAAGTTTTCTTTACACTAGCAGCTGAATTCTCTGTGTGCTGCTTCTGACACATTCAGATGGGTTTTTAAACCAGAAATTACAAGGTAGAATGCAAGTTGTTACAATGTGCCTGGGTGCACACTCTTAACTTCTTTCGTGCTCTACAAAGGCATCCTAAAGAAGGGCATGTTCAACCTCTGCCTGCTTGGTACATTGGCAGCTTGTCAGGGTCCCAACCAATCGAATTAATTAATTCATTAATCTTTGTGGGACCCTTCAAACTCAGAATACTCTGTTATTCTGTAATTACAACTAGCACAGTGACATTATCCACCTGGGAACCCTCCAGATTTCAGGTTCCAATATGCTCTGTTTCATTTTGGTGAGAGAAAACATCCTGTAGTCAAAATAAGGCATTGAACTGTGGGATTTGGGGTCCATGGGTTCATTTCAGTAATGAAGACAGGAGAACAGCTGCAGGCTACCATGTAGCACTTCCTGGATGACACTGGCATATGGACAACAAATCGTGTTGCATCAAATCTAAAAGAAATTCTATTTTGCATCTGTGTTGTATGCAAATTAGACACTTCTAGGTGCATTTTCCATAGTGAAACCAAGCAACAGGTGGAACAGTGCTGTGCTGCTGACTCTTCTCAGGCAGAGTGAAATGTGTATCTGCACTCTGCATCAATACCTAAGTTAGCTCCTAGTAAGTCAGCCCAAGTAGCATCAAGCTTGATCTGGACTCATTAACATATCTTCCACAGTGAGCCAAACAGGTATTGTTCAATGTGAGTACACTGCCATTCTGAATGAAATAAAAGCCTGCTTGAGAAACAGGAACTCAAAGCTAAACCACTGTTTCTCTCACAGTCCACACAGATGGTTTGTCTACAGTAGATGACCTATTCTGGAACGAAGAACTGCATTTGAGATCCTGTCTTCACCCTTCAGAGGTGGGACATATGGGCAGGCCCACACAGGCTATGCTTATACAATTTAGATTACACTTGTCGGTCAAAGTTCTCCACAGCTTCATCTCCACACAGTGTATGCAAGGTTTCTATGCCCTCTTTCAGTTTTACTCCCCAGGAAGTGCTTGAGGCAGCATCGTTTCTGTTCCAGATGTCCCAAGCTGATGGGGAGAACGCAAGGACAACAGCTCCTTATTACCTTCTGCAAAGGAGAAGGGGCTCATCCTCCCTTGTTTATACAGCACTGGGACATTGTGGGGTAACACACTGCTTCCAGGTTAGATTTGGGGGTTTTTTTCCAGAGATTTTTAGGACACAGTAACAAAACCTTTTAAATTTTTTACTATGAAGAATATGAATTTTTCACCTGGGTAATCTCATGATCTCTATATTGCTTTGATCTAATCAAACAATAAAAAAGCCTGGGCAATCTGTATCCTTAGTAGGCTGAGGCACCTCAAGTTTCCTGCTGGCTCTGTCAATCATTGAAGGAGGAAGAAGGCACCTTGCTTAAGAAGATGTGGTCAGCTCAGAAGAACCCCAATGTCCCTACAGAATCAGCAGGATAATGGAGGAACCAAAGTGATCCTGAGTGGTTTCTTCTGCCCCTCTTGACTCCCACTCACCTCTTCCAGCAGAGCAGGCAGATGTTGTAGGCAGATGTGCACAGCCGCTTGGTGACATGCAAGATGAATAGGAGAAGCAGGCTGGATCTCAGTTTTGTGTTTCTCTGCATTTCAGTTCCCTGTTAGCAAAATGGCAATAACAATGCATAGGCTTCCTGGCTAGTTTGTTATTTGGAGAATCAATTATTTAGAGATTACATATGTTTCTAATACCTTTGGGCTGTTACCCAAAAAGACTACAAATTTCTGAGTTTGAGTCAAGTATAGAATTTATGTGACTAGCAGAGTATACACAACAATGTTCATGGAGATAGTGAAATAAACCCATGCCAACAACCAAAAGAATAGTTACAGTTCTAACCCTGGGATAAACTGTGAGTTTCTTGTATTCTCTTTGAGTAAATCTTTCCTATAATATTTCTCCAAGTTGTGAAAAATGGTAACTCTTTTCCAGGACAAAAAAAAAAATCTCCCTTGCTAACAAAGTTGTGAGAAATATTCAGAACAGCCAAGTAAAAAATATGGAAACAAAATTAAAAAATTACTGAAGCAACCCCCAAGCCACAGGTACAGCTGCTTTCTCCAACTGATATCAGTTCTCTAGAGAGTGGCCTGTTTCATAAGTGAAACACATCTTTCTTGTGAATATGTTAATTGTCTTTTGACAAGCCAAAACTGTCTTTCCACATCTGGACTGCCCCAAGCCATGGCAAGGACACTGCATTTTTTCAAAGTCTCACCTACTGTCACGCTTCTTAGGCATAGCATTGCTTTTTCACTCCGTTTTACAGGTCTCAATTAACAGAACAGGGCAGTAAAATATTAGTCAATTATCACAGACAAGCAGATCTGCCTTGCAAAGCCTTTTCCACACTCAGAATTGCACTGTTTTAATTAAAGGTGTGTATTAAAATCAAATTAGTTGAGCCAGTGCAAACACTGGAATGTATTTAAAGTTGGCTTGTCTTGATTTAGCTTAATCTGATCAGGAAGTGACTTATACTAAATTGATACAGAGCAGATTTAAATAGGTCTGAGTGACCACATCTTGCACCAGTTTAACTAAATAATTTTAAAGCCAATTTTATATGGAACACATCCCAGTGTTGTGCCAAGAAGCATGAGCTGAGAAGGTGAATGAAATAACCAGATAAAGGGACCTGATTCAGCACTGTGGTACTTCAGTGTAAGTCTACTGTTGTAGAGTTGTAGTTGGCCATAGTAGTAAAACTCATAATGCAACATAGTTTGATAGCGCCTCCTCTAAGCATTTTGTAAGGTTTCCAATCCTATAACAGCACAAGCTATTTTGGGCCCTTTTTTCTTTTTTTTTTTTTTAACAGCCCTGGCAGTAGTCCTCAGACAGAATAATTTCCTGAGTTGCATATTCATTTTTCATTTTTTTAATTTAAAATTTCTAAAAAATTCTATCATTTCAGGACTAAAGAAAATAATACTAATATTAAACCTTACTTGACTCCTTTTAAAAGCTATTGCTTTCTAATCAAGGTTGACAGTCTTTGCTTTCCTACACAAATGAGGCAAGCTCATTTTTATAAATAGTGCATTTCCATCCAAGATCTGCTTTTTTTGTTCTGCATAAGAAAGAAAGAAAGTTGGGGTATGAGGATACTGCGTTTTCAAATAAAATTCCCCCAAATTTAATCCTACAGAAGCTTAAGGTCTGGGAGAGGTTTCTTGTGGTGCTTTTATATTGTAAATACTGAGGTTTTAGATTACTTACATAAGTTTTAGTCACCAATAGTGCTGGCTTTAAAAAAAAATAAAAAAGAGAACTCTGAAACAGCTGTAGCACTCTATATGAGTCACCATGGCAGAGATGTGAATGCTGAGGTAGGAGTATCACTGCTCTGCAAGCTTACTGAGGAGCCTGGGTGTTGGGTATACCTCCAGGCAAAAAATGAATAATGTCTGCTAGTCCTGTAATAAACACCGTACTGCAGAGAACCAAGTATAGCACATCAGTGACTTGTTAAAAGGGGTGGTCACCAGTGTGTGTGGGTTAAATAGCCCATCCAACACTGTAGGCACACAGCAGGAACTCCTGTTGTAGGCTTGGATGTTCATGTTGAAGGATCTGTCCCGGTGACCTGCACTAGGAGGGAGGAACAGAACATTCTTCAGACAAGCTTGGGCCCATGGAGATGGGCAGAAAGATGAATACAATATTGATAAATTGAGCTTTTTTGGAGGCTTTGCTGCAAATCAGCACAGATGGCTCTTTCACCCACACCCTAGCAAAAATTGTGATTTATCTCTGGAGGCAGCAAGCATGTTGCCATGAATTACCACAGTCTAAAAGGCTCACATTTGCATTTGGGAGCTGACAATTATTTACCATGAAATGCAATCATTACTGTCAGGTGATGATGACATTCCCCTAATTTATCCATTCAGTAACTTTTTGAAGACTGCATGAACTCTTTGTGGGGGGTGGAATGAGGAGCACTGGCTTCCCTCCATTGCTGCTACCAAAAAGGGTGTGTATTTTGGCAGTAGTTTTGCTTAAAATATTCAATTCAGATTAATGTAATTTCAACATCTACTATCCCAAGTGTGTGGTGGTGCCACTAAATATACACATTTGCCAACTATGAAGTGCAGGCCATGTCATTCAGCACAGGAGTGAAGTGATTCTTATCTGTCTCCCATGTGTGTACCTTTCAGATTAACTCCACCAAAAGCAATGGCATTACAAGGGTTTAAAAGCATCAGCAGTGGGAACAGACCCAAGAGAGGCAGTACATTACCAGATGATTTGAGGCAGGGAACTGTGATTGCTTGGTCATTAATAATTGTGTTAAATAAAGATGCAGCACCATATTCTGGTGGCAACCACTCAACACAGTGCCTTCTCCATTCACACAAACATGGGGGCAGCTGGGAGGTGACAAGAGGAGGATGTCCTTCCCTAGTGTAAACAAAGCCAAACCTCTCTCCAGTCAAGATTCTCCTGGCTCAAAGGAGCTATTTTGTCCAGACCTGTGTGTAAAGCAAGCTCATGCTATAATGTCTTGGAATGCAGGTCATTCTGAGACTGTGATGTAGGTCTTCCTTCTTTTTTATCTAATTCATAGTAAATACGTATGTCAATCCCCAGCACTGTTTGCGTATTTCCTACTCTTATGAAGATAGTATATTCTTCAGAGAAAGCCCTTGGATTGCAGACACTGAATGCATGCCTTCTACTATTTTTCTTTTGTCCCTGGCATGTTAATTGTATATTGTAAATTCAGTCTACTGCTCAGACTTTCATGATTGCCCACAATATCATTCAGTAAATTGTGTAGGGATAGTTGTCTTTTCCATTTTTGCTGCCTGACTGTTTATTTGTTTGTTTGCTTATTGGTTTGTTGTTCTTTTAAATTTCATTTCTTTAGGAAAGCATTTTCAGTCTTGAGCAGAGAAATATCCTGAAAAGAGTATTCCTGCCAAGAAAAAAGACTAATTTTATTTCGCTGAATCATCAAGTTTCTCAAAAAAAAAATCACAAACCTCATCCTGCAAGAGACTATATAGATGAACAAACCACATAGGGTATTGCTCCTACACAGGTATATCTTGCTACAGCCTGGTCACCCCAGCAGTGCCATTTTCCTGTGATCTTGGCCAACCCTTAGTGAAAATCCCTGCTCTTGGCCAATCCTATTTTAGAGTCTGCCTTTGCTCTTCAGCAGCCCCATTCAGCCAGATCCTGCTCTGAGAGGTATGCAAATATTCAGCTGAGATGTTGACGTTCTGAGAGCTTAAGTCCCTTACTTGAGTTACTTCTAATTGCCTGCACCACATTTTTGCCTTTCCAAAACCTGGCAGTGCCTTCATGAGACTGTGAAAAAGCAGAGCTAGGCAGAGAGCCCAGGAGATTGGCCCTTGGGTTCCCAGTGACTGCAGAGAATGCCATTTGCTGGATGGATGCTGTTATACATGTGAATAGATTATTGTTCCATTCCTGTCATTTTTAAATTTCTCCATCTGCATGGATTTCTTCAGGCACAATATTTCATATCCAGGTGGCTTTGTTGTGTTTTCACCATAATAAAATGTTAGGGGAAAGCAGTGAAATAGCTTCCACTGCCCCTAAAAATGTTGATTTTTTTCAGACTATATTTTTTGAAGAAATTGTCTGGTGTATACACAGTGTGACAGAGGACAGATGAACATGTGTCAGGGAGAACTAGAACTTAAAACCCATAAAAGAAATAATTTCTTTACAAAAACACAATGTGAACTACTTCAAAAAGTAAGTTCTGCCTTCTTTTGCATTTTTAAAACATGAGACAATCCATCTCTCTTCTCTTTATGCAATATCTCTAGTTTTGCCATAAAGAGGAATTTCACTGTCAAAAAAATACCTGGGAAAAGCTCACGGTAGGTATGAAAATTGAGCAAGAAGAACTTGTATTGCTCATTACTTCACCATATTGACAAATCTTTAGGATATTACCTGAATACCCACCTTTTTTATTTTTTCCTGGTGACTTTTTCCTGCCAGTGCCTGCTTTGGTGCTGTACCAGTGAAGGAGAGCATCCTCAGCTCCTGGGGCTCAGAGCCCCTCCTCTGTGCCTGAGTGCTCCTTCACCCCAATGCTGGGTTATCATCTGTAGCAGCCTTTTCTGTGCATCCCAAAGCTTTTTGGGAAGTGGGAATGTGTCTCTGCATATACAATGATCGCTAAATCTAATGGTGTGTTACTTTGCAGACTTTCTGACCAGCTGTAGCTTGCTGTCTGTATGACTCATACTTTATTTTAGGGACATTAACCTG
This sequence comes from Campylorhamphus procurvoides, assembly GCA_013396655.1. Lineage (NCBI taxonomy): Eukaryota > Metazoa > Chordata > Aves > Passeriformes > Dendrocolaptidae > Campylorhamphus > Campylorhamphus procurvoides. Next base: position 420,074 of record WBMV01004343.1, on the reverse strand, counting down.
CCTATATGCTTCTGCTGGTGCCTTACTGGTAACCTTCTGTGCTATGCCAAGCTCAAGACTTCTCAGTAAAAGACTCTTTGTGAGTCTTCATTTTAAACATCTTTTTTTGTTGTTGTTTTTTAATGTCTCCTTTTCTTTCCTACCCTCTCCCATACCCCCTCTTTCTTTTTTCCCTCCTCTTGGCTTTTGTCCTCTGACTTTTGCTTCCCTGTCAGAGAGGGCATTCACACCAGGAGGTGTGTAAGGACATACCACCTGTAAGCTCTGCACTGTCAAAATCCCTCAGTGGTTTGCTGAGAGAACCAGTGACCAGCTCCCAATCCACAGAAACAGCCTAGGCATCAGCCTATTCCTAAACTGTGAATTAGGGCTCCAGCAACGAGCCTCAGTTTGTCTGTGTTGGAAAGGCTAACTAGGCAAACCTCAACCCACCATGAACAACACTAGCAACAAGTAGGATCTAATTCTCAGTTTGAAAGAGGGCAAGGCAATAGATATAAATCTTGATGTCAGCTGGAGTCACTTCAGGATGCTCTCTCCATTCCCTCCCACTATCAGAGCTCTAATCAACCTGACTCCTTCCTCATTAAAGCTGGGAAGAGGGGAGAGAGGAGTGGAGAGGAGGGGAGGTTGCCACTGAAGAAAGCAAGGAAGGAATTAAGAAAGACACAAGGTAAAGAAAGAACACATAAAGAAGATGTGTGTTGCTATTAGTTTATTTATTGTTATTTTTTATTCTATTTACAGTTCAGTCACCTGCGATGATCAACATTTTACCTAGTTTTCCAGGCCCTTTCTCAAATCTTCTAATTCATTTCTCTCCAAATTATGTGACCTTTTTTAAAGCATTTCTCCACCAAAATGTAACTGTGTGAGGTTGAACATGATTAAAAAAAACTGTATGGAAATGCGGTCATGGTTAAGGTCCAGAGAACCATATCAAACTAGTAGTCTTTTCAGTTAAACATTTGATACTAAAGGTACCTGACAGCCATGAGGTATTTGGTGTTGGACAATTAGTTGTTTATCAAGAAAAAAAGCAAGTTGGCAGTGGGCCAGCATCAGGAGGAGCACCTGTCATGCTCTTGACCTTTTATAAACCTGGAGACTGTCATTTCTCCTTTCCTCAACAGGAGTTCTCAAAGCAGGGGCATGCATGTTGCGTGTTTATACATTGCCTAAAAAGTGCCAGCCCGGATTAAAGACTATATTGCAAACACTATATCATTGCATCACTATACTTCAAATCAGTTTTTGCAAACACGAATTGCCCTTGTTAGAGTAGCCCGGGGTAGAAGAAGGTGTATGAGGGAGAAGGGAGAGCACAGCACACCATCAAGCTCTGCATACTACTGGCTGGCCAAGGAAAGCTCATGGAAAATAACACTGGACATAGGAGTTTTCACCCACAACTTTCACACTGCTCTCACTTGGGCTGTGACTGAACAGGACTGGTTACAATGATCCCCCATCTCCTTGATGTCTGTGAAAATTTCCCACTACCAGGTGATTTCCTCCTGCCATGATCATCAACTTTCTCTTCCTTACTCCTCTTTTTGATTGCCACTCCTTTATGGGAGACCTTCTTTTTGGACAACCCTGCTTTCCAAGTCACAAGGCCCTAGATTTCACAATATAAATAGTTCCTGTGCATAAGCTCAATACGCAATCAGGTGTCTCTGCTTCACATCTCTTTATTAACAGGAGAATTCAGGACATGAGACTTTTTACAGAATCACAGAATATGCCAAGTTGGACGCGACCCACAAGGATCACTGAGTGTAGCTCCTGGCTCTGCATGGGACCATCCCCAACAGTCACACCACCTCCCTGAGAGTATCATCCAAACATTTCTTGAACTCTGTCAGTGGTAATACTGTGACCACTTCCCTGGGGAGCCTATTCCAGAGTCCAATCACAATCTGGATGAAGAACCTCCTTCTAACATCCAACCTAAACCTTCTCTGACACAACCTCAGGCCACTCCCACATGTTCTGTCTGACACTGATCATCACAGAGATCAGTGCCTGCCCCTCCTCTTCCCCTCACAAGGAAGTTGTGACTGCAATGAGGTCTCCCCTCAGTCTCCTCCAGGCTGAGTACCCTCAGCCGCTTCTTGTATCAGTTCCCCTCAAGGTCCTTCACCATCTTCTTTTCCCTCCTTTGAATGATCTCTAATAGCTTAATATCTTTTTTTATAGTGTGGTGACTAAAAAGCTGCACACAATATTCCAGGGGAGGCCGCCCCAGTGCGGAGCAGAGCAGGACAATCCCCTCCCTCACCCAGCTGGCGATGCTTTGCCTGATGCCCCCCCGGACAGGGTTGGCCCTCCTGGCTGCCAGGG
>WBMV01004343.1:366280-416798 GCA_013396655.1 Campylorhamphus procurvoides | reverse complement strand
CCCTCTATGCTTAATCTGTGAGCCAATTGCTCACCCCCCACATGGTCTGTTTATCCAGCTGTGCTGGGCATTTTGTCCAGAAGGATCTTGTGACATACACTATTGAAAGCTTTACTGCAATGCAAAGACATTACATCCTCTGACTTTCCTTGATTACCTATGTGGGTTACCTTGTCAAAAAAAAGGAAATCAGGNAGGGCCCTTTCCACGGCACTGCTCTCCAGGATCTCATTCCCCAGCCTGTATGAACATACAGGTTTGTCCCATCCCAGGTACAGAATCTTGAACTTTCCCTTGTTAAACTTCATATGGTTGGTGATTGCCCAGTCCTCTAATTTATCAAGGTCTCTCTGTAGGGCCTCCCTGCTTTCAGGGGAGTCAACAGCCCCTCCCACTTTTGTGTCATCTGCGGACTTGCTCAGTATCCCTTCCAGTCCTGTGCCCAAGTCATTTAAGAAGATGTTGAAGAGCACAAGGCCCAAGATGGAGCTCTGTGGAACCCCACTAGTGACAGGTCACCAGTCTGATGCCACCCCATTCACTGCCACCCTCTATGCTTAATCTGTGAGCCAATTGCTCACCCCCCACATGGTCTGTTTATCCAGCTGTGCTGGGCATTTTGTCCAGAAGGATCTTGTGACATACACTATTGAAAGCTTTACTGCAATGCAAAGACATTACATCCTCTGACTTTCCTTGATTACCTATGTGGGTTACCTTGTCAAAAAAAAGGAAATCAGGTTTGATAAACAACACTTTCCTTTTTCTGAAGCTGTGAGGGCTGTGACCAATGACTGAATTCTCTTTCAAGTGTTTTTCAATACCTCCCAGAATAATCTTCTCCATAACTTTACCAACACTGAAGTGAGACTGACAGGCCTGTAGTTTTCATGGTCCTCCTTCTTGCCCATATCAGTTGCAGAAAGCAAGTAACAGGTGAAACTGGAATCAACTTGTCTGACCTGGACTCTTACGGGCTGGTCTTCACCCAGAACACAGGGGAAGAAAACAGCCAGAGTGAGGGTGCATGGAATTTTTCCTGATTTGGATTGAACTTCATGACAGAGATGAAGTGGGGGGTTTTTGTTTGTTTCTTTCTTGGTTTGGTTTGGTTGGTTGAGGGTTTTTTAACCAAAGGAATAGGCTCCAACCTAGTGGAAATCCCCTGACTCAGGGAAAATTGGCAAGACCCTGACATACTTCACATTCCTGACACATTTGAGCACTTCCGTCAGTGCCATCATCACAGAGCCATTTATCCAACTAGGGAAGGGAAACCATACCACATGGCTTACAGTTAGGACCATTTTTCAAACACTTTCAAGGGAAATAACAATGTGTTTGAAGAGTTTCCAGGGTGAAATATATCAACAAAATTTTTCAGTAGGAATAATTCTTCCAGTACTATTTGCTGTCACACATTAGGATGAAGAAGTAGAAAAGGACATGTGGGAGAGAAAGCAGAAGAGAAAGAAAAGAAGGCAAATCTCATCCCACACACTCAAAAGATGTATCATTTCTGGATTGCTTCAAACAGAAAGGAGCACAAGAATTATGATTTCACATTTCCAAGTGAACTAAGCCCAATCCCACACAAATAGCCTCACTGCAGTAATATGTTGCTAGCCACTCATCCTAATCCCAAATAACTATCAAGAACTGACCCAGCAGACTACTAGTGCTAATTCTGGTTGTGGCTAGCCTTCATGTGTTTCATTTTCATTAACCCTGTATCACTCAGGTCTTCATTAAACATGTTATTCTTTTTATCTTCTGTTGTGCTCATCCTGACATGTTGAATGGTCAAAACCCAGACTGCATGCTCACAAATGGGAGAAGGTTCAGGGGCACCAGCTAAGAACCTGATTTCTGTTAGCTTATGAAAGGAAGACCTCTTGTAGACTTTTATTAATGTAAACCTAAGCCTGCTATGGTTTTGTCAGGAACAAAGCTGCTGGGTGGCCTTCCCATGAGCAAGAGACAGCTCTTGGGATAAATAGTCCAAGTGCCTGAAATGCAGGCAGACCTGAACTCTGTTCAAAATCATAAATGAAGCAAGGTTCATCTTGCTTGACTAGTACTTTTCAAGAGTTGTAAGACCTTTCCCTAGGAAGCACCTTTGTGTTCAGTAGTTTAAGTTAACAGAGATCAGGAGTGCACAAAGCCAGAGAAAGGCTCAGGCTCACTCCCTGAAGCTAGGTCTGCTGAGACTTGATCACTCCACCCTTCCAATGGATGGACACAGAGGGGCACTCAACTCCTAAGAAGAAACAGAACTTTCAGCTCAGTGACCCTGTCTATGCAAAAGGCCATCACAGCAAAACTGGTCTTGTAATAAGTTTTGTTCCAAACCAAAGTTTACACAGCAATGAGAAATTTGCACAAAGAGCAGGTTCAAAGCACGTGCTTAAGTCAATGCATGCAAGGAAATCTTTTGATGTCAGAGGAATTGCTTCCAGGATTTAGTTTGCCCATGTCCCCAGGCCACTGGGCACTAGGTGTTCATCTTGCAGCAGCACAGTGAGTTCACAGCTCCACAATAGGAAAAATTCTGGTTTGCATACCTTTTTTTTTTTTTTTTTTTTTTTTTTTTAGTTTTGAAGGAATATATCAACTTTTTCAGTGCCTCCCTGGAAAAGGAGACGCCTGTCTGACGGAGGAAAGGAGACTCACAGATTTTTATGGCTTTTGTCATCTTTTAATATTATATTATGAACTGTGGTTATAGCAGTTTCAAATCATAGCCATTGCTTCATGCTTTTTTTTCTTCTTATCAGACTCAAAGCCAAAACTAAAAGAAAAGTGAGCATGTTTGACATACTTCATCCTGTGCAAGAGAACAGCCTTAAACAGCTAGGAAGAAAACACTGAATTAAAAAAAAAATTGAAAAAAGTAAAGGAAAGCTCTTGTTTTTACAGAATTATTATTGAAAAGCCATGGTACATGACTCTGGGGCTGAATGGTGTAACTGTACATTGCACAGACTAGTGTATGCCTCTGACGTGCTAAACATTGATATCTCCTTATAATGATGTGTTAATGTAAGGGGAGTGATTTTGCAAAATTTTATGCCTTATTAAGGAAATGATTCAAGCCCAGGAAATGTGCGGGTTAAGTACTTGCTTTCATAAACATGGGTTATGGTGGAAAAAAAGATTTTAGATATTATGTGGAAAAATGCAGTAAAAAGCGCTGAATTAGCCCATTCCATTACATTGAATTGTTCAGCAATTATGGTCATCCCCCAGCCTAGAAAATTAAAGTATATGATGAAAACCCAATCTAAAGATATCCACTGCTGTGCTACTGAAGACATAGCATCTCATGCTTAAGAGTCACTTTGGGCTTCAATGACCAAAGAAAAGTTATATGAGGAATAAGTTTAAACCAGTTACAGTCCCAGCCTGGTGCTGCCCTCTGCTCTTTCCTTTCACTTCTCATGCCACTCACACAAATAGGAATCTCAGGAGATTTTCAGGGACTTAAACAGGTTCTTCGTAAGTGGAAGATCTCATAAAAAACTCTCAACTGCAAAGCAAGAGCAGTCTTTTGTGTGCTTCTTTCCAGAAGGCAGGATCAGGTCACTGGGCAGCATGATGGGGACAGCCCATCTTGCTGGGGAAAGAAAATGTGTTGGGAAGAGTGGAAGAAATAATTGTCAAATGTTCATTTGAACTTGAAAGCCACTTTGTATTTCACTGCTTTCCCTACGCCATCCATCATGTTCACTCACCAGCACCATGTCAGCGCTGGGTGCTATGTAAATGAATGCTCACGGAAAGCACGCTTTTCACGCACATACTTGAGCAGAGTCTGCAAGTCCCTCTCAGGATGAATAGCTATCTGCAGCATACCGTTTTAACAGTGCTGATTTTCTCAGTTCTATTTATGATCTAGTGTTTACTAGAGACATTCACACCTATTGGGTATTAGCTTAGCAGATATTACTCTTTCAGCTCCAAAAGCCATGCACTGATCCCTCTTTCTTGCTTTCTCTCGGTTGCCTTTCCCCAGTGTTTAGAAGCAGTAATTTTAGCCAGATTTTTTTTTTCCTAAATTTAAAAATAATAATGTGGCTCCTCACTATAAAATGTCTGTCTCCTCCACTCCCAGCCTCCTGGGGTTGCCGTGGGCATGGTCTGCAAATTAAGTGGAGGCACTCAGCCCTCAGCTCAGCTCTAGTCAAACATTAGCTGCAATGTTTACCCTTGTGTAATCTTCAGTTTTGCATTAATTTAATACTGCTCAGCACTTTTTAACATATTCAGCAAATCCGTGGCACATAGTGTTTTGTGTCTATATCTCCCCCATCAAAATGAGTTTTGATTTTTAACCAAACTCATCAAAGTAAACTCCTCGCAGTGCTTTTCTCCCTCTACTTTGATCTTTACATAATAAAATAAAAAAAAATATGTTGCTTTATGTGGTAATTCAGCTATACTCTGAGGGTTTTTTCCCCCTTAACTTCAAAGAGAGCAAATAGGAAATTGTTTTCATTTTTCTTTCACATTTCACAAAAAAACATGTTCTAGCTGTTTTTGAGCAGCCGAAGGTAGTAAGCATCTCCCAATTAATAATTCCCAGGTAATATCATGGCCTCTTGGAAGCACAGATCTTGAGAAATTCAGTTCATAACACAAGTAAATAAAATTCTCTTTGAAGGTCTGGCTAAAGGACAGTCAGAAATAAAATGGGTACACATCATCATTTTTAATCAGTCTTCTATCTTTGAACCTTCTTCTGAGCAAAATAAAACAAACAGAAATCTTAGAGTGTTTAGTTAGAAAGCCACACACCTCCTGGCTTCAAAATTGCAAAATCCCACTGTGCTGGAAAAATCAGCAACCAATGCTACACAACCTAGAGACCTCACCTCAGCCCTGTTAAAAGTAATCCCAGAGCAAAGAGGGAAGAGATTTTGTTAAAGTAAAGGCTGAAGCAAAGTCAACACCAGACCTGGGGCTTTTCGGCTGTTCAAATAAAGATCCAGCATTTCACACTCACCAAGGACACTTGTCTGACTCTCACCACATGGCAGAGCGGGCAATCAGGCTCTTGCAATCAGCATTTGAATTGCATGATCTTTTCTGGATTTGTGAGGCACATCAGCATGTGCATCATCCCACCTACATCAGTATTAGCAACTCTGCAAGGTTCAATAGCTGTGTTTTGAAAAGGTTCCAAGCTCTGCATAGTTTCATCATGTGGGGGCTCGGGCAAGGTCTGGAGAAGAGCAGGAAGATCTGGAAGCAGTGGGAACCATTTCCACCCCACATCGCAATGCCCTGGTGAGAAGCTCTGGCAGCAGCAAGGGCATTTAGGCTGAGGTTAGGTTATACAGAGGAGCAAAGTCTGAGAAAAAGAGCTGTCTGAGCTCTGCCACTTCCCTTTGCAGATGATTTTTAATCAAATCGCCCTAGTCGTGCTACTCACATCCCAAGGACCAGACATGTCTGAATGTGGCCCTCAGGGAGAGAGGGCTGCACTCAATCTCTGGTGTGCTAAATTTAGCACAAATCGCAAAAATCCCAGAGCAAGCAAGGGAAAACACAGAGCTTGCTGTTCCTTGTCCATGAGATAATTCCCTTTAGCTTATTGACACACATCACTTTCTTCTTCCATCTAGGAAAGTATACAATTATGTGTGCGGCCAGGAGCTGGAAGCGCCGAGCCAGTTCTGCTGGACGGTACCCTGCTGGCTGAGCGCTCCCCAGGGACCCCCTTGATCTCCTCACGCCTGTCTGAGGCCCTGCTCAAGTCAAAGAGATTAAGGAAAACTCAGTGAGAATTTAGGCACGCCTGGCTCCAACAAGCCATTTGCACCAATTCACAAAGGGAAAACCTTGGAAGTGCTTCCAAAAATACAGGCCAGTTGTGTGAGTTAAGGCTGCAAGGGAGCCTAACGCACAGACTTTCCGCATAATCAGGGTTTACCTCAACTCTGTTTATTCTGTAAACTCTGGTTTCTTAACAGAAACAGCTCATCACGCTACACCCTGGCTTGACAGACACGCAGAAAGCCTTTGAAAAGAGCTAGAAGTAGAACAACCCAGCTGTTTCTTTAATGAAAAGTGTTGTTAGCAAACTATCTCATCATTTTCCAAGAATTTTTGGGGAGAAAAAAACAGATATTAATAATAACTACACACCATGGGAAGCTTCTAGATTGATGGCACTGGAAAGCAAGGGAGAATCTCAGGCCATGGACAATTACCAGTGTGGACAGTAGCCACACAGCTGACCCCACAGCCTCTGGTGAGAGAGTAGAGGAAGCCTGGGCCTTGTCCTGGAAACAAGTGAATTATTCAGAGGAAGACATTTGCAAGTGTCCTTTTACTTTTTTGTTTTGTTTGTTTGTGGGTTTTTTTGTTTACTTTTGATTTGAGGAGTGAATTTTTTCAGGGTGCTTATGATTTCAGAGATTTATTTCTCAGAATTGTTGAATAACTCTTGGCCCACATCCCATCTATAAGTTGTTGACATTGAGGTGTCACAGGCTGAACAGCATGATGGAGGTTAGTGCCAGGTGCAGGATGGGACTGGAGGCCTCCAAAAGGAAGGGAAAGAGCTCACAGCGGACCATTGCCACCCCGGAGATCAGCCCAAAGGCTGGAGGGATGCTATGTGTTCCTTAGCTGGTGAGACAAGGCAGGACCTCTTCTGTGTCTCTCAGTGTCTGTGCCACGCAAGCTGAGTTTGTGGCTGCTATGCTCGTTGATACACATCAGTCCATCCATGCAGGGATGCCACATTGAGCGGGCTGCATCCCTATTGCTACCCATGGAGGTACAGACTGTACATGCTGCTGTAGCCACTTGGCTCATTATTTTTCTGTCCCTATCACTTTTGTCATCAAATGTCAGGTTTGAATACCTGTATTCATTTTTTCAGTATTCACTTGGCTCCCGAACTAAGTTTCCATTACAGAGGGGCATGAACAACATCAGCATGAATTCAGTTCTCAAAATAAATCAGTCAAATATTTATGAGAAAATAAATGCACATTATTTTATCTTGTTTGATGTTACTACAGGGTAGATTCACCAAAACAGTATGGAGGGGAGACAGTGATTCTCCTGCAGGAGGATGGCTAATAAATCAAGGGCAACACAACCAGGATCAAATTCAAACCACTGTAGGCTTTTCACTGTGTAACTGCCAAACCCTGAGCCACCCAGTCCTTCTCTGTCTCACTCCCAAAAAATATGTTTAGATTCCAAACACAAAGCTTAATTGTTTATTAAGGAAGTGGTTATGATGGGGAAATAATGCCTCTGTGGAGGAAAAAGCAGGACGGTTTTACAAGATGCAGTAGGATTTATCATCATCTCCTCCGGATCAACTCCCTCACCCCTTTGTTCTTTCTTTGCCTTTTCTTTAATTCTTACTGAAATAGAAGTCACTTCTCTCACTGTGGACAGGATGGTATGCAAAACCCACACAGGATGACTACATTGTATTGATAACATGAAAAAAGATCAGCTTTCCTTGTATTCATAGCCCCATGAGACCTCTGATTAAACATGTGGCCTTGTTTAACCCCTGCTTTATTCTCCCAATGCAGCTGATGTAATTACAAACCAAACAGATTTTACATGGTGTTGTCATGTATTGATATGTCTTCTATTAAACAGAATAATTTCACACATGGAAACTGGAGGGAATTTTTCCCTTCAAGGATAAAAGACTGTGAGCTGGTACCTAACTATCTATTTTGTATAATGATACCCATGAAAGCACCACAAAAGTCCATGGTCACGTATTTTGGCTGTTCAGATCTTAGCAGCATATTTATGTAACCAAAGTAATCTCTCCATCATGTCCTGTGGAGCTGTACCCGGGACAGACTCACACTAATAAACTACTTATGGCAGAATCAGAAAATTCTCAATAATGGAGGAAGGCACAAAACAACCCCGGCTTGTTCCTAAATCTACAGTGCTCACATCATGTATATCTTTATTTGGTGATGCAGGATGAGTCACAAAAATGTTAGCTCAAGATATATTTTAAACTCCTGAGCTAGCACTGTCCTGAGAAGAAAATTCTATTTTTGCTTCCTGTGGGCATACTTTTGAGAGTAGATTATAAATCTGAGTAGTGAAAATTGCTCTCTCTTTTTTTTTCCACACAGGCAGTTTTGGGAGATCAGGATTTTTCACTGTAAAAACAGCAAATTGCCCACATAAACAATTTACATGCACACCCAAAACCACACACCCCAAATCCCATGCTTCTGTTCTCCACCCTTGCACAGTGTGCTGCTCTCTTTTCTTCTCTGGTTAGTCTAAGCTTGGCTTTGTGAAATTGTCCATAGCTTTGCAATAACAAATCTAGATCTTTCCATTGAGGCAGAAAACATTTACTCTCTAAACCCAGCAGAGCCTGTTCGACTTCTGCCTGTATGCAGTCAGGACCACATGTTCATTCTGGGTGTTTCAACCTGAAAGCTGTGCTGAGACCGTTTTGAATGTCTAGCTTTGAATGTCAGGCATGAAACACGTTTGGAGAAATCTGATCCCACTGTGGAACACAAGGCAGTACCAAACAAGCTGGCACTTCCAATGCAAGTAGTGAAGCTGCCTTCCTGTGCTGGCCTATCTATCAGGCTCTGCCTCTGCCAATGCAACTGCTCTTCTCCTGGGAACCCCTTCCCTCCTTTTAGACCCAGCTCATGGTGCCTCTCAGATCACCTTCATCCCACCTTTACTCCCAGGTCTCTATCTCCTGTTTACTCAGGTGTCTTTGTCTCTTTTGGAGCAGCTCAAGTACTTCTCTTAAAATATTAAATCCAAAAATATTAAAATTTTGAGAGTATCTGACTGCAAGGACTCTTCCCAATGGAGAACACAGTCAAGATGATATCTTCTGTCGTTTTCTACTGCTGCATTACCTTCCAGTAGTCTTTCAGAATCAGTATCCCAGAAGGGTTGAAATTGGAAGGGACTTTGGGAGATCATCTGGTCTGTACTTCTCTGGTCACTTACCAGCCTTTGCAACCCTCCACTGAACTCTCTAGACTATTTTCCTGTCTCTCTTCTACTGAGGAGCACAGAGCTTGAACAGAACACTCCGGGTGTGGTTTACCAGTGTTGTGTAGATGGGAACGATCACTTCTCTTGATGTGATGGCAACACTCCTTCTAATGCAACCCACGACCCTATTTGCCTTTTCTGCCACTGGGGAACATTGTTGGCTACTAGTCGACTTGATGCACATCAGGGCCCTCAGGTCCTTTTCTAACAAGCCACGTTCTAGCTGTCTGGTCCTCACATATGCTAATGGCTGGGGTTATTTCTCTCTAGGTGTGTCCTCAGCACTTTACCAGGGGTGAGCAATGCTTGTTCTCCGGGGTGGGGGGGAGAATAAAAAAAAATTAAAAGAAATTGTTTTTATTAACATTTCTTTTAAAAATTCAAATTTTTATCCCAAAACAGCGGGAGGAAAATGAGACTTGAGAATTTTCCTGAAAAAAACCTTCACTTGATGAGAAAACCATATTTTCAGTGACAAACAGCAACAGAAGACATATGTCAGACCATTAATTCAATTTAGCTCTATTGGTGGGATGGATATGGCAATCACACACAAACCAGAAATGTCTCCTTGGAGGGACAGAAAGTACATCCTCCTCTTTTAACCAACAACGCATCAAAAGTAATGGAAAAATGAGTTTGCTTTCTGACAAGAGGAGGTTACCAGGTCATGGACTCCATTTCCAGACATCTTCTGTATATTCCTCAGCATTTGTCTGGAGTTTTCAAAATTTGCCAGAAACAGCAGATTCAACAAGATCCCAGGGGAAGTCAGTCTCCAGTAAGCAAATGCATTTATGCATTTGAGCTTGTTATGTGCCTATTTTGCATCCTTTATGCATGAAGCCTTACTCTCTGGCCACTCCACGTCAGTGAAAATGGGACCATAAGGCTGCCTAGAAGCTGGTGTAATAAACACTGTCCATGCCTGGAGGTTAGATGTCTGTACTGTGAAACTGCTAGGATGGACCCTGTGAGATTTTTCAGGTTAGTCAGGCCCTGGACAAGTTTCAGGGGCCCTGAAGAGGCCACTATGAACACTCAGCATGAAAAAATTGGGCATGGCATTTGACCCATTCCAACTAGCACTCTCACTCAATTTCCAGGCATATTTCAGGGGTTAACATGAGCAAGGAGCTATTCAGATGGGAAATTCAGACAGGTGCCTCTTTTGGGCAGATGAAACTGTTCAATATGTAAATGGACCGTTCTACTGCAACGAATGGTCTAAAGGACATTCAGTTTACCACAACAGGCACACAGCAAGGTGAGCCACAGCAGTGTTTCCACTGGTCCCAATCCCTAGTGTTGTTAGTCCAGGTGGCAAAACCTCTATGAGAGGCAACACATGCATCTGGCTTCCCAGCAGACCCATGGCACCAAGAGAGGCATGCATCCAGTCCAGAGGTTGGCAGAGAAGGCACAGCATGGAGTAGACCAGAGCTAGTAAGTACTGCTTCTCCATTACTGTAGGCATGAATGCAATACTTCACCTCCAGCACACCCCACTCATCTTTCACATAACACATTTGAAATGGGGGGTGGAAAATACAGGAGATTTAGACATGCTATGTCAGCCTAGACCTTCTCTGCCACCATCCCAGGAAATATTCCCAGGCAGAAGGAAGAACATCATATTTACTCAGGTTTTTAGGAAGATGTTTCAGCTTACCTTGGCCCCAGATCACCTTCTGAGATCTTTCTTCACTGACTCCTGAGGACTCTTGGGTGGCTACCGCCATACCTCAAATCCCTCTAAATGAGGGAGAGAGATGGACTTTAGAGAAGCCAACATTTCTAAGTGATATCAACTAGGAAAGGGCTCTCTTTCTCTTATGTAGATTGAGACCATGCACTCCCTGCAGCTTGCAGACCAGTTGTATGAATGGTGCGTGCCATCCTATCCATGCAACATCCCACAGAGCATCTGACCAGAACAACCACCCCCTCTGATACCTGAATGTAGCAGGGATTAGATGGCTGTGTCTCACCTTTCTTGTTGGAAACTCAGCACAAGCTTGTTGGGACATGTCCAGGCAACACATGATCCAGCTGCTTCTTGCACTGGGGTTTTCAAAATCTGCCAACACTGGCCCTATTCTTCTTCCCTTTAGTAACACAAACGTTTGCAAATCTATCATCTTTCTTTTCAGCAATTAGTGTGTAATGGTATTCAAACAGTATACCACAATTACCTTCTCCCTTGAGACCCTTCTCTGCCACACACAGATTCAGAACATCCTTATGATCTTCTAAAAGGCATTAATCTTTATGATCTGGCATTTTGGCTTATTTTTCTCCCTTATCCCCAGCCCAACAGAAACTGTCTTCTCATCATGAGTCAGTTAGGCAAACCTATAAAGTGTTGCCAGAATGTAAACCTGAAATCCAGTAGCATTTCAAAACAGACCTGCTGCTACAGTTGGTCCACGTTTTCCCCTATTTGATCCAATTTCTGCAGTACTTAATGTTATGAGCCCATGCAGTACTTTCTGTATAGAAATGTGAGCATCTTACTGTTGAGTAACTTAGTCCGATCTCTGGTGATGGATGATGGTTTTTTCTTTTATGTTTGGGAGATGGAAAGGATAATCTGGTTTTTGAAGAGGTTTTATGGTTTGCTTGAACTGAACTGCTGATGTTGTGTGCAGCCATCACATCCATCAGTCTGGTGTTAGCCTGGGAATAACAGGGTTAGTTTACCTGATTCCAGACACTAGGCTTAAGGGAAGAAAGGTAACTGTGATTTCAGGGGACTATTCCTATTTACACTGTATGTGAAAAGCTAATCTGTCCCAAAACACACCATCCTTCTGCTGCTGAGGTTGGGGAGGTTTAGGGGAAGTCAGATTCAACAAGACTGGACCTTGGCTCTGCCCCTCATCACTGGGTGTTTGTTATGTGTGCAATGTTCTTTGCTCTTGAAATTTATTTCAAGGTCAGAGAAACTTACCTTCTGTGTATATTGGGTTGAGGCATGTTTTGTTAGCAAAATTTATAAGATGGCTTGTTTTAACAGTTGTTACAGTAGATTGATTGGGTAATATTTACTCATGCTATAATTATCTTATTTCATAATAGTGAATGTAAGGAGGCAGCTAGGCATGCTGAAAACAGAATAACAGAATTCAGGAGATTTGCAGCAGGAGGCAAGGTGTTGTACTGTATATACTGTTGTGTCTTGTTATTTATATCAAGCTAAACTTGTTTTTCCAGCTATTTGTGCAAACGACCAGCTACCCAATAAATTACATCATTTCCAGCACTGAATGGCACCATGACACGTTAACTAGGAATTTAAGCACCAGAAAATAATCTTGACTTACTTAAAAGTGCAGCTATAAAAGCCCAATGAAAGCTAATTTTCTGAGGCAGGGTAGGGAGGGGGATAGGTAGAAGACAGGCGGGAAGAGGAAAGGAGGGAGCAGGGCTGAGAGACAGACAAAAAGGAAGCCTCGTGCACAACTAGATTTACATACACCAGTCTTAAAATTCTAAGCCTAAAAATACATTTCCTGTAAATATTCACTTGTGGATTGATTGGTCTCTCCTCCCTTAGCTGAGCCAGCTCTGAGCCTTTCTCATGTTTTCAGGGGTAGATGAACATCTGCTCAGAGGTGAACTACAAAGAACTTGTGCAAAATTAAATATGTGCAACTACATGAGGCAAATGGCACCAAAAAGAACTGTAAAAGCAGAGGTGAATTCCCCACCTTTATTTTAAACTTTTGGTATACAGGAGCAGGCCCACGTGGAAAGAAACAAGAATTCCAGAATTACCTTTTTCTTTTTTCCAGCTAGGCAGTTACAAACTACTTAAACCTTTCGTGTAAGCAAACGACCTCACAAAGACAGCATGGTCTGAGACAGACTAGGAATGACTGATGCTTGACATCAGCAGGCACTTGGGCAAGACTGAGCATGTCACCTGGTACACTGGCTCCCCAGGCATAAAGCCCAGGTGGGGTGGAGGTGCTGGGGCTCCCTGCAGCCCACTTGCTCTGGATTTCTTCATCTAGGGACTCACCCTGACATGACCTGGGAAACTGAGAAGGATACCTGAGCCCTGCAGGACAAACAGAACAGAGGCAGCCCTTCTGTGGTCGTATCCTTGTAGTTAGTCACAAGGCAACAGCCTAGAAATGAAACAATGAGAAGTTTCCCTGGGTGAAGGAAAAGTTTCTCCTCTCATCCCATAGCAGGCCCAGGACCATTTCCCAAAGCCTGTCACCATGATTTGCTCCCTGAACCAAGAATCGATTGAAACCAAAGCTGGTGTAAGCTTTGGTTAATTTTAGCCTTAGGAAAGGAGAATCCTGTGATTGTGCTGCCAGCTTGCCTTCCTGTCTTTTAGCCTCCCCTTCCCTAATAAATTTTGATTCCAGTTTCAACTAAGATGAAGTGAGGGAATAGAAGATAAACCTGAATTTGTGACACCACTGAGGGAATGGAGTGCCAAACTCAGCTGTTATCCTTGGCAGTGACTGCCCAGGCAGCCAGCACAGCCTTTCTGGCTGGCAAGTGAGCATGCAGGCAGGCTACAAATGTGAGGTCAGCTCTCTGCTGGAGGGGAGCTGGGATAAGCCAGGACTGTCACAACAGGGTCAGGGCATTTGTAGTCAAAGGATGCAAGTTTGTATGAGACAAACCACTACTGATAGAAAAACCCAAAGACTATAAAATGGCACAACAGAAACTCTTCATGGTAGTTCAGTCACCTTTTTATTTTTTTGCACAATTACTTACAAGAACAGAGGTAGCAACAGAATACCTCCTGGGGAGCCCTGGGCACCTGTCATGGCTGGAAACAGGGTCAGCACCTCCTTCAGAGACTGTGTAAATGAGCACCTTGCCTTTGGTCTTCCCCTATTTCTCATCCAAGCATCCAAGAAAAGAGCAACTGCATCTTCTCAACATGCTGAAATATGGGATGCCTGGGAGAGCCTGCAGGCTCTGAGGTTCCAAGCTTGGAGCAGTTGGTTTCCCAAGAACCACAGTATCTGTGTGTCTCTCATTGTCTTTCCTCTGAAATCCGCATGTTCACATGCCACAACATCCTGGTGTGAGTAGATTTATAAGCTTCCTCTGTCCTTCTGTCTCTCAGACAGCAGGGTGCTCAGAGAAACCAGTGCCACACATGCTTTCATGTCAGCCTTGCCACTTACCACACATGCTGCCATCTCTGCAGGCAAGGACAGCAACTGCACTGCGCCATGTCCTCCTCTCAGCTCCTTTCCCCCAAGGTCAGTAGGTTTCTCCCAGTGTAAGTGAGAGCACAAAAGCTGGCCCTTTATCAATGGAGTTTGGTGCTCTTTAATGGGATTAAGCCAGTTCCACCCAGTGCTGGTTGCTACAAAGGCTTTTTCTCCTGTCTCAATGACGTGTTACATCTTAACGTGTGTGGTCATATCTGCAGTCGATTTGTGCAGCTCTTTGTTCTTTGCACATGTTTTTATTGCCTGGGGGGCATGCAGCAACCAGCCAGCAAGCTTTTGTGTTGCCCAGTTTATTCGACTGTTTACACAGTTAACACACTGCAGCCAAAATAAGAATCTGCAATATCAATTCATTGCAAGTAAAACTGCATGACAATTGCAGAACACTTTCAGATTAGCAGGACATAAAGCATGCAGCACTGCCAACAGTATAGCTGAGGTACATCTCATTTAACTTTAGCTAGATGTTTAGCCCCCTCCTTGATAAAAACACGTGGGAAGCAGCACCTTCAAAAGGCAATTCATCTCCTCTCCCTTAGACATCTACTGAGGTTGAAAGGAAGCACCATGTAGAGGTCCCTCTGTCATTCTCATTCCCTGTTAAGGATGGAGGGAGCTTCACACAAATGGTTTCTCAGTGGCTGGTGCCAGAGTATGTGCATCACTCCAGCTATCATGTTGCACAGGACTATTCAGGCCTCAGAAACCTCAGAGTTCTTCTCAGATAGGACCCCAAACCACTGTTAAAGGGTATGCATATTTGATCAATTACAACCTGAAGTGCCTGTGGACATTTTGTTAGAAGCAGTGTGGAAGTGAAATGCTCTCTTGCCTGCCACCAATGGATATATGCTGTTTCCTGGCCACAGATCATATATCATAAAACCATGAATCAGCAAGCACCCTGATGAAGGTATTGGCCATTCAAAGGGCACACAATGCTTCCCAACACTGCCACACAATGTTATTCTAGTCCAAAGAGCATTCACAAACCTTTCCTGACAAGCAGTTTACAACAACCCAGTTTGAGATAGCTTATCCAAATTTGGGGAAATATTCAGGGAGATGTTATCATGAAAACAAGGAGTCTGCATCGTTTGGAAGACTCTATACCAGGATTGTCTGAAATGAATGAAGTTTCAAAACAGTCATAGAAATGTATTTTACTGATTTTTTTTTACAAAATCTTGTTAATATCATCAGCCATAAACCAGGGAGAACATTTATGTCTTACCACTGCTGTGAAGTGAACTAAAACTTTCTCTTCCTGAAAATGGCAATTCATTTCTGTACTGGCAGTCAGGAACGTTCATCCCTCTATTTTAGTTTTCAACTTACTTGTCTGACCACTCTTTTTTCTGCTTTTCTCTTCTTTTTAACTACTTTCCATTTTTTCAAATTCAAAAAATGGAAGGATATTAATAAAAAAAATTATGGGATTAATTTGCTTCTTTTCTATTTTTTTTAATCATATCTTCTTTTTCTCCAGGTAGGGAAGAGAAAAAGAAATATTGTTAAATGATCATAAAATACTATCTTTAATTGTAAATACCAAGAACATGAAATTATTTGGGGGGATTTTGTAGGAGATAATAATGTTTTACCTGTGCCTGCCCCATTCTGGGAGAGCTGCACAGTGTTTCAATGGTGTCCCATCCACTCAGAGGCCTTCTCAGCAGTCCAGAACAGAGGGTCTGATTTTGTGAAAGCAGCTCAGCACATTCATGCCACCTGAAAGCCCATGGATGACCGGACAGGGAGTGCTGGAGCAACCTTGTAGGGGGAAGGGCTGCTGCCTCTACCAACTCTCTTTTGGCACTGTCCAGCTTTTGGCTGGCTTGGCCAAACCCTTCTGCTGTGGCTGGAGCCCAAGGGCCAACATTTCCATCCAAACCCCTCTCACATGCGCTCTCCTGTAACAGCAGCCACTCCAGAATGCATCCTCAGACCATACAGGCTAAGAGGTAATAATCAAATTGGAAACTTTCTGGCACTGCTTTTCTACACACTAAATCCTCGATAACAGATTAGCACACCAAAGCCTCTGAGCAAAAGTAATGGTTCCTTCCCTGTGCTCCCTCCCCTCAGCAAACCTATGGCTTGAAAACCTATAAATGTGCTATTTCAGCTGTTTTAAGCAGCTTATCATGATTTTCTGAAAGTCTGGCCTCAAGACTCTGGATCTCCTTCATAATAACATTTAATGCTACCATTATGTAATTGAATCCATTTTGTCTGTGTGGTGGGAATATTATTAAACCGTAATTCATTTCACCGTCTTGATGCACTTGGACTTTTAGGTCCAAGTCTGGAATGTCAAATGCTTTGGAAAAAAAAAAAGGGGGGAAAAAAAGGAGGAAAAGGAGGGGGGGAAAAAGGAAAAAGAAAAAAATGAAAAAAGAAGAAAAAAGAAAAAAAAAAGAAAAGGGAAGGGAAGGGAAAAGACAAATCTAACCATCCAGTACTTTTCATTACCATCCTGAATTTTTTCCATTAAGAGGAATTATCATTTCTTTTATCACCTCTGTTCTTATATTTCTTATTTTTTACCATATGTGCACAAAGCTCATAGGGCTCCTATTCATTTGTCAGAGCTTCATCCTTTCCTGATATGGGGAGATTCTTCATTATCCTGATTTGCTGAGTCTTAACTTTTTTGCCAGAGAATTTTTGGAAATGCAATCATGTCAGGGATGGTACTTTTTTACATCTGTTGCCCCCTCCATATTAAGTGCTTGGCTTGTGGCCAGCCATCTTATAAGTAGCCATATTATTATTGAAACCACATGCTCATTAGTGAGGCTGGCACTGGCTCAACAACCACTGTCCGAAGCTAACATTATATTCCATTATATCCCAGACAACAGGACAGTGTAACATACAGTTTGTTCAGAAGAACAAACAGGCTCAGCTGACAAAATCAGAATCTTAAGCTGTCAGAAATGCAATCCATTTTCTGTCTCCTTGTATGTGGGCTCTGGTAATTCAGGGAGAGATGTTTTTTCAAAGAAAATACTGTACCACGAGCTTAGCTTCTTGATTTTTAATTTCAAGGTTTGCAGGGACAGCAGGAGCTCCTGGGCCCTTTTCTAGTGGGTTTAATCACTTCATCCTTTGGGAGGCATGCAAGAGTATTTCACTTAATATACAGGAATGACTCATGATCATTGCTTTCAATTAGGAATGTCCTCTGGGATCTCTGGGAACAGTGTTGTCTTGGTTGTGGAAGGGAAAAGAGAATAAGAGGGAGACACTCAGACAAAGTCAGACCAGTTCAGACCAACTTTTCCAAGAAGTGCATTTCAAAGTGGGTAAGCTATCACTTTCTCTCATACATCCAAGCTGTTTGCCTTGCCCAACATAATTCCTGGCACTGCTCTATAGATACTGTTTTCTTAGCATAAACCAAAGATTTATGTGAACTACATCTTTCACTGAACCCGTGAACCCCTTGCTTTTTTATCTTTGATAACCATATGAAACAACACTCACTAACAGGTTGGAAAATGGACTGGGATGTTTTCAGTGTTTCTTTTCCTGCTGGAAATAGCTGCAGATGAAGATCAGTTCCTGATTCTTCTGCTGTAGTAGGTATTACACCAATGGCTGTGTGCTTTAAGTCTCAGGTGCAATATAATTCTCAAAGATTTCTGGACTGACTTAAGTTCAATGATTTCTTACAGTGGTAACCTTATTCCATTAAACTACTTTCATGCTGGTGACCAGGACTTGTAGAAATACACAAGGTTGTGTCTAACGGTTTTTTGGGTCCATACAAAATAGCAAGACCAACCCACCCTCATCTGAACATGAGAAGAAAACACTTTCCTTGGTTTAAAGTGTACCTGTTCTTGCACAAAAGTACTGTGTCCTCTTCCCAGAAGCACGGATAAAGTTGCATTTATCGTAACTTAGAAGAGAAATAAAGGTTTACACAACAAAAGGCCACTATAAATTACTGCAGTTTATAGTCTTATAAGTCTGCAAGACAAATTTGCAAATACAGACTACAAGAAGATAGCAAATAAGCTCTTTTCTTTGAGGAAGGGAAGGGTTAAGCCTGACAAATGACATACTAAATTTAGAGTCATTTTTGCATGTGGTTGCATGTCTAGTTGGAACGAGTCTGCCAAAACTCATTTTACTTATGACCCTTTACAGCTAGCAGAGAAAGAGGGCCATTGTTTTCTTTGTATTAGTGAGATTAAAAACACAGTCCCCCCAGCTGAAAAGGCAAGCACTGGAAGCACTGTCTGAGGCAAAAAGAAGCATTTTTAATTCTTAATAAACCACATACAGACACACATCTATATGTGTGCATCCAATGCATGCAAGCATGTGTATTTTCCAGGGGGCTGGATCTCGTTCTATAAGCAGCTACGTGCCATGTTCATGAAAACAAAATGAGACAAAGAGGGATGCTGGTCACCCTTACTGCAAATGCTGCAGCAGAGTCTTCCCCTCATAGCCCTTGGGAGGTACCTTGTACAGAGAATCTCTTACTGCATCTCAACCAGATGTGACTGGGGAGGGATGCAGATGTGCCACCGCCCTTCTGGCTCAAGTAGCAGACAGCAAAGCATATGTGTTGGGGACAGCGCTTTCCCTCTCTGGAGCAGCAGCACATTGTACAGAGTGAGAAAAGTTCTATGGATGCACCCAGGCTCAGCTAAGAGGCAAGCTTCCACCCCCTTCAACATTGGCAAGCATCTGCTGAGGATGGGATCAGATGGTTGCAGATGTCTATGTCTGACCTAGTTACCACAGGGCTCATTTGACACTGGGGCAGAGTGGAGAAACAGACACTTTTGGACACATTTCATCTTACTCTAACACAGAACATCTTAATTACGTCTACATGGGCTCTTGGGGGAGCTAGATGATTAGCATGGGTGTGGATACCTCTAGTCTTGACACCAGAAGCTAGCCATGATGAATCCTGCCCTGGATATTTCACTGCTCTTCATACTTCTTTGAAACAGGCAGTCCTTGCCCCCTGCCTGGTCCTAATGAGGAGCTGGCCTTGACCCTTCCAAATCTTGCTCTGGCTGGCAAAACTACTGGAGGAGCTCCCCCCAGGGTACAACCAGGTAGAAAAGGAGTTGGTCTCTCATGAAAAATAGCAAAACAGCTGCACATCTTTTCTGTGGGGAGCACAATGGCTAAGCAGCACGATTGTAATAACTGTCCCTACCTACGCAGCTCTTCATTTCTCTGTCAGTGGTAGAAATCTCATTTCTCTTTCCACTCAGGTTCAGAATATTTGTCTTCTGGCTGCAAGACGTACACAGTTAGACAAAGGACTTGCTTTTCCTTTGAGCTCTTTAGAATGCTCAATGACACTGGATGTCTCTTTTCCAGACATTTAATGCTCTTGTGCACATAATGCTCTTACAGAAACAAGGTAAAGCTGATACAAAGAAATAATGTATTGCATCATATCAGCTGAAATGTTTGGGGGAAAAACAGAAGCAGTGCAGGAGCTGTTCATTACTTCAGAAAGGGAGGCAGCAAACTTCAGAATTAAATCTGGAATGTGAACAATTGCTCTGGATTTGGCTATTTTAATCAATGAGGTGGTTTGAGAGAGATGGTTTCTACCAGTTGCACAAAAAGTTATACTACTGAGAAGAGAGGCCCCTCTGAGACAGACAGTCAAAGAGAGAGAGGTAATTATCACCAATATAACACCAAGGGTTAGTTGGAAGAAACTGGAAAATTACAATGTGAACAAACCAACTTCTCAAGCACTTTAGGCAGAATTTAGTCACCCATGTCCAAATATGTGATCCACGAAGGATTTGCTTAATCCTTTAGATGTCTGAGAGTCTGTAAGAGCTTAAGTTTGGACAGGAAAGCTTAGTTTGGCGTCAACATTTCTGCTACAAAGCATGCCCAATGGAACCATGATACTGGCTGAGCCAAATGCTTTCTCTCCATCTCTGCCAAAGACTGTGAGATTCACAGCTTGTGTCTCAGTTCAAGGAGGCTGGATGCAGTAAACATGTTCAAAGCACACCTAAAGTAATCTGCTAGTCATGAAAGCTAGGGATGCTTTCGTTAGCAGGGGTGGTGATGAGAGTCATGTACAAAACAGCTTAGCAGTTACTGTGATTTCCTTGAAGCACAAGAAAGAGGTAAGTTCCCTTGCCTTAGGGCAGTTAGACTCCATATCACCCACATCTTTGAAAGTGTCTAAGCCACCCAACTGTGGACTGCATCAATTGCTTGTTTCCCTTGGAGGCAGGTGGAGCAGCTCTCACATCTCCTGGGGAAGATAAGACCCCTGCGCCAACAGGAAGATGAGAATTCATGAGGCCAGAGAAAGGACAGGAAAGGCTCTACAGTCTTCTGCTCTGAACACTTTCCCCAGAATTGAAGACTCCTGAACTCTAGTTCTTGAAAGATGTAGGTTCAGCAAAGCCAAACCATCAGGACTTCTCAGTGTACACAGCTGGAGAATTGTAGGACCATAAGAGCTTTTTTGGCTCAAATTTTGGCACCTGGTGACAATTTAAATCATACATTAGACATCCACATCCGTCTTTGGATTTTGGCCTAGGGCCCTATAGTTATTTATCCATGTCAGGGGCATCCGTGGACCAAAAGGTCTAGGGACCTGTGGAGTTTCCTGTTGACAAGGACCTACCAGTTACCAGAGTTATGTTCTGTCCCTGATGCCTCATTACTCTGTCCTTCCTTTATGCCAAGCTCAACAGCCCAACAAAGTCTAGCAGTTGGCAATGATTTCAAAAGGTGCTGATGTCTGCACTCCTCAAAGCACTGTCACAGAGATGAGTCCACCAACACCTCTCCCCCATCTCCATCCTCTTGAGACACCTTTCTTTCACTTCAAATGGTTGCAAGTGCATGATCAGGGACAGCATACCGTTTCCAAATACATCAAGACTAGGTTCAGTAAAGAGAAAAAAGGCTTTCCCTGTCTACCACCAGCTATAGAGTAGCTTAGGGGTTTTTTTTTCTAATTATTTATTCATAGTTAATACCCCATGGGTGTTTCCCCTAAAGATAAATTTCAATACCTCTTTCATGTCATGTATCTTCCTGATCTCAATGGTATCCCAGAATAATGACTTTTCTAAGTTAAATATCTGTTGTACAATTGATTTTATAAATTTTAATTTGTTGTCTCAGTTTCACTGAGTGTTCCCGTCAGATTTTTTTTTTGTAAGGAAAAATGGTAAGAAATAGTATCTAATTTATCTTCCTAGGTCTATTAACTAGCTTGGATAGGTCTACCACATACTTTTTCATTTCCTCTCTAAATGATCCCAACCTTTTCAGTCTCTATTCATATGGAAGTAATCTCATGCCTCCAATTTTTTTTTTTATTATCTATCTCCCCATCTAGTTTTACTGTTTTCTCTCCAGGGTAGGGAAACCAGAGGGAAGCTGGCCATTCCAGGCAGCTGGAAGAGTACCATTTATGCCATGACACAATGGGGTACAGTGGTCTCAAACTGTGAATTCCATTTTGCATTTGAGCCTCCATTTTGTACAACAGGTTGAATGTGTCTAACCCTGAGCCAGGATGTGGAAACATGCCTCGGTACTGACAAGGCTGTCAACCAAAGGTATTAGACAGTACACAAGAAAGCCATTTCTTAGAAGTCTGGACCCAACAACTGCAATTGGCTTTGAACTGTTGGCCCAAACCCAAAGGAAAAATAGATTTTAAACAGAAGGTGCTGGCATGCCTGGTGGATCTGCTGCTTCACAGTCTCTGTGTATGGCAAGGGAAAAGATATTCTGCTTAGTTGGAGATACTGCTCTCAGCAAAGCCAGCCCATCACCGCATAATGAACTACTGGTAGAAAAAGGCTTCCCGTTCTAACGGATGCACAAACCTCAGATTCTCCAAAAAGGTGAGGTTGTGTGGAGCAAGAGGTGGAGTGTCCAGACATTTATCATGAGGCAAAGGTTTATGGTAACTTTGAAAAAAAAAAAAAAGAATGGGGCAATACCTCATAGCAAAGAAGAATCACCAGACTAGCTAGAAATAGTAAGGGGACTATATTTCCTGAGATGTAAGCACGAATTTGATCTGCTATGGGTCTGATGGACACTACTTGGCATGGTGGAATCCACTATATTTTACATTGTAGATTTTACTCCTATCAACATTTCTCTGTTGTTTTCATTTGCTGTTATGGGATTCTTTTAATCACTGTTGCACACAATTCTGTCTTTGTAGTGACCAAGGCACTCCCAGTCGATCACAGCATTATATCTTTTCCAATATGGTCCATTAGGCAGGACATGGACTGTGCCTGCTCCCATGATGTTTCTGTCCATTCTATCCACTTTCCTTTCACAGAGGAAACACTGTTTGGAGAATACTATCCCACCAGATGTGTCAGTATCCCACATCCAGAGGCCTGGCTGGTACTTGCAGCCTCTGCTGCTGCTACCATCCCATCTCAGGGCATTTCCTCAGGGCACTGAAGGCACCTGTCCAGCTTCACACCTGCAGAGCACAGCACAGACAGCTTGCTACTGCCACAGTAAAAGGGCTAGGTAAGTGCTCTTTGGAAATGGGAAAGAGCTCTGCCTGCAGAAAGTGGAGGCTGCAACCCACTGAAGGCCTGCTGAAGCTTTGGACTGAACTCTTGAAGTTCTGAGCAGAACATCACACTGTGATGGGGAAGAAGATGGCACGTAGGGGCTGTCATCTGGACAACTAAGGATCACCTCAGATGACTCACTCCAGGAAAACATTTTCATTCCTCTCTATATTTTCCTATACTTTATTCATCTTATTGCCCTTTCACATGATGAAGATCCTTTGGAGACTCCATAAGGTTCCAAACCTGCAATACCCCCCCTACCTCCATCTTTGCCTTGTCCTGCCACATCACCTGCAACCTCAACAGTCAACGAAGTGCATGACAAAGAACAGCAAAAATGTTCAGCTAGAAACTTATGAAAGAGTAGAGGAAGGGGTCATCTCAAGGCTTCATAAAAGCTGAATCAAAAACAGAAGTGAAAGAGAGAGTGCCCTGGTAGGAAAGGCAAAGGCTTTGAGTCTTGAATAGAGGAGCAGAAGTGAAAGCAGGAAGTGTTTTCCAAATAGCAGGGGCAAATGGGAAGAGCAGAGGGAATGGTAATGGATGCCCTTTTCCCTGTAGTGGAAAGTTGTTCTTGGCTCTTGGGAGTAGATTGTGACCGTGAGGTGAACATGCAATAAATAAGTATCTTTTTTCCCTACACCACAAGTAATTTTCTTTCTCTGTAGTAGGGCTGAATAATTGTTTCTAAAACACCTATACTAAAGAATTACTTTGGCTTGCCAGGGGTTTTTTACTATTTATAATTAAGCAAACAAATTGATCAATAAGTCCTTCCTGTTACACACTAAGGACTGGAGACTCTTTTCAAATTACTGAATTCACCAAATTAAAGCAAGTGAAGAACCACAGTAAAAATCAGGAGTAGTGAATGTGCACTTACTTGGACAATTCTCATTGGACTGTAATTATTTAATATGCCATTCTATAGTTTATAGAAAAAGTAAAGCCTCCATGTGGGGATAAGTACAGGAAGCAAAATTAGTGCTTTTCCTTCTTGCATATGTCACATGCTGTGGATAACAGATAGAATAGGGAATTGCACTCTCTTTTTCAAATTCAAATTATTCATTTGCTTTTTTTTCAAGAAAGGATTCAAGGGCTAGTCCCAAATAAATAATTCAAATTCCAGGCTATTGCATCATCCCAAGAAAGGCAGCAGGCATTTCTTCCTCCTTTACAGTCTGATTGGTTAACCTGGAGACTGCAGGACTCATATCGCATCTGCAGGCTCAGCTTGACAGAAGAAATAAGCCCTGTACCCTCAGTGCAATCACCTTCATGGCAAGACACTCAAATCTCCTCCATCAGAGTAGGAACTTGCACCAGGATTTCTCTCATCCCTAATAACTAGAGAGCTAGGGGGTGTCTTTTATTTCCTTCTAATTCTCCAAGATGTTAGCTTGTCTTGGTTCCAGCCAGGACAAGGTCAATTTTTTTGCAGTAGCCAGGAGGGGGCATAACTGGGAACTGAGGTTGTCCTATACCACCTCATGTCATTGCCAGGGGTGGGAGAAGGGAGTCTCTTCCAAGCAGGAAGGGTCCTTTCTGGTCCAGTAAGGGTGGCAGAGGGAGCGGTCAGGTGATGACAGTTCTGAAAAATCATGTATGAATAGTTTGCCCATCTTGTACATTTTGTGATTAATATTAAGGGAGCTGTTACTGCTCCCTTGCTGTTTCCAATAATTTTTTCTTATCTCATGAATTTCACCTTTTGTACCTCCAATTCTCCTCTCCAGCCCACTACAGGGGGAGGAGGGGAACAAGTAAGCAGCACATGATTCGGACAGTCTCAGTGAGAGCACTAAATTGGAGAGTACTATTCCTCAACCATGACATATCTGCATCCCAAAACAGGAGGGCTGGAGAGGACCAATGTCCACTCCCAAACTACTGTGGGGAAGGGGAATGAGTTCCTGTCCTGGTTATTCGCCAGCTGATATATGGTGACTGAATTTGTAATAGACCTAAAGTCAATAGCACCCGGTTCTCAGTTACATTAAAGTTACCTTATAACCCTAGCAATGTAAAGACATTCAAAATGTAATTTATAAGGTAACTGAAGGTGTTTACTTACACTGCCCTTAGTGTAAATGGGAATCACACTGGTAGGCTCTGTAGATCACTAGGGCTTGTGTAAGAAAACACCCACATTTGATCTGAATTAACTACTACTAGCCAAGAAATCACAAGCAATAATTTAGTAGAAGTGAAATAGCTCGTACCCATCAGACCAGACAATCCTCATCAGGGGTTAAGTGCTATAACCAGCTAGTCTGTAGTAGAGATTTCTTACGTGTGCAATTTCCAGTTGCTGGTGAAAACTCATATAGAGTTACCAGACAACATTTATCAGCACACACAATGAAAAAATATTCATTTATGGAGAAAAAAATTTTGGCACATATTTTTCTTTTAAACCTGATGAGAAGGGTGAGGAGAAACTATCTTTCTTCCCTTCCCTACTGTCTCTATCAAGGGCGTATAAACCTGTTTGATACAAGAATACTTTGCTTCAACAGTGACCTAGTGAGCTGGTAAAGACAATAACAGTATTAAATGTAATATTTGAGATTTGAGATGAACAGGTTATTTTATATTTTGAAAGCTAAGCAACATAGCTTTACCATGTACAGAACAGACAAGAACTTGGCTACAGTCAGTGCCTGGAGGAATAGACTCCTGGCAATCCTATTCAATAGTGCAAGAAACACCCAACCATCCTAACTGAGAAAGCTTTTTCCAGAAAGGTATTACTGGAGAGGGACAAACAAAACCTTCCCAACCCCATCTTTACCCTGAAGAATCCTTCCACATTTCTCTGTTCACTGGAACACACAATTGAAAAAAAATACCCAAACCTCCTATTGACTCATTTAGAAATTATCAGACAGGCTTGGGATGTTCCTGTTTAACCAAACTATTGCCTTAAGAAACAAGCACTTATGTTATTTTAAGTTCTGGCAGATGCAGCAAATATATTTGGATCCAAACCACAGTATATTATGTGTGTGCCTTATTGTGCATCAAATATATTAATGTTTTCATAATGTGTTTTACACATGAAGCAATGATAACACAACTTTTTTGCACATACTGTTATGAATTTGCAGGTGAATATATGTACAGAAACCAGAAAACATCTACATCTGTACTGAAGAATAGGTTTATCATTCTCTCACATCAATCGTAGAACTACAACAAAATTAATTAGGAGCAGAATAATGCCAACACAGGCTTGTCACTTTCGCATAAGGTCTTGAAAATATTCATTCAGCACGGACAGAAATTTGGCCTGACCTGCATTTGCAAATCCTCTTGCTTTTGTTTTTTTTTGTGAATACTTGAAAATGATACTTTTGTAGCAAGAAATGTTCACTAAAAATCACCTAAAATTAATAATGCAGAATATTAAAGCAGAGTCAAGTTAAGACTTGTAATGGAGAGAAATTGCATTGGAAAAAAGATCCTGAATGTTAAACATACTCGTTTAGGGAACATTCTTTGCATGCAGCCAAAAGAGCTTGAATTTCAAGTATCAATATACTCATGACTAACTGATTGCAAACAAGCTACAGACCAAGAATTATTCATAGAAATTATCTGATGAATCACTCCAAATAAATTTCAATAATGAACAAATGAACAAAAATTGTGGTCAGATGATGGAAACTTTGTGAGCAGAAGAGAGGAGGTGAAATTTATTGAGTTACTTATTAGGAACTATTTGTCCAGATTTGCCTACTACCATACAGTAACAGAAGAGCTGTAGGAAGCATCTGTGCAGCAGACGAAGAAGGAGATGGAGGAGTCCTTGTCCTGTTCTCCTGACACAAAGCCCACTCAGCTAGGACAGTTGTGGTAGAAATACAGCTGTTTTGCACTCCCAGTGCAGACCAGTGTACAGCATGAAAGAAACTACATTTTTTACTTAAAATAAAAACCTTTTTTTTTTCATTTTGCCTGTGGAAGAACACAAATCATTTAAAAAA
Source organism: Campylorhamphus procurvoides (assembly GCA_013396655.1). NCBI lineage: Eukaryota > Metazoa > Chordata > Aves > Passeriformes > Dendrocolaptidae > Campylorhamphus > Campylorhamphus procurvoides. The sequence continues at coordinate 389,966 of WBMV01004343.1, read as the reverse complement.
TACCCAATTCTCTAAGCACCACCTTTTAAAATATCTTTTAAGCTTGTTATTACAGAATAGCTCAGCTCATTCAACAGAGTCCTGAAAGATTTAAAGTGGCATAAAGAAGATAAAAATTTGGTCATTAGTGGAATCTAAGCAATTTCAACCCAAGTAATTGCTATCCAAGAAAAGAATTGGATCCTGTTCTGAATGCATATGAAACCCAGTTACTTTTGATTGAGTGACTAATAGGGAATATATACCCTCTCTCTGGAGCTCAAATCCAGTTGTTCAAAAGGCTCAGCATTTCTCACATTTACTTTCACTATATGGTACCTCTTTCCTTCGTCTAAGTTTCTTGGCTCTGTACAAGTATCTATGCCTAAGGAAGGGAGATTGTATCACTGTTGACAATAAAACTGCAATGCAAAAATACAGCAAGCACTTTGGTTTATGACTGCAAGTAAAACATTTCACTTCAACACACTGAGAACAGATTTATTTTCATTTGCTCCTTTATGAAATGGCTCCCTATACTTCTGCATACATTTGCACACACATACAGGCAGAATAGGAAAGAAATCATGCTGGTTCTTTGTTGCCCCCAGAACTGCCAGAGTTAATGTATGGCCCAAGAAGAGTTTTCAAATGGAATTTTAACCTTTTCTTCCAACACAGATTCATGGATTTGATTCCTGTCATCACTGAAGCCAACAACAAAACTATTGTTTATTTCTGTGGGAAAAGGATCAGGTCCCTTATTTGCAATTTTGGCTTTTTTCAGAATAATGTATTTTTTTATTAAAAGGAAATAAATCCCTATCTGCATTTAATCACACAACTAGCATGAAAATGAAGTCAATGAATAAAAATGTCAGGAGTGGGAAACGATAGGGTTCTCTCTTAGCCAAGTTTTCTGTCTAAAATTAGCCTGCCTTTCTGGATTTACTGCTGTTATTAAGTGAATGTCCTTTTGACAATAAAGCAGTGCTTCTTGGATTTAGACAGTGTTGTGAAGAATATGATAAAGTGCTCTGTGATGTATGACTTTGATTGACTCGGGGGACCTTACTGTTTCGATGCTGTGGTCTGTTCTTTGTTTGCTAGATGAAGACTTTCTGTTCATTTAATACTCAGTTCAGGAACCAGAACTTGGAGAAGGATGTGTGTAAAGATGTAGAGTACCTTGTTTCTGCCATGCTAACATGATGAATTATAGTGTATTAAGAAAGTGTTGACACATGTGGGAATAGACTCTTGACATGCTTGCCAGTAATTAAGGCACATTGTATGTAAAGTCACTAAAAAAGTTGGAGGCTTATTCTTTGTTATAGGGATGTTTTGCCAAGTGGTGTTATTCATAGTCTTGATGGAAAATATTTGTATCTTCAAAATTGTTGTGGTTCACACAATAATGAAGGCAACAGAGATTCGTTAGTATGAATTTTTTTAATGTTTCCAATAGCTGGATAGGAAATAATTTTCCTGCTGGAGAGGAAAAAATGCTCTAAGACCAGAGAGCACCTCGCTGATAAAGCACCTGAGCAGTAGCAAAATGGTCACAGGGCTTGAGGAGCTGTCACTCAGCTGTAAGGGATTCTGCATTCTCTGCCCAAGCACCCTGAGCCTGCCCCCTGAGACTTGCTCTTTACTTGCACCTCCTCACACTCATGGCCAGAGCCATGAATTCCCCACCTTCAGCTCCCTGCCAGAATGCCAAGGGCAGAATGAGTGCCTTCCGGGAAGCTTCAGCCACCCTCCCTGGTCCCCCTGTGGACCGCAAAGGCTCAGCCACAGAGTGCAGTCCTCATGACCACTGCAAGATGTCCCCTCCTAGCCCTGGGATATTACCTGTCCATTTCCATGGACCCCATGCAGCTCTGGGGCCCTAATTTCCTTCAAACTTTTAAGGGTAAGATAAGCATATTAACCCATCAGACACCTTGTGCAGAGCATGGATCAAGCTACTGACATGATGGGTTATATCATCCTGCTACCCCATGCTCATTCTGTAGAAATTTGTCCACTTCTCCATTTCCAGCTGGAAGAACCTGACCCTGTCCTACAACAACTTAAGATCTTAAGCACTGCTGCTGCTGCTGACACGAGGCTCTCATGTGCCCCAATAAATATTTAAATCTCTCTTTGGCTTTGTTCCTTTCAGTGGTGAAAAGGTGTGCATGTCTCAGTCACTTTGAGGGGCAGGGTTTGAGAGGGAATTAGCACAGCACCAGTTTCCTTAGCCTCCCCCAGGGAGCCTGCTGAGTTCATTGTAATGCAGACCAGCTTATCCTCCCTTTCTTGCTTTATGATATTTTGTTTCCTTTCCTTCTGAATAATTCTCTTGAAGACTGCAAAGCAATCATGAGACATTTCAGGCAACTCCCTCCTAAATCCTAAGATATGCCCTATTGAGATAGTTTTTTAATGTGTAATGCATGCAGTTACCAGGAAGAATTTACTCGCAGTTACCAGGAAGAATTTACTCAGAGTTGACAATTAATGTTTAGTAAATGCAGAAAAAATTTGTTCCGCAGAGAGAATTTAGTACTTGATTCAAAATTGCAATACCCCACTGAAAGACAAACTTTAGAGTGACTGAAGAGAGTTCATAGGCTTACAGTTACTCAAGCATTTAGTGTGTATTCAGTGTGAAATTTATCAGCAAGACTGTGTTCAAGTGTGGCTGCTGAATACACATCATCATACTTAACAAGTCAAATGGCACCAATATGAATTCCAAAAAGCTCATGGAAACACGCCATAGGGAGTGTTGCAGGGCTGTGTCCATGCTAGCACACTTTGAATCCCTGGAAAATGTGGCATTGTATGACTCAAAACTGTCCTTGAATGTTGAGAGTAACGCCATTCATTTATAAACCAAGTGACAATTTCACAGACAGCACAACTAAACATCAAAGGTCTCAGAAGACAAAAGTAAACTGGAAATTATTTCAAAGGAGATTTTTAGTCTTTCTTTTCTACCTTCTGGTGCACTCTTCAATATCAGAACTTTTCCCAGATTTCCCTGCAGTCCTGTGTATAAACATGAATCCCAATGCCTATTGATTTATTCAAAATATTTAGTTCAATGAATTGTATTGTTTACATTGCCAAGTTCTTTTATATCTTTCCATCGGCCATTGTAGCCTCCACAGAGTACACCAGCCAAATATATAAATTCTACATATGTTTCTACTAGAGTAACTGGACTCACAATTATGTCCAATTAGATTTCGCTCTCAAGAATTTAATCACATCTATAACAGCACATTCAGTAAATCAGAGTTTTATTTCTCTCCATTTCTTTCCTACCTCACTAGAGATTTACTTTGACATTTAGCTCCTGGGACTATATGAACCTTTCAGCTCTTTAAGGAAAAGATAAGGAGAAAAGGAGAATAAAATAAAATCCCAAATACTGTAACAGAGGTAGGTGGGGAACAATACCACCACCTCTCACAGTACCATATCCAAGGGGTATTCATTAAACCATGAGGCAAATGAAGATGTAGTTTTTCATGCAGTACAGCCCAAGTCCCATAACAGAGGTTTGTGGTAGGCAAAGGTATAAAATTGGTCAAAAAGGGATTACCCGGATTAGTGGAGAATAGGCCATTAGTGGCTATAAAAATGATGGCTTAGCTGCAACCTGAGACAGACTGCAGGAAGGGCGATGGGGGGAGTATCTCTCCAGTCTGCCCCGCTCTCTGCTCTTCCAACTCAGCCACTGTTTGCTCCTGTTCAAAAAACTATTAGGTCATGTTGACTTTTGGTCTGACCCAACAAGTCTGGCAGTCCTAAATTACCTCTGTTTTCGGTATGAAGGTGTTTTTGTTTGGTGGCTCACTGCACAAAGATGCTAAACTTTTTTTTTTATATATATAAAGAATAAAATGTAATATAGATTGTTATTCTATGGAAAGGATAAAGATGTGCTCTCATCTACAGCTTTGGAGTCTTTTTTGATCCTGTTTAACAAGACATAGAAGACACTTAAAAGGTTCCAAATGCTGCAATGAAAATGATTCAAAGAATTAATAGTGTGAGAGGGAATTTCTACAGGAGATATAAGTAAAAAAAGAATAAACAGGACCATTTATTTTACAATGGACAAAGGAAAACATATGTTAGAGATATATAAAAAGTGCAGTGTGTGTAGAAGTCCAAGAGTATGTTTCTATCCATGCTTTTCTAGACTAAAAAAAAAAATGCACTCAACATGAAGCAAAATGCAACAAGTGAAAGAAGACAGATTTGTTTGCAATTCCTAAATACCCTCTGAAGATTACTGCTACCACATATTTTTGAAATAAATATATCCATAGCACACGGATTTAACTGCTTTCTTAGGAAAGAACTTTTTCTGTTCTGTTTGCTCTTAAAGAGTTTCAGCCCTGCTTTCACTTGATTAAAAAAAATAGTGCCATTGACATTTTTCATTTTTCAAAATGAATTTCAAAATGCATTTTCAAGCCAAAACTTTTTAACAGCCAGAATGAACGTTAAGGAAGAATCTTATTTCCTGTCAGCTGGTATTGGTTTTGGTATGGTTTTTTTGTCTAGTAGTGGGTTGTTTCATTTTTTATGGGAAAACAGATTCTTCTCAAAAAGAGCTAAACACAAAAATAAGCAACATTGTAGTAATTTAACTTTCAAGAAATCATTTTTAATTTTATTTTCACAAAAATTAAAATAAAAAATAAAGAAGGTGATACATGAGGGAAATTTTCATAATATGATTTGTCTTTTGGAAACATCCATCAAAGTAAACACTTTGAATATACTTTGATTCAGAAGTTTCAAGAAGTAATTAGAGGCAGGAGGAAAAGCAGAACCATGCACATAGAGAAGAACGCCAAATGGCTATTGCGCTGTTTATCAGCCATCCATTAATTACTGATTTAATGAGATCTTAGATAAGCAGCAGGTATAACCACACTAAGTACAGAATACTGAGTTGTGAGTAACCTCCAAAGAAGTGTTGTAGCTGCTGTCAGTGATTCTGGATAGTGTAGATGAACTATTAAAAAAAAAAACCAGCTTAGTGCTTCCTACATTTCTAGTATTTATGCCTAGTTTGGGCTTTGCTCTAGTAAACCTTATTCAAGCCAATAAACAGTGCCCAGTCAACAAAGAAAGCTGGTGGATCATCTTCTGGTTCTCACACTTGGACCTTACTGGGTCAAAACTTCAACTGTAGGTAGGAAAAATTTTGCCTGAATAAAATCCGAGCAAGGACTTCCAGGTCTGTCCCAATGGGACTGCTCTCAGGAGTAAGGGTTGAATTGTTATACCACAAAATACCAGCTGTAGTTACGTTAACCAGGATAAAGTTTCAAGGGATATCCAATCTCCATGCCTCAATGTAAAGCTAATCACCAGCTGGACTACAGAACAAATTTCCCCTCTGGTATAATATCACACAATTATATGCATTATGAGGGTTTAAAATCTGGCATTGGCTGTGCTATTGTTGGAACTAGGATAACCACTCCAGTTCCAACAAGAGGCCATTCATCTGCACTAATTTGTAGGTTAGGGAAGGTTTTAAAATAGGAAGTCTTTTCTTATGCAAATAAGGACATGGTAAGAAACCAGAGGCCTGCAGGCAGCAATCTGAAGCGTCACCAGATCACAGAGGAGCAGCATCAACATGCCCACGCACCAGGGCAACCTTCAAAACCAGGCTTTCATGGCACCATAATGTAATAAAAGCCCTAAGGCTGAGTATCTACACAGGAATGAGTTTAACTTAGACTTTGTATTCAGCTTTTAAAATAATGCTAAAAACCCTCCAGTCCAGAGAACAGTGAAAAAGAAAGAAAACCAGAGAAATTCATCCTAATAAATTATTCTCCTGAACAACTTTTTCCCTTTCATTGCTTTCCCTGGATTCACACATGACTGTATTTGAAGTATTCAGCAAGCTCTTTGTGCAAACAATGAGTACTTTCACTTTTGATCCATGACTGTGGGTTGTTTCAGGGCTGTGCATTGGATATGCAAGACACATGGCATCGGTTTGTTTTCTACAAGCTGACTTTAACCTGAGGCTGCCCTGGAGAGAAAGTTCCCTCTCTGCCATATTGCTTAAAACTATATCTCTTCTTGAAATCAGAGTCTCTCTCTTCACTGACCAGGGAGCTGGCTCCTTCCACTCTTTTCAGTTTTGAATTTTCCAGTGGAGGAGTCATTCCCCTGTACAAATCTTGCATAAAATGTATGCTGTATATGAACTTCCTGCACTTAGTCATGTCTTGCACAATCCTTTGAATCCTCTGGGTACCTAGGGATGATCACTTTCCTACATCAGTTTAGTAACACTCTGCAAGACTGATATGAAGAGCAGGATAGAATCATAGAATAATTTACATTGGAAAAGACCTCTAAGATCTTCGAGTCCAACCATTAACCCATCACTGCCAAGTCCACCTGTAACTGTGTCCCTAAATGCCACAACTGCATGATGATGAACAAAAACTCCTTCCACGCTGAGTCTTTACCATCGCATGCCTTCTGTACACACAGCCGAGGTCAGTAGGGGTTTCCACAGAAAATACTAATGTACGGGTTCCAAAGCTTCTCGAAAGGAGGTGAATCCAGGTCTCAAAGAAACCAGTACAAGTGAAAGATGCTTAACACCTTGTAGTCCTCTAGACAATGACCCCAAAACCAGTTTCCAACAGACATGTCTCACACAGACTCCACACTGGTGGTCACCAGGCACATCGTCTGCTGACAAATGCCAATATGAGATGCCTTGAACTCTGTTTTCTCTGTACCTGCTGTCTCAAAGCAGCCTTTGAACTGAAATCACACTTTTTCAGCTGTGCTGATCAGTCCATTGTCTCACATGTGATAAGCTGGCATTGAGAGCCTGGACACGATCCTAGTTATCACCTCTTGCTGAAGAGGCATGAGAGAAGCAGAGTCCACAGGACCACAAGCACAGACACTTCAATCTGCAGCTTCTGGTTTAGTAAATATTTCCTCGTAGATCCATCCCTTTTGTTGGAGAGGTGAAAGCAAAACCCCAGCTTCATGTCATCTGAATGTAAACCATTAACCCAGACATTATTTAATAATTTTTAAATTGTCAGCAACCTAGATTTGTCATGAGAAATTTGCATATTTCACATAGCTAAGTAGGAAGATGGTGTCAAACTTCTTTGCAAGAGCAGACTGAGCTCCAGATACAATTTCATATCCTCCCTGTGGTTGTGATTTGCAGGCGAGTATCAATCTGCAGGACTGCAGCGCACTAGTCACACTTCCAGCTCTGCCTATTTCTACTCTTAAAAACTGGGAACTCTTTCTGTTCTTTCTTCTCCTACCCACTTAAGAAAAACAATCAACCTTTCAAAGTAAAATTTAAATGCAATGGAAAACTCTTTGAGAGGTGCAAAGAATAATATGTCATTAGTAGGCAAGTATCAAAGCACCAAGTGCATATTCTCTGCTTGTATCACTAAGGTTATAAACACATCAGACATTATAAGCACAATTCCCATAAGTGTAAGACAATAATCAGAGTATCTTCAGATAAAGTCTTTGGCAGTGATGTAGAATAGGGCTGTTTTGCATTTGGGTGGAAAATGATGTATTGATGGGTACATTGGATAACATTCTATTCTAATTCAATATTCCTGAAATCAGCAGGGTGTTTTTAGATAGCAGCTACAAAGGTTCGCTATCTTACACAATTCTTGCAATGTGGTACACCCCTGCTAATGTCCAAGTTCAGGATGGCACCAGAAAATGGATCTTCTAGAAAGACAGTGTAGCACGTAATAAACATAGGAAAAATTGAAGAGTCCCCAGGGTAACTGAATGGAGAGTTAGAGGGGATATTTTACAAGAGACCCATTTGTATTTGCTTTCATTATTTAATGCATTTATCTGTGATCCAGTATAAAAACTCTACATCCATTCCTCACAAAGTGTGCAGATAACACAAAAATCGTAGACTGGTAAATAATGAGAAAAGCAGATCTGTTCTACAAGCAATCTGGTTTGTATGGTGGCACAAGATAAAAAACTCCAATGTATTTTACTGTACAGTTAAACATAATTCTGAGTATCCCAGATAGTTTGCACACTGAATAAGTGGGATATTTTATAAACAGAGACTTAGAAAAGGATTTAGAGGTCATGGCTGATAACCAGCCAAGTGCACAAGAGTTCCCCATGCAATGCCCTGATGAAGAGAGAAAATGCAATCTTGTTATTTGCAAGCCAGGGACTATAAAACACAAGGGTGGAAAGGAAGATATTCATTGTTCCTTGGAATATTAATAGCAGAAGGAAGGCAGGGCCAGCTAAAATGTCCATGTTTTAGAAAATACTGTTGGCAAACTGGAAAGAGTTTGAGAAAGAATTGCAAATATACTTGCAGTTGGCAAAAGCTGTTAGTGAGATAATAAAAAAAATAAAATCTCAGTTCATTTAATTTATCCAATAAGAGGGCAAATGGTCACTTATCTGTGGTTTATAATAGAGCTGGCTGGGTATTCTGCCTCAACAATAGAAAATGAAAATTTCACAAACATTTCCATAAAGAAAAAAATAACGTTACTTTTCTCAGGACAAGCAAAATTAAATCGTTCACTGTAAGCCACTCTCCTTCTCAATTTTTTCTGTTCAAGGAAACTTTAAGCTTCACCTTTTTGTGAACACATTTATTTGCAGCGTACGTACCTGCTTTCTCCTACAGGCCCACCACAGGGTAATTTGTCACTTAATTCAGAGTTGCATATAACATTACAGGAGCTGTAGGCCAGCCAAAAAGCTTCTGCCTAAGTTGAATAAGGATAGTGTTTGTTCAGGCTGTAATTCCCAGGAGCAAAGCAGCATTATGGGAAAATATTTGTTTTTAATGTTGAACTGACACAAAAGAAAGCCCTGGTCAATCAACTTAGTACATTCAAATAACAAGGGTCCTACATTAAAGAAAATGATAATTTTGTTTAGATTGGTTTATTTGTTTGTATGTTTCCATTCTTGTTTTCTTTACGTTAATAAGGCTTTTTTTTCTGTGTCGTTTGGAATGAAAACAAATGTTGACAAGTCGCATCTGCCCACTGTGTGAAAATTCCAAATTTTGTTCAGTCTTAGCTTGCAAGTAGCTGTATTATATTTCTGATACCAGGAGAGTCTCTGAATTAGCAGACAGAGACACGACATCCAGTAGGTGGAATCCGACCCTAGATTAATCCGAACTAGATAAATGCCAAGATTTTAACGAGGGAGGGAATTAAACACTGCTACAATTTATCTAAGAATGGGATAGACTTTCTACCATGTGTGGTATTTAAAGATGGGCTATCTTCCTATCTGTTCTAGCTGGTGATTCAATCCCACAGACTGTATTGCAATAGATACTAACAACAATCCCTCCAGCCATAACATCTAAAAATCCAGGAAGCAGGGTTGCAGGGACAGAAACTTTTAGAAACTCTTTGTCTTCAGGGCCAGAGAAGAAGGGTGGTTATGTTATACCACTGAAACACCTTTCCTTGTTGATCCATAATACAGCTTAAGTGTAATTAAATATTTCATAAAAATACCTTATAATTGGTCTGTGTTTTGAAACCTGACTTAAGTCTAGCCATCAGAAATTATATTCTCTGCCTGGTGCTCGAGGAGCCTTTTCTTTGCTTTCTCACTTTCCTGGTGCTAGGTTCTCAGACAAATAACCTTGCACATGGCCTATTCTGGTTCCTGAACCAAAGGAGGACAATTAAAATTTTATGAGAATGTTTTTAAATGATAGTTTTAATTAGCATAGGAGTATTAAATGAGAACATTGTACAGCCACTTTGTAAAAAATGGAAGTGAAAATGATGCAGGCAATATCTCTCACCTCCAACAACATCATGCTGTGAGTTGACTCGTTTTCTGGAGGATGTTGACACAACAGGAAGAGATGAAAACCTACAATAAAAAGAGCGGGATATTCTAAGCTCAAGTTAATCCATCCAGAGAACAGGAAAACCTTTCAGTAACAAAACAGGCCTCCTTAAGGTCAGTAACAGCAGACTTCATCAACTGACAGCAGCCTGCTGAACACAAAGGAAGTGTGACTTTTCCTTTTTCTTTGCCATGGCTCAACAGCTTTGTTTTAACCTGTCGGTCAGTTTGTTTACAAGAAAAACCTCTTGTGCAAAGAATATCTTTCCTTGTGCAACACATTCCAATGTACGAACTGAAATGACTGCACCACTGTGCTATCCGATAGCCTTGCACATGACAAAGTGTTAAAGTTACATGGGCAGTGATACATTAGGGGCTACTTCAAGTTTCCAGATACACGGTGTTCAAGCAGGGACCAGCCTCACTGTGGGTTTTCCCTCCACTATTGCCAAATGACAAAACGTCAAAAGCTCAGCAGCACACAGCACCATTAAACTGACTGATGGCAAGAAGATGTCAGAAAACATGGTTCCCTAAATCTTTCCCTGCACACATTAAAAAACAGGTCTCAGATTTCCCTGCCCCCTCCATGCACAGACGTACACATATATTTCATAATTTCTGAGGAAGCCCAAACAAATTGCATTGCATTTGAAGCACTACCTCACAAAACAAAGCACTCAACATCTTGTTATTCAAATACTTGAGCAATGTTCATTATGAATTCTCACAACTAATTTCTCCCTTATTGAAGCGCTGTAGGAAAATAACAGTCTCCCACTTTAAAGACATGGAAACAAAGGGAAGAAAGAGGCTGATGTCACCAGGGTTTTGGAGACCGAGCTTGTGTGAGATGAATCTAGGGGCAAAGGCTCATATATCTGGGAAAAACTCTCCCAAACATCCATGGGAGATATTCACCCACAGCTGAGGAAACAATGAAAACTCAAAATTTCCCGGGTTTGGTCTCACTCTGTGCTTAGCCCTGACTGCTCTAAAATTAGACCTGTTTTACAGACTTGGCTTCAGCTGCCACAGGAAGCAGAGGCAGCACATGCCAGTCCTGCAAAATTATTGTTAATAATAATAATGGGGAGGCACTCCCTGGCTGGAGGCAGCCCCGCATGCCATCAAAGGCACTGTGGACAGTCCCCACACAGATGCATTCACCATCTGCAGTGACTGAATGGAGCAAGGGTCAAGCAGTGCAAATGTTGTTATGATTAGCCCTCACAGGGGATTTTTTTCATACAAGCTGTCTGTTTGTTTGGCAAATCTGAAGTGGCCAGCAGAAACATATCACCGCTGATGATGCTCCTATTGGAAGAGTTTTCTCAGGCCCACTATGGTGTTTCTAGGAGGAGAGGTGCCTCCTGAAGAAAGCATAAACCACTCTTGGTCCCACAGGTAGGTAGAAAATGAGGACCATTTTTCTCTGTGACCTGACACCCAATTTAGCTTCAGGCAGAGTTTTGGTTACTGTAAGCAGTGCTCAATTAAATTTGCAGCCCTAACAAGTTAAAAAAAATACATTTGTATGTGAGGCATTGGCATCAATTCTTGCTCGTGCTCCTGCCTCAGGATGGACAGTGGCAAGACCCATGCAAGGGCTGGTTGGGTCCTGCTCACAGCACTGTCTGCATTGCCAGGGCATCCCCTACCCTGCCCAGGGCCTAAGCACACCCCATGGGCATGCAAGGAAGGAGGTGGCAGGCACCTATCAGTGCTGTAGGCCTCCCTCTCCCTCTCTCAGCTCTCCTGAGATTTGGCCTCCTCATCTGTCATTATTAGGATTTCCTCCTGGTCCCAGTGATCCCTGATTCATAAGGGGCAGCTCTGGTAGGAAAGGAAGACCCAAAAGATCCTCACACCCCATGCAGCACATTTTGCATCACACTGCTTGTGGGAGCTCTGTGAAAAATGAAATTCCTCCAAGGCACAGCCCAACTTACACACCTTATCTCTGGGGAAAGGTGGTTCCACATTGCTTTTAATGATTTCAGTAAGAGAAACATATAGTTCTTCCCCATGAAAGAGACTGCCACCAAACTAAAAAATTAACTTTTTCTGCAGGGCTATTAAGAACACATAATGTTGATGGTCCTGACTGTGAAAATGGGAGCTTTCCCGAGGCTCAGAGTGGAGGACCAGTTTAGCCTCTGCTCTCCAGAAGCAACATACAGAATCCCCCAGTTCCCACCCCCCACTTTAGAAACATTGGTTTAACTGTTAACTCAGAGCCCAGGCACAGAGCATAAAAAGAATCCTTCCAAGCATTCAGTAAACAATGTCAGTCCCCAAAATAGCTTTCCAGTTTTCTTGTACTTCCATGCATCATCTTATGTGACCCTGAACTGGTATCATTTCTCACTAGGGAATTTTCTCTTAGTATTTGTTGCTGCAGCTCTTGAAGGATGAAGAATGAAGTGCTGGACTCTTACACTCCTTTGTTTCCTCCTTTCATTTATTTTGGGTTTGATGGGGAAAACATATGACTGCATATGCCATTACAGGCAGACAATTTGATAATCACCAGTTGATAGGACAGCAACTCCAAAATCTCTGTAGCTAGTTTATTCTCTTCCTGTAACATCATCAGACTTCAGGGGTCAGGGATAAAGGCACTGATTTTTTTTTTTCCTTTCCAGAAATTCTACAGACTATGTCCACCATGCTCAAGATTTTTGAAAGAGATAGTTTGGAGCATTTCACATGCCTTTTTTGCTTATTTACAGTGACTACTTAAAAACTCTTTACAGAGACCTACACAGTAGGTTGTTTGTGTAGATTTGGGACATAAGTTCTGATGGTCCTTATGGGTCTTAAACAGATGGTGGTTTTCACAAAGCAGTTACGCATCTTTCCAAGATGCAAAAAGGGACTAACAAAAGTCCCACTATCATTTCTCCTGTAGGAAAGGCAAGGTCAGCTGTCCCCTGCAGCCTCTTTATGCAAGGGGCCTTGCTTCTTGGCAGAGGAGACGTTCTATGGGCACTGAGTCAGAGAAGAGAGTGGACATGGAGGAAGTACAGGAGCAGTCACTTACCATCAGCTCTTTCAAGGCCTTCTGTTGCTGTCCTGGTTCCTGTTTTGCTTTTCACTGTTGGGATGAACTAGCTATCTGATAGTTCAGTTGAGAACCTGAGAGGGGACAAAAGGCCTAAGACAGGTACTCTATTGAGACGGTAGAGTACAAAAACCCACAAGAGATGCAGTGCCTGTGCACTGGGGAGGCAGAGAGATGAACGTGTGCTAGACGAGACTCAGCTGCCCCCTGAGTGGGCTTCCAGCTCTCCACAGCAGTGCTGCAGGGAGGGCAGACAGGGGCTGCACAGCAGCTCTCTGATGAAAGCACCTGCAACTTCTATGAAAGCCGACACTCATCACCTGTGGTGTCCCTGGGAGTTCGGATCCCAAGGCCCTGGTTTACTGCTGGAGCTGTGAAGGACAGCCTCGGGCTTCACAGCAGGAAAAAATATAGGGGATCAAGTATACAGAGACACCTCATAAAGTAACCCTTCAAACCACATGTGGATTTACAGGAGGGAAGTGAGTGGCCCTGGGGGGCTTTCACTTGCCTATTAGCACTGGCCAGTGCAGGGTGCATGCCCAGACCCTGTGATGGAACTGTGTACACAAGCCCATGACTTCTTTCAAGTGCAGACAGGCAGCAACAGACAGGCAACCTCTGGGCTGTAGCGCAGCTGGGTGGGGCACAGCTGCTGCATGGGATCAGGAATAGCATCCTTCAGTTTGTTTTCCACCAACTTCCTTAACACTTTTGTCCTGCACTGGGGACACCTGGGATCAACCTGAGGGCAGACTTGGGACAGCTCACTAACAGCCAGGGGTGTCCTCAGCTCTCAAATCCCCTGGGCAAATGTGGGGCTAGGAAACAGGCACATCCCTGTCAAGTGAAACAGCCTTAGATAAACCCAGAAAAAGGTAAAGGCTGAAGGCATAGAAAGAAGAAGAGAAATATGAGGCAAGAAAAGAAGAAAGAGCAGAGTAGAATAAAAGGGACAGGGAAAAGTGTGGGCCTGGAGGGTGGAGCTCCTTTGCAGAGGGAGGGCAATGTGAGAAAAGTGATCCCTCTGGATCATAGGGGGTTGCACAGGAAAAAGAAAAGTAAAGGAAGGAGAAACATAAAGGAAGGATTAAAAACAGGGGATGCAGTGAGGTAGAGGAGAAGAAGGGCTCTGGCTGCGGGGGATAAAAATTAACATCAGAGCAAACAAATTCAGGACAGGAGAGGAAAACTATGTACTGGTGGAGCTGAATAGAGGAGCAAAATGGGAGGAAATAAGCATCCAAATGAAGAGAGATTAAAGCAGAATGGTCCCAAGAGAAATGAACTGGACACTCTGAAATAGTGTCAGACATAAATAAATCAGACAAGAACATTTGGACACTTGGAAAAACAGGAGGAAAAATACAGTCTGATATACCATAGCTGGAAAAAAAAGCGGTGTGATGGCAAGGGAAAAGAAAGAAAAACAACTAAGAGAGAAAAAGAGGGAGCAAGCCAGATAGTCCAAGCAGTCCCAATGTATTTACATGCACACTTTGAGGTGTTTGCTCTAATGAGCAGTTAGAACAGCAAAGAAAGTACAGAGTAATGCAATCACATCATTTATATGGGCAAGTGGGGATTTTGCAAGCTGGAAGATATATGCACACAATAATTGTAGGTGAAAGTTGGCAGGCCAATAATTACAGCAGTAAATCATAATCCTTTTAATATATTATCAGTTTGATACCCAAGCAATAAATGCATACACATATGGGCTTTGTGCTTAAGAAGTGGCAGGAAACTTGAGTGCAAAAACAAAGGGAATGTAGAAGCTCAGTTCTCCCTCTCTTTGAGTGAGAGAGTGTAACAAAATCCACTCCCTCTCTCTCCCCCCACCTCTGTCATGACCATCATTACTAGACTTGGCTGGGAGTTTCACAGTGCAGTTATTTTCTAATGGGAATGCACTTACTACAAAACTGAAATTTTCCACAAGAAGATTTTGATTTTGCTATAGAGAAAAATCCTATGAGAAAAATTTGAACCAAGTGTTTCATTTTGGGTCACTTCAACTCCAGCCAAAATTTAAAAAAATCGATATGAAACATTTTATTGCATTACTATTAGTGGAACCTGGACATTTTTATTTGGGAATAAAAAATCTTTAAACTTTAACAAACCAGTTTACTCTAAATTTTGTTACGGTCGTTGTATCTGTAGCTTTGTAGTGGGAAATACTTGTGCGTGTGTGCGCATGTGCATATGCATTTCCCCATATCCAACAAACAAGTGAATAAAATTGAGGGAAATAGAGATAATAAACAAACATTCAGAGTTTATCCTAATTTTGAGCTGATTGTAAACGAAAGCCATTGTGTAAGCACTCTACTAGGCCATCTGTGTATTTCTTTTTTTCTGAAGAAATTTGGTCATCCTCTAGCAGGGAGGGAGAAGGGAAAGTTGTTAAGCAGTAATTTAGAGCACATCTTTAATAAGCAACACCAATCTATATTCTGAAATGGTGAAGGGTAAGAAATCTACCATAACCTTTAGTAAGCAGTTTTGGTGATTAATTGTCTGCTTTCTTTTTGCCTGAGGTTGCCCAGTTTCATCTTCCAGCAATCGGACTTTATCACATCCTTTGTCTGCCAGAGCAAAAGAGCAAACTGCGATCAAATTTCTGTTCCCTGTGTACATATTTATAGATTGTGATCAAGTCACCTCTTAATCTTCTCTTTGTTAGATAAACAGAGCAAACTGCTTGGGCCTATCACAGTAAGACATATTTTCCAGACCCTTCATCATTCACATGGCTTTTCTTTCTGAACCCTCTCCAATTCATCCAGCACCCTTCTTCAGTTGAGGAAATCAGGACTAAGAGCAACATCCCACAGTAATGCCAACAGCAGATGTAGCCTTCTGGTTCCTATTTAGTAGCTCAGGACCAGCTCTTTGGAAGACAGCCTTTCCCAGAAACTCCTACTTGACTCACATGCAAACATGGTAGCCCCACCTCCTTTGTAGATTGAATGGCCACATCTACCCAACACTTGCATGCGGTGCAGCAGAGGGGTAGAGGTGAGTTGTGGTCTCCTCTCAACATCACTTATCGTATGCGGGTGCAGGTCACCCGCCTGGGTTTGATTTCAGGCAACTGGATCCCTGCCAGGGGAAAACAGTCAAGAAGGTGTTTCCGACACCCATCCCAGCCACTGCCACAGGTGTTGGGATGAATAAGCAACTGATGATTCGTCTGTGCAACTCAACTAAGTCTGATTTGACATCAAACTCTGTGGCACATGTAGAGACCCCAGTGTGAGCTGCTACTGCACTTCTACTCAGCCAAATCATTTGCAATGTAGATATGATTAGTGACTTCCAATACGTGACTGAAATACTACTAAAAATAAAATGAAGCCACCCTCCACTTGCTTGAATTCAGCTTCTCAAGTAATCCAAGTGATTCTCTATTCATATCTGTGTTCACTTTGCTGACTGTTTTCTCTCCAGTGTTACTTTTTAGGAACATTTATATGTAATCTCCAAGACAAACGTCTTGAATAGCAGAAGACCAACTATCACTTATTTGAGGACTCCATTCAACACCTGAAGTAAGTGATAAATTTCCACCAGCAATTGTATTTTCAGACCAATCAGTGTGCTAGCATTTAACCCATTTTCAGTGTGGCATGGCAATTTTGTATCTGTACCATAACACTTGTAATTAAGGAAACATTTGTTTTCTTAATCAAATTTTCGTCATGTGCCAAGATAAATGCCATACAGAATTCCAAGGACCTTATATCAAGGACTATTACCTGCATTTACCATAATGGTAATCTTGACTTTAAAATATATCAAGTTAGTTGAATAAACATTTATTAAAAGTTAAAATTTTAAAATTATAATCTCCTTCACAGAGTTGTTAGCAGTCTGACAACAACTTTAATTTCTCCTAGACCAGAGAAAATCAAATGGAAATCCACATGGTTGGTGTTCTTGTCCTGTAAGTGGCATACGAATAAGACTGTATCTTTCCAGCTTTCTCAAACTTTCCTAGTGTTCAATGTCTTCTAGAAAACCATTATTTATAGTCAAAGGAGTTTCTTGACTTGTTCTTTGCAAACTTGTGGACAGAAGCTGTTCAAGCCTCTCATTTAACATACCTGCTTTAGTAGCTGCTGTTAAAACATTTTCTTGAATTATTGTTGTAATGGAAAATACATCATCACTATTGCCAGATTATATATTTTCAACTATTTTTTCCAACCAACACAGAAAGCTATTCTCATTTTCTCTGTGTTAGTATAAATAACTGTACCATTTCTATTCTTTGAGAGAAACATTACTGATAGGTTTTCTTCCCTAATATACATCAAAAACTTCTTGTCCTTAACTTCCATGATCTGTAACTTTGTTGGCCAAACACCCTTACTTACACTTCTCTTGCTTCTCTTGCAAATTTATCACCGTTCCTATCTTCTGATTTAAATTAATTTTTGTTGCATCACTCTTCCAACTTTTACATGTGGGTTTTTGCATTACAGAACAGCTTTCACTTCAGCTGTGTTGTTTTGGTTTATAACAACGCTGGCTTTTTAGTAAAATGTTTTTAAACAGTTTGTAATTATCATTCACATTTTTCTGTTTAAATTCTCCCAGTAGATCTAGCTTATAATTGTTTTCAGCTTTACAAAGCTGGCCTTTTTAAAGAACCAAGAATCTATATTACTGGTTTGTATTTTAGTCTTTTTGCATACAAACATATAATCAAGACATGATCTTTTGCACATAAGCAGACATTTGTTTCAGTTCTGTAATCAATTTCTCTCTCTATGTCCTAATTAGATTAAGTTTTAGCTAAAGAAATAAAACCTTTACTCAGTCATAAGTAGAGGATGGACTCAAGGCTTTGATCCACATTTGGCAGAGAAGTTTGGACCCCTGTAGTCCTGAGTGAGCATCCTAACCCCTGAATAATGACCCTTTGAACCCACCCTCCTAACAAATCTAGCTTTTGTTTTCTAATTTTATTCTGTCTTAAAAATAGAGTTTTAAGTGCTCCTAGTTTGCAGTTAATTTTTGTGGTCAAAGTTGCATATTCGTTTTCCTATTATTCACACTTAGAATGAGAAAAATATTGAAATTACCTCAAAAAGATGTTTTAGCTAAGTCACAAAGAAAAAATAATCTGTTCATATTTGTCTAATTATTGACAACCACTTAATATTCTATTTGTGCACGGTATCTCGCCCAGCTTTGGTACAGTTACATGAAACATACATCCAGTTACCCAACACTGATGGGACAGGCATGACTAAACATGTTGGCATCATGTCCTTGGACAGCCTCATTCTTTCCTTGCTTGGGAGTCTGATTTTCCGCTAAGCAAAGGTGTGTTGTTCCCTCTTTTAAACTTCTTCTTTATTACGGCTTTAATATCCTCCTGGCTTTTCAATCCACCCTCTCAGTTAGTAAATTGTTTACCTTTCCTGTGAGTAAAATGTATCCAAACTTTATCTCCTCCTCTTCTTAGAGAAGGTAGACAAGCATGGCTCAAACCCATCCCTCTAACTTCAAATATGGTCTGCTTGCAGGACCCATCTACATGTCACTTCTGGGACACTCTCTTCAGGTTGCCTCCCTCTCCTTTAGGGATTCAAATGTATGTCCCAGGAGGCCACCTAACAAATTCAGGGCTGTCATCACAGTGCCTTTTCCTTTGAATCCAGGGAAATGAAACTTAACAAGACCAGTGGTTTAAGACTTCCTCTTCTCTAAGCCCCTTGAGGCCTGCAATTGCTTCTGTTACCCTGTGCCATCCTCTGCTGAAGCTTCAGCATCCCATTCATACAGAGGCCCTCTTTCAGACATGTGCCTCTCACTTCCATGGGGCTACATTCACTTCTGATGGTGATTCTGAGATTCTATCGTGCATGCCTGACTAAATGGCCACAGTCATTACTTTCAGATGGATAACTTGCACTCATCATCTGTGTTTTTGTCATTTCTGGCTTAGTCCTGTGGCACATCCTTCACATGGGGCTACGTTACAATTTAATTGGAAGCAGGTTGTGGTGTGGAAGGCAATCACACACCTGGGATGCGCATCTCTGCTCTGGGATACAGGTCAGCTACTTCTGAGTGGCCTGACTGATTTGAATACAATAGTTTGGGCACAGGAAGCCCAGAGTCTCCAGGGAAGATCCTTCCTAAGACGAATACTCAGTCATGTATCTCTCAGAGACGCAGACCTTAGAAACTCTAGACTAGATTATGTTCCCTTCAATATAATAGAGAAGGTATAGCCAGCAAGATGCTCACAAAAAACATCCATGGCTTCATAAATCCTTCCCTGTAGTCTGACACCATATGTATTTATTGCCTTTTAGACAGGCTACAGGACCCATGTGTTGGAGCAGCTCTTTGAGGAGCCTTAAGAGGACTGGTTGATGAATGGGGCTCCAGTGTCTATTTACTTCGGTTTGGTAGAAGCAGTGAGTCAATTATGTAGCATTTTGGTTTTGCAGTTGTAAGTTGGCAGAGTGCTTACAGCCTATATAAGAACATATTTTGTTTATTTAAAATATCTGAAAAAAATTTGAATAAATAAAATGATGCAGTTGGTGTAAGATTTATGATGTCCGGAATTTTCCATGATTTTAAGTGGTTGGGTTTGTACATGACGTGTTAGTCAAGTATGCAGCCCAATACCAGTCTTGTCTGGCTTTTGAAACAAAAGGTCTTTTGTTGTGGTGAATCATAGAGAAAGCTTTGCAGGTCCTATTTTTATGATGACACTTACAGGCAAGAATTCCCATAAAGTCCCATTGCCTTTTCTGTAGAGGAAGGGTTAGGATTCATACAGCAGATACATTGCTATCTGTCAGAGTCAGAAAGCCCAACACTGAAAAAAAAAGTAATTGCTGAATAACTTCACAGTTTTTTGCCATCATTTTCCACATAAGGTCTCCAATCTGCATCATTCAGCAATGAACAGGGAGAGAATCATAAAGTCTCTCAACACCATTCACCCAGTTACGTGCCCCATTAATTTTCCAATCAAACTAACTAACAACAAATTGACTGCCTTCTAAACCAAGCTCAGAAGCAAAAGTTCTCTTTGTCCTGGTAATGTTGAGAGTAGATTTATGAAAAAGACTCTTAATAAAATAAACTCAATAGGCACATCATTCATGGATGTTGTACAGTCCTGTGAATGTAAATATATTCAAAACAGATACTCAGTTTAACCAACCCTTTTTACTTAAGTGTCCTAATAAAATATATCTTGAAATCACTGGGAGCCTTTCTGCTGGCTTCAGTAGACATTGGAGTACCTTCTAAAAAACCATCAAGGCTCAACAGATGAGCTTTTAGAGGCTTTCCTGACTGTTAGGACAAGCTTTCCTTACAATAAATTTTGACTTCAGGAAGGCTTCCTAACACATTGCCAACAGGGCCATGAAATATTTGATCACAAATCCTTCCACACCAAACAGAAACCTTCTAATACACTGGATAGCCACAGCTAGGTCTGGGAAACTCTTATGTAAAGTACTTTAAGGTAAATAGGGAAATTAATAGATTAGAAAAGAAATGTGTTGGGTGAGTTATTAACCGAGGTAATCCAGGCCTCCTTACCCTTGTGCCACCATATGCTCTACGTTCTTCCTTAAGCTTATCCTAATGTGTTTTCCTTAAGGCTCTTTTCCACTTCCTTAGTTCATGAAATAAAGCAACATTAGCTCGTCTCAGTGTTAACAGATGTTGCAAGGAATTATTTTAAAGTCACTTGTATCCTGTATCTCTCCATATCTTTCAGCTCAATTTCAGCAAATTTTGGGAGTTTCTGCCCAGGAGAAAAAAAAACCAAACTACAGAGATTTACACCACACCCTCACTATCATTAAATAAACCTAGCATCAAGCTAAATCACTGCAGTCCAAGTAGTTTTATACATTTTAGAAGTCTTCTCACATCCTCTGTTCTCCCTTGAACTGGCAGGGATCCATTTTGGGACACAGTTCATGCACTTCAGTGTACAGTTCTGATTTGGAAAATCAGAGAGTGGTGAAACCTCAGGGCAGAGAAAAGTGATTGCACTCACCACTCCCTGCCTTACAGACATAATAACAAACCTGAAGTTTCAGGAGCATAGCAAGAAGCGCTAGTGGATGTTGGTTAATTATTAATATTACTCACTGCCTTTGAGTCGTATTCCTGCCCAAATACAGCCTTCCTAGAAGAGAAATTCCTATCTTAGTTCAGTGAAGAAGAGAATAAACCCATAATGGGGAAATTTTAAAAGTGTGCTTCCAGTAAATTCAGTGGAACACTCAAAATTTTGGCTATATACCTGTAGCCAACATGGCACCAGAAGCACTAAGAGACTTTCATGGTAGGTATGGACCCAAAGCTCAGTGAAGGAGATGGAAAAAAAAATCACATGTACTTCAACAGGCTGCAGTTTAAACCCCGGATGATAAAGAAATTGCTGGAAGATACTTTCTGGGAACACTTTATTTGAAGTTTTTAATGCCTTTTAGAAAAACAAAAACAAACAAACAAAAAAACCAGTGAAATAAATATAACCTGTGCTTCATGAAATGTTCAATTTCTCCTTTGTGAGCCCATCTGCAGGGATTATGAAGTAGCCTGAGCAGCCAAAGTGTGACACTGATGCTTCCACAGGCTGGCCCCTTGGCCAGGACACAGCACCATTAACACCAAGCTGTCAGCATTAGGCTTCTCTGGGATGGAAGGAGTGGGCACTACCATGAACACTGCTGCACCCTGAGGCTCAGACAGCAATGCACAGGCCCCTCTGTTTTGATGCAGCTTTTCTATCTTAATGGTCTTGAGCTAACAGAGCTGGGATTTTGTCATAGAAACCCACAGTTTTCAGTTCAAAGGTCTCCCATTCAGTTTTCATGGTCATCAGGGAGGACAAACCCACTCCATTTCTTGCTTATAAAGTTGTCTCTGCAGTGTTACATTTTCAAAGGCATACATGATCCAGAAATCACAGAAATGCTCAGTGGAAAACAAATTTGCTTAATTATTTTTATTGTTTGTTCTTGATTCAGGAGTAATTTCATATAGTGGTTGGCTCTCTCATATCTCATTATTTTCAGAGAAAGCCTGCACTGAAATAGGACTGGGTACAGGTTGTACTTTCCTCTGATTTAAGCTACCCACAATTTCTCCAACATGAACAGTAGGATTGGAGCAGAGTCATGTTAGGGCAGAATTTGGCCCACTGGTGTCAGCCATTTGAATACACACAATATGCTGTAAAAGCAAGTATTTATGAAGACTGGACCGTGAATGTGAAGAGAGGGGGCTGAATCATATTCTCATCATGAATAGTGATGACACCCTTTTATCCAAACAAAAGAACTAATGTCTATTGGAAGGATAGCCCGGGGCAGTTTTGCTTTAGGAGAACAAAGGCACTTGGTTTGTTGGAACATATGCGGTAAGAGTGCCGACAGATCAAGCAAAAAACACAGTTTAGCTAAAGAAGGACATTTAGATCTTCACTATGGATGGGACCAGGGATTTGGCATTTGCAGATTACACATTAGTTAATGAAATAGAAGCTGGTGACAAAAGTTTGATAACAATAGTAAGAGGAGCCAAAAAAAGGATCATGAAATGCACAGTTCTCACATGTGGTCACTGAGGAAGAACCATGGTTCACACATGACTTAAAGGCCCACAAGCTATGCAGGGAAGCAGTATCTGGTCCGATACTGCTGAAAGAGGAAGAGCATTTGATTTCACGTGATGATGCCTTCAGCAGCACTTCAGCTTAAGAAAGAGACATTGGGAAGGAGCAGACATCAGAGCAGCCTTTAGTTCAGAAGGAAATTACTCAGAAAAATCAAATTGTCTTTTGCATGTCTGTGCACACCAAGTAGTCAAGGTATTTCCTGAGAAACTCCTTCCCTCAAATGAAAGCCAGTGACCTACACCCTGGCATTGCTGTTCCTCTTGGTCTCCTTTGTCACTCTACTTTGGCTCCCTGTGAGAGGACGAGTAGGAGCAGAGCAGGAAGCTCTTATGGGCAAGGGCTTCACCCTTCAGGCTATGAAGGATGTCTTGGTTCTCTTGCTGAGGAGCACCATAAATATCACATCACTTTGGGAAAGTTGCAGTGCCCACCTCCACATCAATACAGAAATGCTGGGAACTCCAGAGTATATGTCCTGGCCCCAGGGCCAACGTCCACCTTGCCAAGAAGAGTTTTCTGAAGACATCAGCAAGAGCTGCATACTTTTAGGCCAACACATGGCTTTTCTTTTGACAGAAAATTGCATTCTGTCCTGCAGTGCTGACCTGGCATTTTGTTGGGTTTGCAAGCCACCCTGAGCCATTTCACACCTGGCTGCATGACTGCACACTTGTTCCTCAGGAGCACTTGTTTGGAGGAGGAGGGCCCCCAAATACACGCCACAGTAATGCAGCATTTGTATGATTTATATGTGCATTTTATACCACGTATGGGATGCATATACGTAATGTAGCCATAGCCCTGCCCTCTCCAGATGACACCATCACAGTGCAAACATCACGGCAGCAGTGATGCCAAAACACAAACACCATAAAACAATCATCACACTGTTGGGGCTATAAACATCACAACATCAACCCAGGCTCTAATTGGCTTAATTCATTCCTTTAGGCAATGCTCCAGGAAAAATGGCAAAAAGAGAGAGAGAGAGAGAGAGAGAGAGGAAAGGAAAGAAAGAAAAAGAAAGAAAAAGAAAG
>WBMV01004343.1:224539-366203 GCA_013396655.1 Campylorhamphus procurvoides | reverse complement strand
GGGAAAGGAAGGGAAAGGAAGGGAAAGGAAAGGAAAGGAAGGGAAAGGAAGGGAAGAGGGTAGTGTGTGGCATGTGCAGGTGGGGACTGTGGGCACCTAAACATCCCCTGTCCCCTGGGGTCCCCAGGAGGTATCTGCACTTTATTAAAACTGGCTCTTCTCATCCCTGATTCATGCATCTCAAATCAGGATAAACTCCTGTAACCACATTAGTCAATCCAGACAGATTCGTCCATTACTTAATGCATTACTCAGATTTCAGTAACAGAAGGTATGTGATCTAGAGTCAAGTTCTGTTATGCTTGGATGAAAATAAAAACACTAAAAAAATTCGTGGTCACTGCACCTGTGAGACAAGATTCACTGATTTTGGGAATGATGGCTACAAGTTTTCTAGCAAGTAATTAAAAAAACACGTCTCCATTTATGTTAACAGCTTTGTTCTGATGGTCATGTCAAAGGCCTAACTGACTAGCAACGAGCTACCTCTGTCAACAGAAAGCAAAGTGACATTTTCCCCATCATTATTTCAGCAGCTAGGTTTGGTCCTGTGCGGTTACTCCTACAGTAACAGGACAGCATAGAGGATCTGTGGCTGTTTATTAGGAAATCAAAACAGACAGAGGAAAAGCCAAAGTTAAGACAAAGAAATCATGCCTGCTATTTCATGATCAAATTTGGACAGAGGGAGAGAGAGAAAGAGAAGGAGGAGAAGAAAATAAAATCTGTAGCTGAGTGTTTTGATTAAAACTCAAACTTATTTATCAGAGCTTGTGTGGGCATGAGCTTTTAATTCAGTTTTTTTGCCAAGAAACATCTCCCAAAGGTTGCAAGTGATTTTAAAACAAAGGAAATGCATTTTAAAAGCTAACAAACCTCCACTGCTCCTCGCCCACTCTTTGTTTGACACTCAGTTTGGGCATTAGTGAATCCCTTGAGTCATCATCCACGGTTCTCAGCAGCATGCTCGCTGGCTGCTCACTGTGGCCGCTTTGGTTGGAGGTATCCCTCCTGCAGGATACAGAGCTGTTTGCTGCCTTGCTGTTGCGGCTTAGGAAGGAAAGCCAGGAGGTGAGTTTATGGGACTTCATATCTGCAGTCTTGTCGATGTGTGTGTTGAAATCTCCCAGGATGACAAGTCAGGGTATTTCATCACTATTGTCAACAAGGTATCAGTGAACTCCTTTATGAACCCTTTAGTCTGTAGAGGTCTGTAAATGAGCATAAAACTCTGTGTTAGCTTTGGCTCAAGTTTCTATTGTCAGATGAATGAATTCAAACCTTACTCTCAGCCTCCATTAGAGCTGCCAAATCCCACCCAGAGGAACTAACTGGGACAGCAAACTGCTTTATCAAACCTCTGTGCCCCTGCACTTAGATGAACAATTTGCCAAGTGCTGTGGATGATCTTCTTGTTTTGCAGAAAAGATCATGCACATCCAGGAAGATTCACACACAGCATAGATCCTTTCTGATCCTGCTCATCAAGTGACAGGAGGCTTCCCGCTTTGGGGGACATTATATTCATTCATGAAGGGCTATCAAACACTCCAATGACTGTAATCAAATTGCATGGATTAGGTCTTCAGTTGCTCACCTGCAGGAACCTGGAAATCTTGGAATTTTATTCCCCTGCATGCATCTGGCTGCATGTTTCTGGTTGGTTGGTTTCTTCCCTACCTTGCTCTGAAGTCTGGCTGCAGTTCCATGCTCAAGTAGGTAGCACAGAAAATTGTGTCTCTTTTGTTTTGTTTTTTGTTTTGTTTTTCTTGAGGTGTGTCTTTTTCACATCTCCTGAGATAGAAGAAGTCACTCTAAGCCATTTAAAACCTTTTAACTTTTAAAACTCCATTGTCAGCTAGGAGAAATCACTGTTCCCTGCCAGAAATCCTCTCAGAAGGACTCAAACTATTTGAGGGCACTTTTATGACACCCATTCATCCTGTATTCATATCTTCCCTAGGTCTGCCCAAGGATGGTTTGTGTCCTGCATGGAGCTTTGGATAATGAAGCAGACAGCAAGAATGTGAGTGTCAGCAGTACCCACAGCTCCACTGGTAACCAGCCAACGAGGGCCAACCCTGGCTAAATGAGCAAGACCATAACCATGCTGTTAAGTGAAGAAAAGCATCCCTTTCCTTGCTTGTAATGCATGGGCTATATGTAAAAATAGCCACTAGTCAGCAGCAGTGTGTTGCTCACATGTGTGGGCAATACAACAACAAGTTTATTTTTGACCCCCTTTCTCCTATTAGTTCCTCGTCTTTGATTTTATGTGGGTTATCCAAGGATGAAGGTTATCTGAGGACTTATTTTCAGCAACAGATATTTTTAAAGGGCTGGAGGTTATCTGAGGTTTAGCTTGAAAATAACAGTACTTTGGAGAGTTTGCAACCCCGCCTAGTATCATTTAGTTGAAGATATGCCCACATGCACAACTAGTCAATTCACTCTGGTAATTTAACAGCGTTGTTGAATTCTTCACTGATGCAATGGTTTCACTTGCCAGCTTTTATAAATAACACTTTCTAAAAATCTCTGTTTACCCAGGACATCCTGGCTAACAGTGTTTTGGCACAGGGTACTCGTTCCCTCATCATTTTGTAGCAAGACCTCAGCAAAGCAATACACACAGACATGAAGCTGTCAGCCCATACAGAACTCCAGTTCCAAACACTGAGTAAAACCTTCCTCAATAGCATTCACTATTAAACCACATTAAAACTGTTCTTCACCTTCAGCTCTGCCATCCCAAAAGATTCAAGTTCACAGTCTCGGGTTTTATCTTCAAGGCACCCAGTGGTGACACACTGAGACACCTAAAGTTCACCTAAAGCTAAAGGATGGTTGGCGAGTGCACTCCTGACATATTAAAACTGCCCACAACAGGGCAAAAGCCTGTCTGGAAACACAGGTTTCCTATAGGCGGATCTTAAAATGACTCACCAAAATTTAATGGGCTGGATAAATCTCATTACAAGCACTCTGTGAGTACACACTTGTTTAGCTTCTTTTTATTTCTAAACACCCCAAAGCAATGTTGATGAAAGAAAACATAAACTGGAAAGACTGTGATCCCCTCTGACAGATCCTGAGGAGAGGAGGAGGAAGTGGCAAAGGGCAGAGTTAGTGACCTTGTCCAACACCATCTGGATGGGGCTGGAATACCCTGGTGATGAGACCAAGCTTGCCCCAGGCGGGTTTCACACCAGAGTGTGGTGGTACATCTCAGACTGTGGAGCGAGCTGGAAGAAACATCTCCTGTGATGCTTCAGGTAACCTCCAAAACTATAAAAACTATCACAAACTGAGCCCCTGCATCTCAGTACCTGAATGTAAGCAAACATCGGCAACTCGCCCTTTCTATTGAAACCCACATTTGCTTTTGTTTTAATTGTGCTGCTGAAGAGAGGACACTGATGTGGTTAGAAATAGCATATTGAGAGGTCAAGAATTCAATCTGTTCTAGAGAGGCCTACCGCTGGTTCTCTTGGCAGGGCTCGCACGGGGCTGCCGTCAGCCAGTCCCCAGGAAGCATTCTTGCTCACGGAGCAGGGGGGGTGCAAGTGGCCAACATTCAGGCTTGGCTGCCTCACCAGAAAAAGGGTTTCAAAATGTCAGCTCAGATCAACCTAAATCATTTTCCCAAGGCACAAAGGGAACTGAAAAGTGTCCTATACTTCTGTTTCACATCGCACAGTTTCATTTTCAGTTACTGGAATGAAATGTAGAGGGAACAAAAGGCCAGGCAAGTCCTATACAGTCGCTATGCCATAGCCCAGCTTTTAACTAGTCCAAGATATGACTTATCCAAATTCACTTATTTTTCCCCTTTTTCTGAGGGAATTTGATTCCCACTTCCCCCATTCACATCATAAGACTATCTCAGAATCCTTCTTATGCCTTTCTGGGCATGACGCACCAGTCAAAGCAAGCTGGTCCCCAGGAAAGACCAAAGATTCTCTTTCCAGGGTATAGAATGGGGAATATACTCATTGTGGATTCAGAGCCACTCAGATGCAACTCCAAATGATACCTGGCTGACACATTGCTGCATATTCTATTTACCTTGTGATTGTGAAGGTGTAAGGACATCACCACAAGTTCCAGGAGTGCCCCCTTGCACACACAGCTTCAAGCCCAGGGATTCATTATTCATTCAAGATGACTGTAATCACATGAATGGAGTGTCTTGTTTCATCTTGCGTTTTTTTAAAACTTCAACTGGAGAGAAGCAGTCCATTTCAAAGCCCCAGGCTTTGGCCCACTGCTCCACACATCTGAAATCTGATGCCTGTGTTTGGTATAAGGCTGGCTGAAACGTGCAAAGACTGTGAGAGTTTAAACCTTGCTGTAGTCCAGTTCCACAGGGTGCTAAACAGCAGCATCTAATCAGAATTAGCCTCTTGGGGTTGCCATGTATGATGCTGGGATTTTGCAAACCATTGTATTAGTCTAAAAAGGAGATATATAAAAGCACTTGGAAGAAAAAGGTCTTTCCAAGAGCAAGAGGGGAAAAAAAAAGCAATGAAGACAGCAAACCATCCTGCTGAAGGCACCAGTATAGGAAAGGGCAACATTAAGTGCAAAAAGAGACTTCAACCTGTGCTATGAGGGAATTGTTCAGCATCGAGAAGGCAGAGAAACAGACAGATTTCCCTTCAGAAACATGTTATGGTGCTGTGTTCAGTGTTCAACACCCCCACACCCTGAGCAGCAACCAGAAACTCTTAACCTTAATGTCAGTACAGGCACAGAAGTGGCTTTCCTAAGTTACAAAAACAGCCTGGGCTCCAGGGGATTCCCTGTCCCTCTGAGCACTTTGTGCCCATCTGTGTTGCAGATAGCAATTATTATCTCATCCAAGAGAAAATGAGCAGCATTTGCACAGAAAAGGCAAAAGAACAGCAGGCTTTGCCAAGCCAAAGAGGGCTCACCAACAAGAAGATGGTTATTTTCCAATAAGGGCCTATTTTTGCTAAAATATGGCAAAATGTGTGTCATTGTGAAGGGCCACACATGTACATCACTTACAAATATTGGCATCTATGTGATGTATGGCCTTTGTTCCTGTGGCAATTTTGTTTAAAAGAAAAATATGTATCACTAACTCAGTCTGTTTTCTTAGAATCTAATGCTTATATGAGCATAACAGTGTCTTAGAGCATCACTACAATTAAGCTGGTGTCAGCACTTCTATTGGAACTAACCCTCTCCATGTTTGGATGAAGCAGGATGTGTAAAGGACTGTGTAGGGGCAGAGTTTCAGTCTTAATGACTAAAGCATTTGTTTTATTAAATCATAAGATGTCCAGGCTTCTTGGCCTCACATCTGATCAATCATGACTTAAATCCTATTCTGGGCAGTGGTGGTTTTTGTGGGTGGGATTAGGGCTATCTTTTCATAACTAGGAAAATAATCTTGCCAAATAACATGATTTTAACATTAGTTTTGCAGTATGCATTGCTATTCCTGAAGACCCAGCTCTTGGCTTTTGTGAACTTCTGAGAAAATCCTATTTGACTTTTGTTTATTTGTTTGCTGCTCTATTGAAAAAAAATTTAAAACTTTAAAGATTCCCATACCTTAATTCAAACATCAGAAGTGCAAAAATATTCATTTTAACTAAGATTTTTGGGCTCTAACTTTTCATAGTTAGAGGTTGAATGTATATTTTCAGCCTATTATATATTAGGTATACCTATATAAATATCATTTTAATATATATAGATACATTCAGGTTTACATATAAATAAATATATTTAGTAAATATTTTCAGCCTTATAATCTCCAAAGGTTATAGGTCTGTGACAAGATTTGTGACATGCAACAAAGTTAAACTGACGATGTTAACAGGGTATCTCAGTAGAAAACTCAAAAAACCCTGCAGTCCAACCTACACAGCAACTGTAATTGAAATCGGTTTTCTGGCTTGCAATACAATTACAAGTTACAGAAAGAACAGAAGTTACATCCAAGGCTGCCCAGGGTTTCTGCTGGGTTTGAGTACAATGCACACGTCCAACAAAGAGGCAGTCCAGTATCAGGAGTCTTTATGGACAGACAGCTCAAACAAACTAGAAGTCACTACAGGATAAGAGGGTGGATGTGATTATATAGAGGAGTATCTATGCAACTATTCTGATATGTATCAGAAAAGAAATTTCCACATAAATTAAACAGTTCTGACTCAATCTATCACAGCTAGAGAGCTTTTGGAAAATGAGGGTTTATATAATTTGGGAAATATATTTCCATGTAAATCTCTAAAGGCAAAAAAAGGACAGTAGTAAAATTCATATATAATCACTATTGCAAGTGTCTGACAAGCCTAAATATTTCTCTAATATTCCATATTGTGCTAGTGAGTGGCAGATGCAGCAGGTATGAAGAGCTGTTTCATTCTAAGAAATCCTTCATCTAATATCAGAGAGGATGTCATGCATCTTTAATAGGATTTCAAATGACAGCCTCAATAATCCTTTAAAATGGAGGAGAGACAAGTTGGGAGACACCCACAAGTATCATTACTACCCTCCTTGTGGATGTTCCTTTGGGGTAGGAGAATAAATGAACTGATTTTCCTTTAGGAGGAGAGGTGGAGAGAGAGATGTTATTTCTAAGTGAATGAAAAAAAAATAAAAACCCCACAACACAACGTTGAGTGCAATTAGCAGATCCAGAGGAGAAGTCACAAAACCTACATTATGTTCATAACAAGTGTCACTGCAAAGATACACAACTCTCCTGATAGACCACAAGAGGTTTGTTGTGCTGCAAATTAATGTCACAGATGAAGGAGGACATGGGCACAACCAGCCCTGACAAAAGGCACCTGTCCCCTACCATGCAGAATCAGAAAGGGGAGCAAGCAGGCTCTCCTTTCTTCCCTTCAGTCCAGGGCACTAACACAAAAGAAGGAGCAAGTTTGAATCCCTCAGATCTGGAGAAAAAAGTACTTGCTATCTCCATAACAGAAAACAATTCAAAGGCATGGAGCTAGACAGCAAGATGTTGGACATGTGGCTTACAGCCAAGTGCCAGACCTGGGAGGTGGCTGGAAATGCTCAAAACCACCCATTTGCCCCCTATTTCCTCCTCCCCCTTTTTCCAGCCTCGGGACATTGGTTTTACTGGGCTGGTTTTCAGAGGTGTCTGTTGATTGAAAGGGAAGCCTGAGCACCTGACTTCAGCAGTCTGGATTGCCCATCTTGGGTAGTGCACCTCCCAAGTTATGTGTCAAAACCAATGAGTCTAGCTCTTGTCCTGCTTCCTTGAGGGGAAAGAGAACACACGGCTTCAAAATAAAGAGGAAGCGCAGACCAATTCTCGGCACTCAGTCATGTCCGTAGCACCTTTACAACTGACTCCTTCCCCTTTAACAGCACCATTTCTTGAAAACCCCTGATCTTTTCCCTCCTTGGTTATTTTATGGCTGTGAATCTCCCTCTAAAATGAAAATAATGCACATCACAGTCTCCTTTGTTGCAGTGGCTTTGACATGCCAAGTATTTTCATGCACATTAATAAAGCAAGAATCGAGAACTGGCACAGCTTTCTCTTAGTTCAGTTTGTGCTTTTAATACTTGTTCTGTGGATGCAAGCCTTACTGTCAGGTCCCTTCTTTATGAGATGGAAAGAAGCTCTTCTATTCTTATAATGGCTTTCATTGAAAAGCAAAGCCACTTCTCTGCATTTATTTAAGTCCAGAGCTAGAATAGAGACCAGCATGATGAATTTTAAACAGAGTTCACATCTGGTCCAGAAACCACAATCAATTTATTGCTGTATCTGAAACATTTTCAGCATCTGTCATATAATATATTTTCACACGTTTCTAACAAGACATTTTCTTGGACGTAACGTAGACAGGTATATCTGTCAGTTCAATTTCATGCAAACGAAACAGAAGAATTTTTGGCATGGTTTGT
The DNA here is from genome assembly GCA_013396655.1 of Campylorhamphus procurvoides. Taxonomy (NCBI): domain Eukaryota; kingdom Metazoa; phylum Chordata; class Aves; order Passeriformes; family Dendrocolaptidae; genus Campylorhamphus; species Campylorhamphus procurvoides. The sequence continues at coordinate 358,271 of WBMV01004343.1, read as the reverse complement.
TATACTGTCTTTGGAGCAGTGTAACTATCATGTGAAAAGGGTATTATTTAAGGATGCCAGAAGCTCAGCAATTTCTTCCAAAACGTGGAACTACTGACTACACAGCAGATTTTATTTTTTTTTAATCTATACCTTCCTTTTTTCCATTTTGATAGAATCCATTATTCAATGAATTTGAGAGAGAGGTGCATACTTCCATATTATAAAACCCATCTTAGCCCATTCTGGGAACTCTCACATTTTATGTTAAAGTGGAATCTTCCACTCATGATGGACATTTAATCACAACTTTATTCAAAGTTTTATTAAAAATAAATGGCAGTACAAATCATATTAAAATTCTTAAGAGCTTCACATTTGCACCCAAACCTGTCATGGACTTTCCCACACAGAACCACAGATGTATCAAATAGCTTGAGAGCACTGCAGCCCTATAAATAGGTATGCCAATTTGCCCCCATATTGGCCCCAGTACAAGCATTTACCACCTCATTTTTGGCTACATAAACTGCCTCTAAGCACTTTCTCATTTGAAAACCCTGGGGTTCCTGTAAGAACACTGCATCAGCAGACAAAATCCTGCACTCCTCACCCTTCCCCCTGTGCTCACATAAGATGGTCCACAGGCATTACCTCTCTGATGAGACAAATAGAAGGCAGTCAACAGTCTGTGATGAGCATCATCTCCTAATGATAGTTTACTTAGTTTGGTTGCTCTTTATTATCTCACTGTGATTAAACCAAGATGAGGTTTGTTAGGGTATACTGGAGTGCACCCACACAAGTGAGCAAGCCTGTGCTTTTGCCGTAAGCACACTTGAGAAGTGGGGAGTCATATGGGCCTGCTGCACAATAGTCTCCCACTGTGGGAGAAAGACCCTGAGATGATTAAACATCTGTTCCTATTAAATTAATATCTGCCATAATTAAGGGTGACATTTAGCTCCTTGAACCAAGAAGGAGGACAATACTTGACTACCAGGAGTAGAGAAAACAACATCCTCTCTACCTGGCAGAGAGTATTTAGTCTTTTGAAACTGGCTTAAATATTGGCTATAAAACTAAGCAAACTAACCTGTGGCTGCAGAAAACATGCAAACAAAATTGGAGGAGGAGGTGGAGGTTTGTAACAGGAGTGACTGTCCAAGGCTGTTCACAACACAGAGGGGATGCACACAGAGCCATGGTGCCACAGGGCTTGGTGGCACCATGCAACAGGACACCATGGACTGGAGGATCACAGATGAGCAATTGAATCAGATTTTGGGGTTTTAGTGATCCCATACCAGTGTTTGCTTATTTACTCAGCTTTACAGAGGTTTTTCCTTCATTGGACAAAGAGGAAAATCTTGTGAGGAGGAGAGTAGAAAGCAGCAACTTCCCCTGCATCCCCATGTGCCCTGTGCCTCAGGGATGCTCAACAGCCTGTTTTCCCATGGCAAAATCTACATACGAAGTGACAGTGCAGGGATCAAGGCAGGGTGAAGTGGGTGCCTGTTTACTGAGCTGTGGAGCTCTCAGGCTGGTTGTCTGTCACCTCTGAGTTTCTTCCCCAGGAGCTCTAGATAAGGCTTGAGTCAAATATGGAACTTGTAAAAAATGTCACTTTGATTTCTATTGCATTTTAATTAGTAATAGATGTTCTATTGACTTTCTTAATTAGCCTGGGACGGTTTGAAAATTTCCTTTTATGAAGCTGAGTCGTTTATCTAATTTGAAGACATTGTTCTGGTAACAAAACTCAGGAGCATGATTCATACTATCACTGCTGTTTTATTTTTTCTCCACTGTGAATCCAGGTTTCACAAGCAGATTCTCTCAAGACATTTCATGTGGGTTTGGTTCCACAGTAAAAATAAATATATTTCCAGTGAATATGCCACAAGAATCTTGCCAGATCCTTTGAATAAGTTTAACTATTTGATTACTAAACAGCATAGCAAGTGCTGAGCAACTCCATGCCCCATATATGTCTAATTAAAGGTATGTATCAAGCTAAATTGCTGGTACCTTAGTGAGACACAGTTCTTCAAAGAAGCCCATAAAAGTTATAATGGCACAGGTTACAAGGGCAGCAAAGGGTTAAAGAAGTATACCTTACATTGTGACATGTCCTGATTTAAAAAGTAAAAATTGGATTTTCTTCATGGGAGAAATTAGATGATATCTAATATTTACTTAGAGCTTTTTCAATAATTATTTCCAGTTATTTTAGCATGAAAAAGAGGACACTGCTTCACCTGTCACTTTGAAGAGCTCTACGGTCCCTATTTAATTGCAATGTTTTAAAATAACCGCACATTGGCTTTTAGTACCAAGTTACTCAATAAAATGCAGGACTGATGGGTTACAGAAAATCACCTGTGGAAAAGAGCAGATTTTTATCTTTCTCAAAACACTGTGATATGTGTTGCCAAGATTTACAACTTCCCTAGAAGCTGGAAATCCAACTTTCTCCAAAGGCACAGAGAAGTCAATGACTGCTCTGCAGTGAGAAAGCCAAATCTATGGAAGAAAACAGGCTCTTGGGGAAGTGGAACATTTACATCTCTTTACACATCTGCAGTCATTTGGGACAACTGACGTTCAAAAAAGAAAATTCTCACATCTTTCTCCCACTTAAGTCATAAATAGTTAAGACAAGGTCCTCACCTGTCTTAAATTTTGCTAGTGTGCTGTAAAGAGGTCACAGGCAGACAGGGACTGACTTGAGAAGCAGATGGAGACAGGAGCTGCAGATGGATGGTACAGAGTGGCAGGAGACAGCTGAAGGGGTTAGCACATCACCCGGCACGTCCCGTGGGCAAGTGTCAGGTGAGTGGGGCACTGAGCGTGAAATCCTGGCACACCAGTGGCAAGCATTTCTAATGGCCAGGATGTGATTTAACAGACAGGTCTGAGCTTGCATCAAAAAGCAGATAAGCAGTGCCAGGCTGAATCAGATTAGAAACTGCACAGTTGTGTTTCGGGTTGCAAGTATTTTAAATCAAAATGCAATGATCAATTTTCTCCTCTATCCAACTGTGCAGTTCTGCAAAATGTTTTTACTGTCTCAGCCTTAAATATTGATGCTGAACATATGTACAGTGTGACAATCCACAGGCATTTTGTGCTTTAATTTTGCAGTGATAACTCAGCTGTCTCCAATACCTTGCATGCTGCACTAGTTATAGTTTAGTGTTAAAAATCCTGGGACCCCTGTGTTTCTTCAGCTTTAATTCAAGTTGTTGTTCATACACAGTACGCTTGTTTCCTGTCACTGCACATCTTGAAGTCATAGGAAATTCATGTGAGTACCCAATTTGTCTTCCATGAGCCAGGTTTGTGAGTAAAAGCAAGACCACTTACACACCTCTCCAAAAAATAATACGATCCATACATCCCAAGTCTCAAAAATGTGACATTGTCTACCATAGCCAGAATTATGAATGAATAGGAACACAAAAGGCAAAGACTCATTGTATGGCCTTTGCCAAGAAAGCTCCATAAAATTGCTTCCACTGCAACTTCTAACCAAAAGGCAAATTAACCACTGCATCTAAATTGCGCACTCATCTGCCTTGAGTAGGCCGGGTCACTTCCTCTAACACTGCCTGGGGTTTGGTTGTTTGTCAGGCTGGGTCTGGTCTCAGTGGGTATTGAATGTACATCTAATTCACAGCAGAGAATCTCCTGAAGCTGCCTCAGGTTGGAGGCATCAAAAGGCTCTAAGGGAAGAATAGACTTCATATTAATGCCTGCAGCTCTGCCTGATTTCCCACAACTGTTCAGCAAATGGTGTTCCTTTGTAGGAGAGGTTTGGCTAAGTGACCACTGAAGACATTCATGTCCGGCTGATACACAACACAAAGCAAATTTTTATTTTTTTTTGGCATGCTTGAAGTGTCAGGACTCAAACTCATGACAAGAACTAAGCAAATAATTAGGGTTTTTTCATCTCACTGGCCAAAACTTCGGGATTTACCAAAACCAAATAATTTTCAGCATCACCACCCAAAACAAAACGCTTCAAAACTTCAATCTAACAAAAGGTTTATTTCAAACAAAAGTAAATACAAAGCCTTTTGTTTTCTTGGGGAGTCAAGAAAGGAAGAGGAAAACTTCATTATTTTTCAATTAAGGCTAGGTCAGCCTCTAAAAATAGAAATCTCAAAATAAATGCAAGAATTATTCTTTTTTCAAATATCGAGTTTAAATGTTTTGACAGTTTTTCTCCTTTCCCTCCTAGAAAATTTTAATCACTTAAGAGCACATTTTTCACAATAAAAGGAAATACAAAATTTCATCCAGATCCATTCTTGAACTGCTGCTTATAAAAACCCAAAAAACCAAAACACAAACCCACAAGAAAAGAAAAGCCCTTTGCTCTTCTGTCACTCAATCTGCAGCCTACTGATGACTGGGATCAACACTACAGATGAGAGTAGTCTGCAAAATCAGTGCAAAACAGTGCACAGTTTTCCATGCAACCAGTGGGTGTACAAGTGTTTTCCAGGAGACAAAGTCAGAGCTGGCTCCCTGCTGCTGAAGGTTTCTAAGAGGATCATCCTTAGGATCTCAAGTTCTTCTGATGAACCTGTTTATTCCAATTACAGGTTTTGGTAAAACGTGTACTCACAAACATATTGTGTCTTGAGTATCTTACCTCTATCCCTCTTCCCCTTCCAACTGGTAAACACCAGAGGGACATAAAATGGCAGTAGGTTTTCTGGGTTTCCTTTTTTTTTCCCTGAAGGTGGGGGTGGTTGTTGGTTTGAAGAAGGCTTCTCTACTGCATTAACTCGGAATTAATTGTGTGAACATACATGGCAATTATCCAGTTATGAGCAGAGAACAGAAATACAGAGAAGGCCTGTTTCTTCTCGCTGACTGTGACCTGTGTATGGGCACAATGTTGCATGTCACCCAATGCATCTGGCAAATGTCATCACGCTCCTGGCAGGGACCTGCAGACCAATGGAGAGAGGAGCCGATGCTGGACCAGGTTTCTTGGCAGGACTTGTGACCCTGTGAGGGAACCATGATGAAGTAGGCTGTGCCTGAAGGACTTCACCCTGTGGAAGAGTGACCCAGACTGCAGCAGTTTGTGGAGAACTGTTGCCCTTGGCATGGACGCTCGCTGGAGATGTTTGTGGAAGACTGTCTCCCACGGGAGGGTTCCCCTGCTGGAGCAGGGGAAGAACTCTCCCTTAGCAGTGGCAGAAACAACATATGATGAACAGACTGTAACTCCCATTCTTATCTCCCTGCACCATGGAGGAAGAAGGAAGAGCCCAGGAAGGAGGGAGGGGTGGGGGGAAGGTGTTTTTAAGATTTATTCTGCTTCTCTTTATCCTGCTCTGATTTTGTTTGTAACAAATTCAATCAATATCCCAAACCTCAACCTGTTTTGCCCATTACAGTATTTGGTGACTGATCTCTCCCTGTCCTCATCTCAACTCATGAACCTTCATTATATTTTCTGTCCCCTGTCCACTTGTGAAGGGAAATGATAGGGTGGCTTTGGTGGGCACCTGGCATCCAGCCAGGATCAACCCATGGTAGTTTTTCTTCCTACAGTCTGATCAGGGAGATGAAGCTGCTGCGCTGAAAGATGAAAGTTGTATGCACAGATCCCTTCACAGTGGAATTGAATAGTGCATCCTACCAGATCATGGTCCTTTTAACATCTAGAGGGACATTTCCTGTATTGAGTGGCAACACATGCACCATGCCATCCAACCCTGATGAGATGGGAGCAGTCCTGGGAAAACATGGAGATATGACCCTGGGATGCACTGGTGAAAATCCAGTGAAGTCACAGTAATAGCACTTCTAAAAATAAAAAACAGGGTGCAAATTTTGAGGACCCCTAGGATTTGGACACATAAATACCACCATATTTTTTTTTCTTTAAACAACTAAATTTTTCGCTGCTCATTTGAATCACTGAGTCTTAGATTCAAACACTCATTGGCTGATAGTGGTCTGTCAACTGATCCTGTGGGGATAAGAATGAACACCAAAACTTCCAGGCTTTGACAACTGTCACCTTCAGGGCAGGTCCATACATTAAGAAGTATATCAATCATCACAGATTGGAGCTGTACTTTAGTCACTGTGAACCGCACAGGAGAGACAGCTATAAACATTAATGTGATATATTGACCTGCAACTGTTGTAAGGGAATTGTCTGGTCTTAATGGTTTCTGTAAAAATTGTGTAGTAGGGAATGAAAAAACAATTTTCCAAAGGACCTCAGCTAGCAGCCACGTGCATCACTCTACCCCTGCACCTCTGCTGACTTCTCCAATGCACTCTAAGACATTTCATTCCCCAGTTCAGCCCCACTGCACTGCATTTCCTTTGTACAACGTAAAGGAAAGACATATGGCAGACACACAAATCTGACCTGGGAAACTTCTGAAAGCTGTTTGCTGAATGACTACTTCAGATGATTTTGTCCCGGGAAAATCATACCTTTCAAAGGACAATATTTTCCATTAGGAAAAAAACTATCAGTGAAGTGCTGCTGGAATTGAAACATAAGGCAGCAGTCTCAGTGAAGAAGCAAAAAATTGATGATCAGTTTGTCTTTTTTTTCCACAAACTGTTCTTTCCACATCAAACCTCAGACATGATAGCAATATGAAGAAAACTTTCAGATTTATAGCAATGTGTTACAACAGAGCAAGGTGCTTTTCAGAGCCGGAAGTCTGGCTCCTTTAGCAAGCACTACCACTAAAAACCTCTTTTAAAGGCTATGGAAAGCACACTCTAGCCAGCCTGACCCAAAATGTGAAATCAAATAGACTGTGCAAGTTCAGTATCAGTAAGGCTGGTGAATAATCAGTGGAATGAAATCTCTGCCCAGAAAAATACCCTGTCTATGGAGTAATGCTGCAGACACCCCTGAACAGATGGGACCCAGAAAGGTCCATGACATCTAGAAATGAAAATAGTTTTTACCAAAAAAAAAAAAGCACCAAGATCACAGGCCTGATTCTGATCTCACCTTGTTGTAAATCATAAGTCACTCCATTTAGGCTGGAAGTCAAATCAATTTAATACCCTTAATTTTTAGGGAAGGATAATTACTTTATTCCCTCCTTTCCAATTCGAAGCAGCCCATCAAGCATCCAGCTGGCTGCAGACTGTAAAAGAGTATTTCTCTGGATGAAACCAACCCTTCTCCCTCCTTTAAATCCCCTGCCCTCTAGTAAAACACTTTAATAATGTGTAAGAGCTATTTTTGTTGGGGTATGCCCAGTTGTCCTAGACATAATATAGACTGTCTCCCAGTCCAAAATCAACTCAGGTGGCCACTGTGAAGCCATGAAGTCAGAGACATGCAGCATGGGAGCACCAGAAGTACCTTTCAAAACAAAAGGTAGGTCTTTCCCCTTTCTGTGTCAAACACCTGCAGCCAATGGAGATTCAGCTAGCGAGTAGCTGCCTGGCCTGTTGTTGGCCTCTGAAGACATCTGTCTCTGAAGGACTCTGAATTTAGGTCACATCCATTTTCAAAACAACTCAATTTCTTTGTGGAAAATTTAAGAAATTGCTCCAAGATATATTCCTTCCTACATCTGTCAGGGTAATGTTACACATCCTGATCTGCGTGAGAGATGAGCAGGCTCACAGACGTGTCTTGGTTTTGAGCCAGGCACTACCAATGCTAAAACGTGCAGCTTCTGTGTCCAACCCAGCATCCAAACTGAAATTATAAAAAAATATACAAAACTCTCTAGAGAACCTGTGTGATTCTTACCTCTTCTCTCACTTGCCTTGTTGCAATAGTATTAAACCCTATCCAAGCAGGGCTAATTCTATCTTTTTAATTTAAATGAAAATGTTCTCTTTTTCCCATGTGAGCTTGTAAAGTCATGGGAACATATTCTGCTGCCTTCCTGACATAAATCAATGAATATATTGGAGGGACAGGCCAAAAAATATATACATTTCTTGCCCTTCAGCTCTATTTCACCCATAAGCATTTGCCCACATCCTGGAAGAGAAGAAATGTTTTCTTTCCATTGAATTTCCGACTTTCATATTTCTACAGAAGTTGGCCATCACCACACAGTTGATATTAACAACTTGACTCAGAATCTGTAAGGAAGAGAAACTCTTTTAACAGAATGACAATTATAATTCATCCAAAAATACCTACAAAGAGGATAAAGTGAAATACAAGTAAACATTTTTTCTTGAGGATACTGTCTAATACAAATTCCTTTCCAGTATGACTCTCCTTCAAACATACCTTTATTTAACATGGAATTGGCAACTTATTCATCCTCCTCCTTTTCAGAATATGCACAAATTCATTGCCTTGAATATAACAAAAGACTAAAAATCTATGGAAAACCAGACATTTCTTGGCCAACAATGTGTAAACTGTGACAGTTTATAAATTCAGACTGATGGGAAGTGCAAGTTTATGGTCCTTACTAAACTACCACATACAATAGTTACAGGCAAATGTTAAAAAGGTAGGCTGGAAGGACAGAAAAATCAGAATTTAAATTAATTGCATGTAACATGCTGTAGGATATATCTGTCATTCCTGGGGACCATTGTTCATCTGGGGGCCTGTGCGTGCACAGTGAGCCTCAGGGCATGATTCTTTTCCATACCTTTCATAACAAGTATATTTCTGTAAGAAGTAACATTCTCCATTGTCTTATCTCCAAACCTATCTTGAGCAAACCCACTCAGTTTCTGAAGTGCACCCCAAAGCGTTCTCTGGCTGTGATTTAGCATCTTTCTGCTGTCAAAGGAACCTGTGTGACCCCAGCCCCATTAATAGGAGAGTGCAATCTTTACTTAATTCACCCTTAAAGTAACCCTCACAATAAGGAAGGACACTGCTGCTCCTCCCCAAGGTAGAGTATGATATCTAGTGTCAGAAGTTTGAACCACCACTTACCACTCTCAAGTCATCCCACAGTAAGGGTGAGTTCTGGGGGTGATTCATGGGGCTTGTCTTCTGTTCAAGGGGCTGAGAGACATTTACAGCTCTGAATAAATGATGATAAGAAGTTTAAAAAAAATGCACCTTGAAATCAGCTTTTAAAAGAAATAGATTTCTATTTTGTTATCCGTTTGTCAAAAGGCTGAACATAAGCATGGATGGAAGGCACCTGTCATTCTTGGAAATAAAAGTTAATCATCTACTCTGATTGCCTCTGACCTATGTTATTTCTTAATTGAACTCACACTTTGCAGTTTTGACATCTTTTTTAGCAAGATGAATGCAAATACTGCCACACTGTTTCTAGACAGTGTGTCACTGAAGTTATAACAACCATTCAGGGACATTTCTCTTTAAACAGAAAGTTTCCATGTCGTAAACAGGTTGTCTGAATTATTTTATTTTATGTTTATTATTATGTATTACTACTTTGATTTGTTTTATATTCACCTTGACATTTTTGCTCTTCTCAGAGATACACAGTGAAATGACAACATAAACAGTAACACATTGCAAAATCTATTTGGATATTAGGGAAGATCATCTTACCATGAAGGTAGTCTGGCACTAGCACAGATTGCTCAGAGAGGTTACAGAGCCTCTATCCTTGGAGAAATTAAGAATTTGACAGGACATGACCCTGAGAAATTTCTCTAATAGAGCTGAACTTCAAAGTCAGCCCTGCTTTAGGTAGTGGTAGTTGGACCACATGACCTTCAGACATCCTGTCCACCCAAGATTATTCTATTCACTTCTGTGTTAATGTCTCCTTAAATCATAACAGCTGTGGTCTCCCCATTTAATTTTTCAGCTTTTGACAGGTTTTCTCAAAGGTCTTCTCTAGTGTCTCAGTTGTTTTGATGCTTTGAGGAAAGACAAGAAACCACTTGGGTGTGTGTACGAGCCCATCAGGGCAGACAGTTGTGTTTCGTTGCTGCAGCATGTCCATCACTGGGCTGACACTAGACCCAGGCCTCCCCTCTGTGCAGCTACCCAGCAGCTGTGGCCAGGAGACTGTGCCATGAGCCCTTGTCCCCCTGCAACCTCCCAGGGCTCAGAAGCCAAGCCTCCAACATCTGCCCACATCCTAGACATCCATCACATATGAACAAGAGGTTAAAGCCACCAAGTCTGGGCTGCCCTTCTCCAGCAAGCCATCAGGTTGAAGCAATTGCTCAGCAGAAGTGTGAAGGCTGATTTTTTTATTAAGGAAAAAAATTCCCACTGGACATATGTCAGTGTCCAGATCTGGCAAAAGCTGAGGAAGAGCTCAGGCAGAAGGTGAGCTGAGAACACAGCCGTAGCCCAGCACACCTGGGGACTTAGGTAGTACTACAGAAATTACTTTCTTTTTCCTTAATAAAGCCAAATAATTTATTTCCTGGCCTTTGCACTTTTATTACAAGCTGCTATGTGTAAATGGTTTCGTTTGTTTGTTCTGTAGTTTTATAGCTGGACACTTTTGTAATTAAGGGTGTTTTTAAGTGATATGTGTATAAAATTGAAGTGGGCAAGTGGAAAAAATAAACAGAAGGAAAGTTTTTAAGAAGTTATTTGAATTGGCCGTGATATTCTTCCCCACTAGCTAGTGAGGTTTTAATTAGCATTGAAAATCATAAGTAACTGGAGATGAAAGAGCCCTATTAGGTCATCCAGTCCAGTTCCCTGCCAGTTCAGAATTGTGCCCAACAGTGTATTTCCCAGTGTTTTGTCAAGTCCGGCACTAAGACTGTTCATTACATGAATAATACGCTCTTTTGAAGTAGCAGGAGGGTAACTGCTCACAATCCAGATCCAGGCACTTTTTTACAGTTTGTAGCAAAAAAAAAGAATGATAAGCAAAGATGTAAGCCAGTATAGAAATTTATATGCAGGACTCTACATGGGGTATTAATTCTCATTCTTATAGCGGAGCTCACACGTGGCCGAGTAAATACGAACGATGAACTAAATGTCATAGCAGGGATTGCGGGGAAAGTGTTTAACTGCTTCACTGAAATGATTCTGAAGGGGCCCAAAAGAGGGAAAGAGGAGGAGCTGCAAAGCCGTCTTCACTCAGCTCCTCCTGGCCTAGGTCAGCCTTCATCCCAAAGGAATATTGTGCATAGCTCACTTGAATTTTCAAAAAAATCCGAGTAAGAATTAAAAAAAAAAAAGCAAACAAACAAAGTAACAAACAAACTTGGTTAACAAATTCCATAAAACAAGCAGCCAGCAGTGAGCTGACAAAAAGAGGTGAAGACTTTTGATAGACCAATGAGTCAAACTGGAGATCAGAACAGCTTGTTTGAAAACTACAGTTTGACAAATGGAGACAAAAGATCCCTCCACATTCAGTAGCAAGACATCAGCAGGATTCTTAAAATATCTATGACATTTTTCTAATGCATAGAATGCAAGTCTTTATGCATCATAATTAATAAAAATTACAGAGAGTAAACTGCAACAGCAATCTTAATAAAAAAAGATATCAACATGGACCAAAAAAAAGCCAGTTTCAACCATTCAACCATACTTAAATACAGTTTTATAGAGACATAGTTATGCAAACAAAACTAAAATTATTAAATTATTCTAGATAATATCTGAATTTCAGAAAAATATGTAAGGAGGCAGAAGTGTTGGGCATCTAGTTCTGGCCTATGTGTGGAAAGCACTGTAAAATGTGAATAACATATTCATATTACCTGAATATTAAAAGAAACATTTGAATCCACCTCAATAAGAAAGATGTTGAAAATCTACTAAGGGTAATTTTTTTTTCTATGAGAAGGCCCATAGAATGTACATCTAAAATTTCCCAGACTTCTGCTAAATGCAGCAATTAGCTAACTTATACTTAATTTTGATGCCCCTTTAAATGCTGGATCCATTCCACAGGCTTAAAGCATACAGTGATGTGCCAAAACACAGAAAGGGTAGGCCAGGGGGCACAGGTAGCACAAATCTGGGTAAGGGGATGTTAATCCTATGCAAAATTTAAAAGTTGGTATTGAGTAATTCTATCAATAAAGAATGTGATGACGAGAATATAGCTATTAGTAATCAGTACAGTTTCACAGGGAAGATGCCTTGTCATTCTAAAAATTAAATTGGACTGGTGTTTATTAGATTGTTAAGTGTGCAGCTGAAGTTTACATCAACTTCTCGGGTGTGTTCACCTCCCTAAAATTAGCATTATACGCAGTCAGTAAAGGCTGCAGTAACTGAACCAAGTGCTGGCTTCAGTATATATCCAAAAGTAGTTATCAGCAGGCGAATTTTCCATAAGGGTGCACCTGATGGAGAAGTTTGCTGTCATCAGAGCTAGGCTGTATGTTATTTAGCTCACTTTTCATCAGTGGCTTGGGAATAATAAAGAAAGAATGTTTTAAAGCAGTCAGATGCAGAATTGCACATCCAACAAGGAATATAGAGCAATGTGGCAGTATGAGAGTCCTAAGGCTCTTTGTATTTTTCATCTAATTTTTTCCTCATTAAATGGCTTTAACCCATAACCATGTGATGATTAGGTCAAGGAGAAGAGTCCCCAGGGGAGACAAATACTCCACTTTTGTAGCCCAATGAGAGTATTTAGCTGCAATATGGGCACTCACGGTCAGATCACACGGCCGATGACTTACACTATGGCTCCAAGAGAAGAGGCGTAACAACAGGGCAACTGAGGCAACAGGGATGGATATTCAAATCCTTAACTGAGCTTTACCTTCTCGTGCCTCAGGGAAGGACCACAATTAGTCTTATTTCTGTGATCTCTCTGCAGAATGAGAAAGTTTTTTAAACCTCTCACAAGTGAGAATATACCAAGTAGGAAAAATTTTTTCATGATTTCAATCTCTATATTCCCTTTCAAATTATAAAATAGCAAGTTATGTGCAGAGAAAAGCACATGCCTGGACATGGCACATAAGAAGGTAGTGAGACGATGTTCACAGCAGACATATGTCCAGGTCTAGAATTTAGAAAATTTTTCCTGTATTCTGGCAAGACAGAAAGATTTCCTGCGGTTCTGTCATTTGCCTGCTTAAAAGGATAGTCAAATACCTGACAAGACAACGAAATGAAGTTTAAATGTTTTTAAAATAAAAATTTCCTTATTTGGAGAAAACCAAAAAGCACAATCAGTATGCATTATGCTTTTTTTTAACAGCTAGAAAAAGAACTGGGATGTGTCTTGATTACAGCTTATATATAAGTATCTTTATGGAGAGAAAATGCCATATACCAGATGGTTGTGTCACCTGGCAGAGAAAGGCATAACAAGAACCAAAGTCTGGATTCAGCTTCCAACCAAATTCAAATAGGAAACAAGGCACAATTTTAAACCATTGAAGCAAATTACCAAGGGAACTTCAGAAGCTGTGTCCCTGGATGTCTCCAAATCCAGGCTGGATATGTTTCTGTGTTCTGTGATTTAGCCAACTCAGACATTATTTGGCTTAGTGGGAGGATGACTGGGTGAAATTTAATGGATTGTGATGTACAAGGGTCAGACTGACTCATTTAATGGTCCATTCTGGCCTTAAACTTAGTGAAAAACTTCAGCTAACTAGCAAAGCAAGTGCAAATGACCCAGAGTTGCAATGTATTGCTCCGAGTACAGCTGACCAATTTTAAATAGTTAATTATAATCAAATAGTCTCTTAATCCCAAACAACAAAAATAAGAAAGGGGGAGAGGGAGATAGCCCCTAAGAATCATTTAATCCAGAGAAAAATTGCATCAAATTGCCCAGAAAAAAAGGTGTGCAAATCTTTTTACAGAATCAAACCTAGATTTTACAAGAAGAAAAATGGCTTACGTACTTAAAATTCCACTTAGCGCTTGGCATGGAGCTATTCCTTTCTACATTGAGTGTTAGCACACTTCAAGGGCACTGAGGATCTGATTACTATCCTACAAAGTGTAGGGGTTGGCTGAACAATCCCAAAGTAACTCAAATACCAGGGAACCTGGCCTATTCCCTGTCCATAAAATACACAGAAAACGATCCCACTCCCTGACATTTTTTCAGCTGGGACAGCTGCTATAACAACTCAGAGCTTTTCAATCTCTGTACAGAGCTCATGTATAACCTCTTCAAGTTTTCAGCCTGGAACCACTTTTCTTCCAAGACCATTTTGCTGGAGCAACCAAAAGTGTTCAGGGAAAAGTTGTTTGATAGCCTCTGGAGGGGGAACATTAAATCAATGAAGAATTTAAAAGGTGGGGAGGGGGACAGGGGGCAGGGGAGTGGGTTAGAAAGATTTACAGCAAAAAACAACATACAGCTTGAATCCGGTCCAAGAGAAGCCACAGGGGGCTGGTGCCAGTCATTGCTGATGAAAGGGTTTGGATTTGTCAAGGAGAAAGATGCTGTGTAAAAATTGCATTCAAAGCCCCAGTGAAATTGCATTAAGGGACTTGTGCCTTGGAGTTTTGCCTGAGCAATGAGCCCAGGTTTGTGCACTCTGGGATGCATACCGATCCCCTTCTTCGTGCCTCGCTCTTCCGCAGCAGCCCTGCGGCTCCTGCTAGGGCAACACTCCCCCCAAATCCAGCATAGGCTGCAGAGAAATGCTGTGTTTAGAGAATCAGCTGCTTCAACACTCACTTCTGGATTTAACTGTTTAGCAATGTTTTCCAGCCACTTGACTCTCTCCATCACACAGTGCAGCCAGAGGGCTTAGCCTCTTTGGAGTGTTTCTTTATGTGTTTTTTTGCTCAGTGGAAATTTGCTACAGTTATGATACGACTCAAAATCCTCCCCGTGTGTCTGTTGTTGGGGCAGAGAGCCCCACAGCCCATTTCTCCTTGGGAGAGAGCTCAGCAAGCGGCTGCAAGAGCTGCTTCCCATCCTTCTCCTAAATTGTGCTAGCCCTTCAGTGCCCCTGGCACCCACTTCCACAGCATCAGGGAACAGGGAGACCAGCAATTTGTAGTACATTGCTAGTAAATGTAATTTGCTTGATTTAAGGGGCTGATGGCGTCCCCTCTAGTATTTGGCATGGGGATGTTACCCTTGGCTATGCTCATACTCAAGGACAGAAGTTTCCATCAGCAACTTGAAAGTCTTATAATGGAAACAAAAAAGGCAGAGTCAATATAAAATCTCCACCAGTGAAATCTGAAGCATTCAGCAAGTAAATGCAAAACACAAAACAGCAAACACTCTTCCAGCAAGCTGTACACTGCAACCTTTTGACCAAAGCAGTCAGTCGGTATTCAGGGTGTTAATCTTCCCCGTGGGCTGGAGAAATTAATGATAGTGCCAGGTATTTCTTTGATGCAATACTATTAAGTTTGAAAGACTGTAAACAGCGTCTTATTTCACAAGACAAGCTGTGAATCAAGCAGCAGATTTGCCTCTTTTGAGTCACATTAAACCCAAAAATGCTTCACAGCTTCTTCTCAGGCTGACAATGCGAGGTCTTCCTCACTGTCTTCTAGGTGCTGTTGCTTCCCGAGAGCTGAGCAGTGATACTGAATATGCCCAGCCCCCAATCCCCCAAAAGGGCTGGCAGACCCTCCCAGGCCAGCTGCTTGGCGGCTCCAAGCCCTGCCTGCACACTGGGTAGAGGCTCCTGCTGGTTTAGCCCTCTCAGCCCAAAATACACCTCCCTGTATTCACCCCAAATTAGGGCAGGTCGGACCTGGCACTGGACCTGGCAATGACAACCAGGACAGCAGCTTCAGCCCCACGGGTTCCTGCTCTGCCCCTCCATGCCCCGGGCACTAGGCTTCTCTCTGCGCTGGCCTCCAGCCATCTGGCCTGTCACAGGGATAAATAAACACTGCGCTGTAAGTTCTCCTTCACTCCAGGGCAGAGTAGGGACTTTCTCAGAGGCATTCATGAGATTCTAAAAGGTTTTTACCAGCTGCTGTAACCCTGCAGTATCGCTTCAGCTGCAAAGACACGTGCAGCACACCTACATGTTTTGGGAATTTCCCTTTATTGCACTGTCTAAAATGTCACTCTCATAATCTTTCAGGTTTCAGTCCCGAGGGTGGCAAGTTTGAAGTCTTGCTGGGCTCACTGAGACAGGTTTTTAGGAACTTTCAAGGGGAATTACTTCAAACTAAGGGACAGAGCATTAGGTTGGATATTAGGATGGAATTCTTTACAGTGGGGACCCACTGGCACAGGCTGTCCACAGAAGCTGTGGATGCCCCATCCCTGGAAGTGTTCTAGGATGGATTGTACCTGGTCTCGTGGACGGTGTCCCTACCCATGACAGGAGGGTTAGAACTAGATGACCCTTTAAGTCTCCTTCCAACCAAACCATTCTGTGATTCACACCAGACCCGATTCTGCTTCCTCAGTCCAGGTTTTGCACCACATGCAAATGTAACTCCTGGTTTCCATAGGGTTTGTTAGCTTATTGGGTTGCAGCCACTGTGAGAATCGTGCTCCCTCTGGAAAAGAAGTGGCGTTATTTGTGCCACAAGACCCATAGCCATCCCACACTGTGGCCTAAAGAAGCTGCAACACAGCTCCAGCAATATGAGGGATAAAACCAGGCTTTAGGCATGACTTCGTTCCTGCTACCTTTTTTTTCTTCTATCTGACTTGCAGCGTCACCGTTGGCATAAACAGCCCCGACTTCTCCATCAGCTATTTCCTTCTTTGCTTCCTCCTGCACCAAGTGAGTGTTTTTCACATTTGTATAGTACTTGCAAGCTCAGAAAAGCTCATCTGACTGTGACTGAAACTCTGGCACATAACTTGATTTTTTTTCCCCCCTTTTACTGAACTAATTTTTGCGTGATATGCTGGCAACTTCACTTTCCCCCCCTTTCCCTCTGTATAAACAATATTCTTCTTCCAAATATTTCTTACACATTTGATAAATTGTGTTGCATACATTAGATGACTTTGGCTCAGTTTTATAAAGAATTGGCATAATGCAATATACTAACTCAACTTTGATTCACTAAAAAATGTATGTCATTAAGAGCTGTATATACTTCTGATTTCAGTGCACAGCCATGATTGACTGTTTCAGTGGTAAGTGATGAAGGCATGGCCAAATATAAATAAAAGCTGTATACCACCTTTCAAAGACATGACTTTTATTTATTTTATAGCAATGGATTAGGTTAGTTTTCAGGAGGTGTTGCTTTACCAGTGGCACTTCGGCAAGTACAGCGGTGTTAACCTTGGTTCCTTGGCGAGATTCCAGTGTGGTTAATTATATTCTACACACTGTGAAATTCCCACATAATTTTCAATTAAGGAAGTTATTTGCCACTTCTCCCGCTCCTTGAAAATTGTTGGTAAGTTGTCTGCATACAAAATGGCTGCTGCACTCCATCCCAGCAGTGGCTGCATGTTAGCCAACACTCATACACAAAGATAATTTGGATATAAAGTAAATTTAATCCTTTATTCTAATTTATGCCAATAGAAATTCTTTGGTCTTGTGCTTCATATGTGAAAAAAGGAAAGTCAGAGGTTGGGAACTTGAGGGTGTCTAAACACACGCATGCACCTCACCTTTTTAGAACTATTTGCACCCAAATTTTAACTTGAATAATGAATTGTTTGCATTAAAAGTCACTTTTTTGTTGTTGAATCCTAGAGAAGGTGACAGAAGGATTATATCTGGCTGCTAAGGAAGAGAAAAAGTTCAAGCTAACATTCATGCCACCCTTTCAAAGACCTGAGACTGCAGGGCCTCTGGCAGTGAACTTTCCTGGAGAGCATATTTCTTGCTGGCTAAGATATCCTCAGGCACAGCCAGAGTTGCTTTGCCCATGTCTTGCTGCATGCGTGCAGTGTCCCAGCAGATTCTGGTCTTGTTTCCCAGTCCATCTGCTACCCCAGGAAGTTGTTGTTCATGAGGATTGGGGAAGGGCAGTGGGAAGAAAACTATTTGTAGAACTGTGACCCCATGTCAATAGCTTGAATTTCATGCCAGATATTCAACACCATGCCTTGTTTAGTCAGTGAAGAGCCTTTTCCAAAATGACCAGGTCTATACCATACCACATTCATCATGGCCTTGCATCTTCAGCATTCACTGGCAAGGCTGGGTCATGCTCAGCTTCAGCTTTTACAAACCACTCCAAAGAAGGAAATCTCCTTCCAGTTCTGTACTGGGGGAAGGACACATGCTGGAGTGTACTTGGTCAAACCCAGGCTGACCTTGGCCTCAGGCTCAACAAACATATCTGCTACAAGGACAGGGTGGTGTCTGAAGTCATATTCCTATACCATCACATTCTTCCCAGTCCCTGGCTACAGCAAGCTTGTTTCTTTCCACCTCTGCCTGGCCTTAAGACACTGCAGTCTTCACTCTTCCTTTCCAGTGCTTCCAAATTTGACTCCCTTACTAATAAAGTAATACGTTTCACTAGCTCTTCTTTCCCCATTGTTGATATTTTGTACAGTCACTCATCACCACTGCAAACTGCCATGTTCAGCATGTCCACTAACTGTTGGATATCCCTGTCCTTTCTCATCAGAAACACATCCTTTTGTGACTTGAAAAGAGAAAAATCTTTGCTCTCTCCTGTATTTTTTCCCAACTCTGTCTGAAGATTCCTCTGTACTGGAGAAGTAGCTGTTCCCTCTCTTTCCAACAACGTTATGTGACACACACATAATACTCGGTATACTGGATAGCATGCCTAAGGGTCTCTACCAAATGAATGATCCTTTTATCTATCCCATCGCACATAAAAATATATGCGTATATGACAAGTCTTCTGTACTGTAACACCATCTCAAAACTGCCATGCAGACAAAGCCTCCTCTTTCAATAAAGCTTGTGAGCAGATACCCCACCCATTTTGTTTGGAGGTCACACTTGAGCACTGCCCCCCTCCACCATCACTCTTACCTCTCAACTCTATTGCAGCAGGACTCATTATTTTTAAGATTTTACACAGGTAAATGAAACTATCTTCAGGAGGTGCTGACATAAGCCATCACCTAAGTGAGCAAGGAGTGGTGAAGAGTCAAACCTGGCACCTTTTTTCTACTGAGTGTGTCCTCACCGTGTCATTTATTAAAATATTTTCATAAGTAGCTTATTCCATGTCTTTGTCAACATGAGGAAGGTCTCCCAAGGCATTAAGTTTTATTATAGATTGCTAAAACTGAAGTTAGCTATTGCAAAAAGTACTGTTCCAAATGCAGTCACTGTTTTGAAGGCCAAATTGTTCAATAATGGCCTACATCTGTCAAACAGGGGCACTACCACTGACCAAGTGATAAATTTAATCCATGAGAAAGCTCAGAGCACATAAACTATATTGCTCCCAATCCGACTAAGCTAGAGAGTAGTTAACTCACTGTGAAGCTGTTATTTTATAACATCTGAAAAAATGTTCATAATAATGATGCTGTGGAGGCTGTTTTAGAAGTGGGTATAATATTGGAGTGCCTGTGGTAGTGACCCCCTGGGAAGAGGCCCTTGTAAACCATTCATAAACAACATTGAGAGGGGGAGCACTGTGTGTGGTCTTGACTTGATCTTGCAACTTTGGGAGCTGAACAGCTCAAGGTGGATCCATTTCTTAATCACTTTATTTGTTTTGAAATCTCTCAGCATCCTTCAGATGACCTTCATAGGAGTATGAAGCAAGAACTTTAATTATTATTGTACATAAATCTAATGCTTATCACAGAGAGGCCCTCAACCTCTGTTGGAACCTCTATGCATTACTGCAATAAAAACAAAGTAATACTCCCACTAATTACAAAATGAGTACTTAATCTCTCCGTCAGTAAGTCTGACGCTGCCAGCATGGCTCACAGAACTGCCCTGGTAACTGGCACACAATAAATTCTACAAATGCTACGTGACAGACATCTATTTTGAATATCCTTCTCAGCTCCTTGACTTCCCATGAGTTTCTCAAAATAACTTGGTAAACAACCTGCTAACATGGATAGTGGGAGCACCGCTAAAATTGGTCCCTACTTGTCCGCACAAGCCCTGGGATTCCAGTACCTCAGCAGTCCAAGCTTTTTGTGGTCATACTGGACATATGAAGGGACATATATTGCAGTTTCTTGGCTAACCTGAATTAATGGTGGCATTCAGACCACCCTTCCTTGTAATTTCAAAAAGGTCACCTCAAAGGCCACTGGTGCAGACACAGGAAAAGGCAATCTTCTTATTTTACGCTGCTAAGTTGCAAATAGTCCCAGCAATGGAAGGAAATAACAGACAACTGTTGATCCAATATTTTTGAAGAGTTTAGCTGTAGAAGCAGGAACCCAACTTTGCAAACTATTCCCTTCCAGCAGTGCTTTATATAAGAAAGGGGAGTATTTTGAATGAGCTATTTATACCTCTGGAAAAGTCTGCCTATCATGCCACGGAACAAATAAGAAGGTTGTCCTTGCCAGAAGGAGGTAAAATCTCATTTTAAAACTTGTTTAACAAAATGTTATCAACTGAATATGTAGGGGGGGAGAAAGAAAAGAGATTACTTAAAGGAGTAGTATGTGGGCCTTGTCACAGCAGGACAGGATATCATGATTTCTTCTGAAAATACAAATAAAATACCTTCACAGAGATGTAGGACTTCTTAAAGATCTAAATGAAAACAGAAATAAGAATTATTTACTGAATGGAGAGTAAAGGCAATCTAATCCTTTCCTGCTTACCTTTTTATGGCATAATCAATAAAACCAACTAGGAAATAAAAACTGTTATAATTATGGCAGTTGTGTGTTGCACAGCAAGGTTTGACATCATCTGATGGGAGGTTAATTAATAGTTAACTTGGATAGCACAATTACCTAGTGAAACCGCATTATTAAACCTCTGGCTGTAACCAGCTTGTAACTTGAGAAGAATTTGCTCACATCTGGCTCTGGCCCATGTTAGAGACTGGGGATTTTAATGACTACTGATTCCTGCCAGTGCAGCCACGTGGTGTAAATCCATCATGGAATTCTCCTGGTTGATATCTAAACATCAGTTACATAAACACAGGATTGACTTGAAGGAAGAGCAAACCAGTCTGCCCTGAGCTCCACAGGAGAGGGTGGTCAGGTAAGAACGTGAACTCTGGTTTTGCTGTTGAAGCTTTTCTCATTAACCGGTGTGGTGCTTCACAGGTATATGATGTGGAAGATACATCCTCAGCCCAAGCCCACTGAAAAGCCTGGACTTCTCAGTAATGCTACACCTGTGACTATTCTCCTGAAGTTCAAAGACCAGCGCACAGAGGGCTTGCTGGGTGAGCTGTCACAGTTGTATGTTCATCACACAGAGTTTATGACCTATATGTCCCACTGTTTCAAGTCTCAGCTGATGTTTGTCCAACCTCTGGGAGAAAAGACGACGCCTTGCTTCTGAAAACTAGCTAAAAAGTTACTGCTCATAATTTCAGCAGTTAAAGTCCACTTCTAAGTCCCAGACAGTTAGTGGACCTACAAACAAGCTCAAATACTCTCTGTTTATTTCTATACTGCTAAGTTAACCAGTGCCTGGAAAAGGTCCTGCATCCTTAACCCTACTGTTAAGCTGTTGGAGCAACCTGATTACAGCACAATTTGGGCTTGTGCCAGTTAGTGTCCATCTCCCCCCAGTTTCCAGGCACAGTTTGGGAGCCAGAGAGTGTCCAGGAGTCTACAGGCAGCCACCCTGCTCCAAGCACCAAGATCCTCTGCTCGCCCAGGCAGTCTACTTGGCCTCATGGGGGTCAGAGCATGTATCATGTGCTAACACAGGCACAGCTTCAACTCCCAGAAGAAAAGGCTGGCTTAAAGCTGCCAGAAGACATAAAAAAGAGCAGATATGCTTAGCATTTGATGATTAAAAAAAAAAAGTTTAACCAATCATTTTCCAAAACGAAACAAAATACTTCACTGAGGATAGAAAAGTCTCTTCATTGAAATGCTACTGAATGACTTTTACACAGAAATATGTAAAATTATTATTATCTTGATTTCTGAAGGAATTTTTTTATTATTATTATTTTCAGATTGAGGTGAATTTGCTCTCACTTTCTCCATATCTCTGTTCTACCTTTCTCCACCAGAGGAAAAAAGCAGGGAACTAGAATGAAGAGAAGGGGAGCTCTTTGTCATTCTGCTCTCATCTGCTTCTCTTCACTTCAGAGGCTGGTAAGGAAGAATAAGAGATTTCTACTGCCAAAGAAGAAACAGCCACAAAATCTAGCTGTTCAAAAGAAGATGGGACATGAGAATGAGAATTGCTGGAAAAAAACTTGTAATAGACATAGGGCCTGGGCAGAGAGAGGCAAGGCTTTGGAAGCAAGGTTGCACGTAACAGTTGACTGGAGATGAAATCCATCTGGAGCTGACCAGCTGCTTTGAGTGTTTGCTCAAGCTGTACCAACATGACTTGAACAACCAGCCTTCTGCTGGTCCAGGTCCAACCTCAATTTTTTAGTTCAGTCTGCACACTCTGGATGTCTGCATCTTTAACAAAAAATAATCATCAAGGTGAAAAGAAGGATTTAATTGGTCATATGGCACCCTCAAATGGGAGGGACAGAGATAGAGCCTTCTTTCTATAGCAAGGATTTTTTTAATTTTTTTTCATTTCATACTTGGACAAAAAAGATATGCACTCTATTAGATAAACAAATGGGAAATGGTGTGGTATTGATCAATAAAACAGTGAAAAAAGTAAATCCAGAAAGCAGAGAAAGGATGGACACCAGTGACTAATATTAATCAAATTAATTAAGATCCATTGAATCAGCAAAGTCACGTTTGAGATTTGCTTCATTTGCTGACTAAATCCTGACACAACCAGGAGTGATTCATTTTATATACAGACACTTTTCTAGGGAAATCAGAAGTACTAAACAAAATCTTGGGCCAGATTCTGTCTATTTGCATTTCATATGACAGAAAATGAAATGTAATATGTCAGTGGCAGAATTTAGTCCACTGATAGAACTCTAGCTCACATTTATCCTGATCATGAACTCATTACATTTGGTATCACACTAATCTGACAAAATCAAGGGTGATTCACACTGAAAAAAAGATTTTTTTTTAATCTAAAGATAACTGTAAAGCTTCCCAGTGCCTGGTAAAGCCTAAAATAGAGTCCGTTTCTCCCATTTCTAATTTGCAAGTCCATCTCCGTATCTAGCACAGCAGTATTGCTATGCAAACACTTGCACAGTGGCACTAAGAGCCATCGGACTGCAGAAAATCCCTGGAGACAGAGCAAATCTGAGACATTGTTAAGCATTTTGCCATTTGTGGCTGGTTGTGCTTACATGATGATTACCCATGCTCTGTTTCAGTTATTCAACTGGAATCACCATCTGAGACTGAAACCCTGGTCACTATGTGGTCTGCATCCTGAGAGAATAGAGGATTTCATACTACACTGCATTTTGTAAACAACAATTTGCTACATATCAAAAAATACCATAAATATTATTTTATACATGTAGATTTCAGAATGCCAAGGAACCAGAGCTAATTAAGCTTCAATAATACATCTGATAATTTAAGTCCATTTTTTTCTGTTTCATTATAAAGAAGAAAAGCAATGGCCATTATGTCCTAATTTGTAAACACTTTATTTGATGGTTGGGACTGGAAAGTATGTTAGTGTTGTTTGTCCTGTCAAAGGCTTTGGAATGGTCTGAAGTCTACAGAGCTACATCTGTTGCTGTTTATTGGGGGTGAGGAAGTTGCCCTATTTCTGCACAGTTTATAAAAGGAAGAAAAATTTTAAACACTGCAATTAGAATTTAATAAGAGGACTTTTTCCTCCTGACAAAAATTAATTAGGTCTTTCTTTGAACTTCCAAAAAGAATATGTATCTTGTAACATAGAAACCCAAAAATGTTCTTCAGCTCTGCAACTAGCTTGTTTTTGCAAATTCTTGGCAATGTCCAAGTTCAAAAGTGGGCTAATAACAGGAGAGCTAAGCTCAATGACCACACTTCTGTCCTCACATTCTTACACCATGGAGGTGACTGAATGTCTTCACAGGAGCTCCCATAGTGGCAGTGAGCTGCTTTCCCCATCTGCTTCTCACAGGACAGAACCCAAACCCAACACCCAGATTCTGTTCCAGTTTTAAGCACAGAGCTGGAAAACCACTGTCTGCCCGTCACCCCACAGATGCCAGCAATCCACAATTATTAACTTGGTTTTACTCTCACAACACCTTAGTGAGGAAGGAAAATTTCATACCTGTTGTACTGAAAACTGAGCCAAGGATTGAGCTGAATACCATCTTAATACCCTGCCCTGTCTGCTATTTGTCAGCTTTGACGGCATACCTGCTGCTGTGCCAAAGCCCAGACTAAAGCAAAACCCTCTCTTTCCATCTTCTTTCCCTGCAGAACAGACACAAAAAGGAGCAAGCCACCATCTGTGCTTTTGAGCACTCTAAGGTCTGGCAGGCCTGGGATTTTTGCATGCCGTTAAATAAGACGTAGTTTTCTTGGGGAAAAAGAAAAAAAAAGAAGAAAAAAAAGAGAAAGTGTTGGAAATTACTGCATTCCTAAGGGACAACCTAGAAAGAGGCAGAGGCAGAACACAAAGCAAGTAATAAAGAGACTATCAAGATGGGCACCAGCAGCAGAGCTGAAGAGTTGTAGGGGATACACGGAGAAGAGCTTTACACCCAGTATTTAAAGGAAGCATACCCTCGGAATAAAAGCGACATTTTAGCAGTCAGATCCATAGGTACAAGATGGATACTAAGCAATTATGTAAAAACATATGAAGGGACTCAGGGGTAAAGAAAACAGAAGCAGAGTGGGGAAGTGAGGCAAATTATGAAGGCGTGTCTCTTCAGTACCTCCTTTCTAAGATTATGGAGAAAAATTCCTTTGTAATATTCCAGCTCCACTGAGAACCATGGAGCTGCACGTTCATCCCAGTTTTGTGACGCACCTTTGTAAAATCTGTAACAGCACAGACAAATTTTGATATACTCTGGAATAAGATTCATATTCATCATATATTTGTTGGCTTTGAAACCAGCAGGAATCCAGCCTCCTGGTCAAAAAGTCAATATTTATAGCAATAACAGTATATAACAGATTCATTTTTCCCTTTGTGAAAAAGCAGATGCCAGAGGGAAAAAAATTAGCAACTAAAATCTGGAAAAAAATATGCCATGGTAGTGTTTTGTGGGAGCCACAATGCGTGCCTCCTGCGACTCTTTCCTCTTCTGCATTCTGAATTCCTTTATATTGCATTTCCCATTAACCATAGGCTTTGCTTCTGTGGGTAGGAAAAGGAAATCCCCTATAGTCCATGATATAGGAGTAAGTTCTTCCAATCTTTGATCGAACTATTTCAGGACACAATGAAAAATTGTTTTAAAAAAACACTTGAGTTCAGCTAACCCAAATTTCAGCATTACTATTTTTACCTGATTTTTTTCAGTCCTGGTCAATGCACTTTGGCCTTCAAACAAAGTACTAAATAGGAACCAAACATAGAAAACTGATGTTTTCAAATGAATTGTTTCACTGAAATACTGATATTCTGACAGTGGTGGTCATTGTGAAACACCAACAAGCACTGGCGAGCATTTTGATTTTAGCATTACTAGCAGCTGAAGATATGTGAGAGAAATTCAGCCCAATACTCTAACAAACAAGTTGTCTGTGAAAACATTTTGTATGAGTTATTATAATAATGGGTAATTTAGTTGTTACAATAAGAGAAGTGAGTGCAATTCAATTTTCTTTTAACTTTGTTATGGCTCATTTTAATTAATTTTTATAATTACTGCAGTAATAATGTTGCTCAGCATTCACGATGATGATAGTTAAAAAAAATAGTCCCATTTTCCAGATTCTCAACCTCTCCCTGGCCCTTTCACTATAAAAAATCCCTATAAATCTAATGCAAGAGACAGCAATCCATCTTCTGTGCCACGTTACAAATATCTGCAGTATACAAGAGTCAGGTGGGATGTGTCACAACAGCTACGTACAATTTCCAACAAGCCAGTCTGTCTTTAGGAATTTACCCAATCCAGGAAATGCAATGGGTAGCATGAAGCCGTATTTACCTCCTCTCTTCATCTAACCCCTGTATTACTTTGGGTACAACGATAGCATCCACTAGCCACACTTGAAAACTCCTACATTACACTCTTAGCAGACTCAGAAACACTCTGCACTGTAAAGAGATCCCACTTGAAGAGCTGATGGGCACAGCTCAAATAGCCCAGGAAAGGGAGTCTGAAATACACTTATTTCTTGCTGAAATCAGCATCCCTGATATTCTTTTAGGAATCATCAGAAAATACTGCTTTCTGAACAGCATTCCTTGAAAACAGTTCTTTATTTTTACATAGTTTTCCAGTCTTAAATTTGCCCAAATATACCCAAATGCAAACAGCTTGCAACAATCAAGGCAGAATATCACATCAGTTTATTAGAGAAGGTGATGAGTGTTAGATAACAAGAGATCCATTAAATATTTTGGTCTTCAATGTAATGAATACTTCAAAACAGTCACATGAAAGTTAACAGTCACCATAGAAAGTGGCATATGCTTACACAGAAGAAACAACAGGATATACATTTAACACACTTTATTAGTAAAATAAAAAATATTGAAATTCCAGCATGTTAGCATACTCACAAACTCAGTGACTTTGAGAGAATCAAATTACGAAAACTCAGCCCTTGCAGAAACAACTCCTTCTGTAACTGTAACTGCTTCTGTTCTTTTTAGTTTTAAAAACCTGTCACAGACTTGAAATTCCTTTTTCTGATGAGTGATTCCACATTTACTTCATTTGTGCATCACAGCGTCATCTTAGCCACAGAGCTGCCAAACCTTCCTTTCTTAAGGATCTCATAACAAATGGACTAACCAGGAGACTTAAAACTGAAACACCTAATCCATTTTGCAAGTGTACAATATAATAAATTTGTCTACTAAAGAATTAATGCACTTAACTATTCCTTTATGAGGAACCATGGACTTATCTCTCTCAAAATTTGTCATAAAACCTCTGCCTGCAGAATGAGATGTTCACTCCAAATATACCTATGTCTATTAAAGAAATGGAGAAATATTCTGACAGGCATCTCAGAATCAAGTTCTTCAGCTAATAATTCAATGTTGTGTTGTGATGTAAAAGACACTGTCACATACTTCTCAAAGGTTGTGACCCCACTGTGAGTTAGGGCCTTTAAGTGAAAATGTTTTAAGAAACATTCAGATACCCTTTGTTTCAGTTTTATTGAAAAATTCTCCAATCTGCGATGGTCTGGACCCATGGATCTGAGCCTTTCTCATCCATCCATTCTGAAGCCTGAGTATGCTCATGATACACATAGGGATAACAAACATCAGCTCCACTTTATGATAACAACTACAATTAAGACTCATGCTTCAAGCTTCACCTGTGTTTATCAAGTGCTTTTGTATGCTTGGGATCAACAGCTTTGAGGTCTGGAAAGGATTTCCCCTGGGCAGGGTAAGATAAGTTTGCTGTCTCTGCTTTTCCAGGTGCAATGCACCAGCACCTATCGCCTTGAGCCATACAATCACAGGGGCACAAGAGGCTTCCCATTCTCTGCCAACAGCATTTGAGTTTTGACGAGAAGCATGTTCCTCCCCATCCTGGGAAGTGAGTAAAATGTGGCAGTGATGAACAAAATATCGGACATAATCTCTGTGAAATCTATGAAATGTGACTTGGCTCCAGAATCCAAGTACACTTGCTCACTCTTTGGAGAGTTTGGTTACTGCCTTTTCAGTCACTGATCACTAACATAATTAACAGGGCAAATGAATGTGACAACTGGCTCCTCCTGCACTTGCTTGTAGATGATACTGTTTGAA
The DNA here is from genome assembly GCA_013396655.1 of Campylorhamphus procurvoides. Classification (NCBI taxonomy): domain Eukaryota; kingdom Metazoa; phylum Chordata; class Aves; order Passeriformes; family Dendrocolaptidae; genus Campylorhamphus; species Campylorhamphus procurvoides. Next base: position 330,551 of record WBMV01004343.1, on the reverse strand, counting down.
AAGGACCAATTACATTAATTACCAAGGGACAGTTAGATCAGGTGTATTGGGTCTGGCTGAGATGAAGTGAATTTTCCCCATAATAGCCCTCATAGTGCTGTGCTTTGTATTTATAGTTAAAAAGGGGTTGATGTCAAACCAATGTTGTGGCTATTGCTGAGCAGTGCTCGCATAGTATGGGCACTGTGTCCTATTTCAGTCTCATAATTACTTGTCCTAGTTGTCAGCTTGGATTAATAAAGCTGCACTTTCTGTTTACTGGTGACATGTCAATTTTTCTAGGTTCTGATAGACAAATATGATCAACCCACTGCTTTCTCAAATAGCTATGGCACAATTTTAACATTTTAAGGATTCATATTCTCCAGAGAAGTCAGTGAGCTCTGCAGGTATTTCACACCTCTAGAAAGACTTTGATGCTTGACTTGAGGCACTACAGGCCAGTATTTTAACAAACATTTTCACATTGAATCATAGCACTGCTTAAGTTGGAAAATACATTTAAAATCATTGAGTTGATTGAGTATTGCCAAGTCGACCACTAAACCATATCCCTAAGTGTCACATCTACATGTCTTCTAAATACCTCCAGGGATGGGGACTCACCACTTCCCTAATGCTTGACAACCCACTTGGTGAAGAAATTTTTCCTGATATCCAATCTAAACCTCCTGTGGTGCAACTTGAAGCCATTTTCTCTCAATCTACTACTTGTTACATGGGAGAAGGGGCTGACCCCCACCTCACTACAATGTCCTTTCAGGTAGTTGTAGAAAGTGATAAGGTCCCCCGCTGAGTCTCCTTTTCTTCACTCTAAACAACCTCAGCTCCCTCAGCCGCTCCTCACAGGGCTTGTACCCCAAATCCTTCGACAGCTTCATTGCCCTTCTCTGGACATGCTTCAGCACCTCAATATCCTTCTTGTAGTGAGGGGCCCAAAACTGAACACGGTACTTGAGGTGTGGCCTCACCAGTGCTGTGTCAAGGGGGACAATCAATGCCCTAGTCACTCACATATATAAGTACACAAAGCAGTTATTCAGTGAGATACAAGACCAGGTTCATAAGAGGCTGTCTTAGCGGTCTTTCCATCCCTGCAGTTGTTTTACAGAAATAAAGTCTAAGGATGCAAAAGATCTTATAGAGTCCAGTAAAATTTTGGGGAAGACATCCAATACATCTGAAGCATATGTACATGTATTCTGTTCTTTGTCATTTCACTGCTATCCATGGTGATGTGTTGAGCACAAGTTCAATGTTCAATGATATTCGACAATGAAAAACCATTAATCAAACTTTAGAAAGAAATAGAGAAATTGTAGCAGCCCTAAAAAATGTCAGGCTTGACTTCTCCAGATTTATTTTCTTCCTCTCTATAAATCAGAGTTCAGTTTACACTAATTGTTGTGGGTTGAATGTAAAAGGTACAGTTAAGCAGCCACTGAATGTTTGAGCTTATTTCAAATATCTGGACATATTTGGTAAGATTTTCAGCCCCTGCTCCATCTCTGTCTCTTCTGCTCTGTGGGAAGGCTGTTTCTTAACAGCTTGACAACCCTCTCCACATTTCCCCTGCATTGAGTTGAAGTGGGTACAGGACACAGCTGGGGCTCTCACTCAGACTTACACTTTCAGGGCTTTAGTTAATCGCCTTCCTTCCCTTCCCTCCTACACACATGTCTCATAAATGACAGAGAAACGACATTTAATATCTTATCTGCAGTCTTTATAAGAAGTAGGTTGGGAGTTCCTAGTGTCATTCCCAACAGAAGAAAGAAATCTACATAGTAAATCTGTTTCCATCACTAGCACCTTTTTTTTAAAGTGACAGACCCTTGTGTCATCCATGTAATCTCTAAGATGATGTCCCTTCAATATTTCTTCAGTTCTTGCCCTAACAAAGCTCAAGCTCACTTAATGAAGAAACAAAGTTCCTGCTAGCCAGTGATATGGGGGAAAACATGAAGGATTTTAATTTCCAGGACTATTGCTAGAAAAACTAGTGAGGGGTGCAAGATGGGGTTGCTAGGAAAGCAACGGCAGAAGTATCTTCACCCAGAGAGAAATTATCGCCTAATCACAGGAATGTCTAAATCCAGCCCTGATGCACAGGCAGGAGAGAACAGCATCTGGTCCTCACATAATACAGAGTAACTATCTGAGTGGCATCTTGCACAGAAACAAAAAATGTTTCATTGTGTCTATGCATATCTTGCAATAAATGAATATACCGAAACAGAGGCAGCTTGGGTAAGGAAGGACCATCTGCCATATCAGACCATTTATTCATCCCTTCTGCTGGGGCTTTTCTTTGCTGCTGCTTTTCTTCTTGCATCGTCTCGGCCAGGGAATGGGTGTGCATGGGAAAAAAGATGTGCTCCTCATGGCTGCCCCATTGTCTAAAAGGGAAAGTGGGGAGAAAGAAAGAGAGAAAACAGTTGAATCTGTTGGGACCTCTCCATTAGCATTACCTTTTGACTTGGTTGTCTACCCAAATGAACAAAGCCAAAAAAATGTATCTCAGGATCCTATTGCTGCATCTGTGGATTCACTCCATTAATTTGTGCCATTCGTTAAAATCCTCTGTATCTAAGATACTGTTTATAAAATGGAGCTAGGAGGTGCTGTCCTTGAGAAAGCATTTTCAAAACCTAATATGAAAAGTACTTAGCTGTATGTCTCATTTTTACCCATGCAGCTGTCCTGCTCAATTTATTTCTTCCTGAAGAAAGTGTGCTCTACAAAATAAGATAATACATTTTCTTGGCTGTGTTCCTCTAACACACGAATACAGTCCCCAGCTACACTGAACATTGTAGCAGACAAGCAGAAGACATTGTTTGTGAAGTATTTTTGTCTTAGACAAGCAAAGGAAATTAATTTTTTTCCATACAGCCCCTTAGTAAACAGTGAGCTCATGCAGAGCATTGAAACCACACCTCTTCAAAAATATACATGTATCATACTTTATCTATATTTTATCTATTCTGTGCTTCAGCAGCCCGTTCTAAAACCCTTCAAGCATCATAGATTTTGACTGGCTTTGGATTAGACTATAGATATCTTAGCTAGTGATTAGCTACTTGACTGTATGAATTTCCATTATCTGAAAACAAGACCCTCACTTAGAAATGGAAAAAAATCATGCCTTATTCTCTACCTTTGTTCTACAAACCCAGGCATGTCTGCCTGCAAAGAGCAGCTGCCACATCTCACCCCAAGAATACAGTGCCCACCAGAGATTTTAAACCTTTATCAAAGTTAAAAGCCAACATAAAAAGTAGACAAGAAGAGCTCTCTGCAGCTTACAGTGAACTCCAGTGGTCTTGCAAAATCCAGAGACCACCCTACTTCTTCTTGAGCACCTGCATGTGTTTACATGGCAAATCAGACCTAGATCCAGCAGCTATGGAAAATACTGGGCAGTGATGAGGTGTTCTGTATTGTCATAGAAGTATCTCAACAAGGGAAATGCAGAGAACATAATGAAACAGGGGCTACAAATGCATCCCCTGGTCCTGTAATGTGCTCTGGACATCATGATCTTGATACAGAACTCTTCTATATCACAACGTGAACAGCACAGAATGGTCCCAAGCCTTTAGTCCTATCAACACATGATGAAAGCAACAAATTTGTCTTGAATTCCATTTGCAAATCAGATACTGTACCTACTGAAAATACATAAATATCTGCTTGATATTAATGAAGCTGCCACTGCTCCTTCCACCTCAATGAGCAGTGTCATTTTCTATAAGCATGAAGAAATACCAGAAATATTGAAACCTGGTGCCCCAGTCAGATGTAATAGGTCTTTTTCAAGCAAACCAAACTTTTGCAGAGCTCACCAGCATTTCTGGAACCTGTCACTGTCCAGGGGCTCCAACTTGAGAAGCAGGCTCCCCTTGGTGGTAGTGGGATGGGTAAAAAGTTTTCACAGAAAAGTAAGAATCTCGTCCAAGAAGTAGGCACCAATTTAAAATCTAAGGATCTAATTACATCCTTCTGCGACAGAAGCAGTCTCAGACATTGGAATTTGTTTCCCAAACCTCCCTTAAGTATGGTGCTACAGTTTCTACACTACTTTTGTTCTATGGAGGGTCCAGGTGCAAGCAGTAGTTTCTGATGATAGATTTGACCCTTCATTTAATGAGGACGCTGTGATGGAACATCTATTGCTACTGCAGAGATACCTAAGGAAGAATTACCTCTTTGTTCTTTCAGATAGTGCTTCTGGTTCTTTTGAATGTACCTTTGAATCCTTGAGTTTCCTATGTCTGTGCAAAACCTCAGCATGCCTAGTAGCAAAAGGTTTACACAGTCCTAGTACACAATGGGAAAAGAAGGTGGATTGTGAAAGGCAAGGGATTTTTGCCCTACTAGCAAAGGTGGTAAGAACAAACCCCAGCCTGCTGTATGGAGCTGGTCTTTTGCATGCCAGCTTTGAGGTTTTTTAGTGAATACAGTGAAATTTCTTTCTGTAAGACAAAAACAGGAAACACGATCTGATAGCTAAATGGTAAACACGAAATGAAGTCACAGATGGTACTCTCTTCAGTGTTGGTGGGCACAATACAAGGGCTGTGTCATTTGCTCCCTTGCATTTCATGAAGTAGCAGGCAGAGGAGGTAAACTGGGTGTGATATGCTCTTCAGTCAGGAGAAGAGAAGGATTACCTGGATATGGAGGTTGACAGTGAATGACACTCCAGCAGCTCCAATAGCCCACTGCCTTCTTTGTGGTGAAGCAGCCACTGCATATACATGGGAGGGCACCATGGCCCAGAAATGCCTGGCATACAGAGCCCTGCATCCCCCTTGCTGAATCACTCCAGCCTCATTCTCAGACCTCTCTTCAGCTCCCAGCACCAAAAAAAGTCACATTGTCACAGTTTGGTGCCAACCACACCTTCAGTATTTTGGCATGCTCCTGAGGGATGTATTATTGTAGTGGTTTTACAGGTATCAGGCATCCTGGGAGCAGTTACCAAGAGGCTGGCAGAGTGGGAAAGTTGCCATTTTCGCTGGTGTTTAACACAAGAAAAGTTTTTTCTGATTTCACCTTTAGCTTTTCCGCTTTTTTTCTTTTTTCTTTTTTTTTTTTTTGCTTCACTGCATACCCACATAAAGGCCGCAAAACCTGCACTTTAAGAAACATATGCTGATCCAATTTTTCCTGCCTATTCTTTCACTTGAGTTAGACTCTAGAGGCTTTACCCAACCCTGATACAGGTTTCAATCACAAAGAGCAGTTTGGGGAGACACTTCTCTGTTTGTTTTTCTTGCTTCCCTTCCCTCTGAAAGGGGAAGAAAGTGGAGACGAAAAGGATGAAGCACTGGATGACTAACTATAGCTAAGGCAAATGCAGTCCGTCTCTTAGAGCTTATACACATGTAATTGGTAACAGTGCTTGGACCTTGGACTAAAACTACAAATTTCCCCTTATTTAGCCAATCCCACCCGCCCAAAGGGCCCTAATCTAAATCAGATCTGGATATTCAGGAAACATACAGGCCACTGCAATGAGCAAAACATTTGCAAGTCCTCCAGAATCTCAGTTTCCTTCCTAAAGGAGCAGCACAACAGGGTTTATTTTGTAAGGAGAAAAAAATCCCTTTCTGATTGCCTGCAGTAAGTTTGCTGTGTCTTTGGCTGTGCCCTTCTGGAGCATCCAGGAGCTGAGGACAACTTGTTCATTTTTTAATGATTTTTTTTATCACTACCTTGTCCACTTCCAAATGTGGAAAAAATTGTAGCATCATACTGCTAACACCAAATAAAAACTTTAGTCATTTCCACCCTCTCAACAATAAAGAGAGAAAAGTGATGATAGTAGAATTTTATTGGCTTTATTTAAACAGGCTTCTTCTCCCCCAACAATACCCTGCTACTACTATAAAACTTTTCTGACACATTACTTTAAACATTAGCACATAGACATGCCAGCTCTGCACTTCAGGAGCTACAGTTCAATGCCAAGAGCTATTAGTCACATTAAGAAGTCTGTTCGCGATACAGCAGATAGAGAGGAGAGTGTCTGAATTCTCCTGCCTTCAGTGCTGCCCTGTGCCCTGTCACCCTCCCTGGTTGCAGCCAGACTTGTACACAGGGAAGCTCAGAGAGGTTTGCTACCAGGTGTTGGAAGCATGAGAGGTTTTGGGGAGCAGGAACTTTCTTTCCCCTGGTTTTAAGGTGGATGTTGCTGCAGTACTCCACGGGGATTGCTGCAGCCAGCTGAGGACAAGTGATGAGAGAAGGGAAGAACAATGAAGTTAAGCAAACAAATGTCTCGTCTAGGTCTGGGGAGCTTCTAGTCTAAATACATCACTATGCTCCTTCAGTATACATGTGTGTGTTGATCTTCAGGACAAATGGGGCCTTTCTTTTCAGACCCTTTGACTTCAGCAAGGATTGCACAGCTGGCATGATGACTTGTCTTCTCTTATTAAAACCACTTTTTACAAGTGTCATCAGTGTCTACGTGTTCCTCTGAGTCACTTCTTCAGAGGAAAGAGAAAATTATTTTAAGATCCAACCTATCATCTTCATGCACTTATATCTATATTTAACCTGGTTTGGGGTGATAAGAAGATATTTAATGTTATTAAAAATAGGGATTTATTAAGTAACCATTCTGTGTGTTTGTCTGTCTACATTTTTCCCCATGTAGGAGGAAAAACAAGATAATCTGAAATGACTAGACCACTCCTAAGCAAAGACACAGCCTAGACAAAGCTGAATATTCCAGAAGAGACAGAGAGGGAGGCAGCATCCAGAGGAAACCAAACAAACCACTTATATGACTGAAGAGAAGTCTTAACCAGACATATAAAAATAGTAATATCAGTGGGTTGGGTTTTGTTTGTTTCTTCTTCTTTTGCATTTAAAACAAGCCCATTCTCCTGCCGATCTCAGGCAGTGCCAGTTTGTAACATAACGCACATGCTGAAATACAATATGGAAAATGTGTACATACACTGCATAAGAGAGACTACAATCTGCAAAAGTGAATGTTGCATCCATATATCAATTGAAATGGCCTACAATTCAGGGAATAATTGTTTTGAAACAATCTCACATGAATTCACCTTCACAAGATTAGAGGCTGATGTCACCAGGAGGGTGAAGTCATCAGCAATGACTTAAGCTAATGGGATAATGCCAGAAAAACTCGATCAGTCTGTTGCGAAGAGCTTAACTCCTTCCAAGCAACAAGGAATGCTGAGAACTATTTACCTCTTTTTGCAGTATTTCCTGAGTGGGTTTTAGCACCGGAAAGCTCACTGTTGACTAATAGGGACAGGGAATTAAATATCCTTCCTACAGCACTGCTTGTGATCTTTTTGGAGATTTTAAAGCCGTATATCTGAATTCAAGTTGAGCTTCAAGACAGAAAAAACTGACAGTAAGCTGTGGGAATGATTTTGTGATGTATGGTTGAGTTCCTGCAGTACCAGCTCATGGGAGTAGTCCCTGCTCATGTCAGGTCACTGATACAATGGGATTTGGCAAGGGGACTTGGGCTCTGCTTTATACGCATTAGAGACAAAGACATAGAACAGAGGCGTGGCCTGCGGTGACCACAGCAAGCTTTTCCCAGACATCATAAGCAAACCAAGCTGCCCATGGCTGCACATGGTGTGGCTGACACCAGCCCGTGCCAGGTAGCTGTGCCAGCTCAACACGTGTTGGGTGTCTTCCTGAGGTAATAGCAAAGCACATGATTTAGAGTCAGTGGCATTAAAAACAGTTGGAGTCATTGCGGAAAGTACAGATATTTTTGTTTGACTGTGTAATGCATGCTTGTGTGGGAGTGGTGTGAGCTTGTTCTATTTCCAGGCTGTGAATGCCGAGGCGTGACAAGCCCTCTTCACTGCTCATTCTGCAAATGGTGCCGGCAGTGCCACTCCCTGGCGATGGTGAGGAGAAAGGCAAAAACCATCTGAAAGAGCACTAAAACTAAGAGCTGGGCCTAACCCTGGGTGCCACAAAGTTCACTCGCTCCTTGCACTTGGCTTCGGTGCCCCAAGTAGAGCATGCAGAAAGGATTTGCTGGTGTGGTCAAGAGACCTTTGCCTAGCTGGAGAGCACACACCACTTTTTCTCCTCATGTGAACATTCTCGATGCACATGATCAATATGGCACTAACAGCATTTAAGGGAGCCCCCAAGCCCCACATTAGCGTGCTACAGCTTCACACACAGCTGCAGAGCTCAGGTGGGCTCCAACTCTAATGAAGCCAACTCTGCTTTGCTCTGCTGGAAATAAGATTAGAGTTTGGCCCTGTCTGTCTCAAATGTTTTTCATGTTTTAAAGCCAAGTATTTTTTTCAAAACCACCTCCCTTACTCTGCAGTACTCTAACAACTCATTTACTTCGTAAAGCTTGAAAGGGAAAGGAAAGGGCAGCCATCTTTGCATTCTCTCACAAAACAGGTCCCTGTTTCGTGTTGAAATGCTGAAGGTTAAATGTTGAAACAGTACACGCTGGTTAAATTATAAATATGAAGATGCACAAATCCAGCCAACAGGACATATCAATCCTTAAAAACCTTAAGTTATGATCCTTCCAACATGGCTCAACCAGTAGCCTGTAGGCCACATGTTCCTAAGTAAATTAACCCATCTTTTCCACAAAGGAGTTAAAGGATGGCTATTTGGACAACAGGCAGAGCCAAATGTCCCTTGTGCCTGCCCAGCTCTCAGATCTGCCATCACCACAGATATGTGGGACTGCTGCCTGCTCTTGACAGACAGGCAGAGAAGCCTGGCCTGCCAGTCCCTCTGGCCATGTCAGTGCAGCTATCCATGTCACGAGGGGAAGGGGTCCCAGAAATAATTTGTGGCTCCTTTGGCCACCAAAAGGAAAATCACCTGTACTTAAAAAATCAATTTTAGTTTCAAATGGCCTCATGTCTAACAGCATGATCTCCTAAGCAGAAAGTATTTGTTTAAGGAAAAAACTACAGCTGCAGACGAAAGGACTCTATAGGATTTTAGGGCCAGGTTGCCCTCTTTTCACAGGACCCACACCATACCAGACAGAAAAATATTGAATGGTTCAGTAGTGTACTGCAGACAACTCTCTTCCACTTCACTCTCCATTTAGGCAGGTGAGTTTCTAAACTACCTCTCCACCCTGAAAATAGGTTGACTAAGTATGGACTGGCCACAGTCATGTGTGCTGGATTAGAAGACATCTTCCACGCAGGTAACTCATGCCTGTTTTGAAGAAAGTAAGAATCCACAGATGGAGGTGTTGCTCAGCATTTGCAATTTCTATTTGGGCCTCATACTCTGGCTTCTTACTTAGGCAAAAAATCTGGTTTTCCTGATGGCATGAAGGGTACAAAAAATGTTCAATGTCTTCTGAAACATCGAGCCAAGAGGCAGCTTTTAAGCTGCACAACATGCATGCAATAAAACAACAGATCAAGGCAGAGCTAAGAGTATTGCTGGAGTTTCCAACAAGTAGGAGCTACCATGGTTTCATCCCAAACCCATTCTGACTCCCTATACAAAGAACAGTGCTCCTGTAGGGCTTACTGAGCTAACACACTTGGATGCTTCGTCTACAAATCTCTACTTAGGGTCCTAATATAGTGCTATACAGTTAAATGAAAAAAAAAAGCCTCCACATTTTGCAGTACTATATTTGGACAGAAGTGCAGTGACCTGAACTCTCTCTACAGCTAGTGAAGGTGAAGGAGATACTCACACCAGCACACCAGAGGGCTGCCTCAGCCTCTGAAGGTGTCTATTTCCTTCCACTGATTGCAGAGGGACCAGGGTGGGGACTGAGCGATGGAGGTGGTGCAGGTAGGCACCTAAAGTTTGCTGGAGGTGACCAGTGTTTCATGCCCTGGGAAAGAAGGCAGCACACACTGCGGTCTCACAGACTTGGACATGGGTTGTGGTGCTCAGTTTCTCAGCAGACACTCTGAACTTTCCCTTCTAACAGAGAACTCTATTGGGACCATCTACCTCCTTGGCTGAAGGGAAGAGAGGAGGTAATTCTACCTCTCTCATTATCCTAGTGTGCCTTACGTAGCGGCCTATATTGGAAGCTTATAAAAAATATTGAGACCTTATATTCTGCAAACCAATTCCTGAAAAGGGAAATTTCTACGGTCTTAATTACAATTTACTGTAGGAGGTCCAATTCCAGCCAGTTCTGCAAGGCTTGTGGCAGCTGACTTATTATTCTAGCACGCTTGATGGAAATACAAAATTGCATATCCTTCTTTGTAAGATGACTTCTCGGGCTCTGGCGCTCGCTGGCTGTCAGTGGATTATATATTGGATTTTTCTGTCAGCATGTAATAAAAAGGAAGCTTTAAAAAAAATTAAAGCAATACATGAAAATAATTCCATTCATATTAGGTATTGTAAAACCCACCAACTAGTTTTGGGCTATCCATGTATGGGTAACTGAATGAAAAGTAAGAGGTCTTCAACCCCTTGCAGAGCTATGCAAGGGCTTCCCATTAATTTCATTTTTATGCTACCAGGGAGAACTGGGGATTTCCTGCTACCAGCGGTGCTCACACACTGTAAAGGATCTACTCTAGATTTTGGCCACCTTGAGTACACAGAGCTAGGGTAACAGGCAGGGAAAGCTTACACTTTGCTTTCTCCCAAGGCATTCATCGGAAGGCTTTCCCCATGCTGACTGGTTGAGATTAGCCAGAGAAACACTAGGAAATTACACTGGGGATATAATTCTCTTCATCTTCCTCCTTCTTCACTACCTCAAACCGCATGTAACAGAGCAGAACCGTAAATGCCTGTCCTAAATGCCTTAGCAGTGCCCTTGTCAAAGATTGCTATACACCGTGTCAAGCTATCTAACCTACCAATGGGCGACACTATCCAGTCTTCACCAAACAAAACCCCCATATATACATTTCAGCAGTTCTGGTCTCTGATGGATCCAACAGGATGCAGTGCACACTGTTGCACATGATGCAGCACAAAGGACATCTCTTTTGACTACTGCAATCATCTCATTCTCAGTCCCCACACCATGCAGGAAACAGCTTTCACAGAGCGAGTAAAACTGATTACATGCCTGCTTGAGAAGGCAGCATCAAAATGGTTAAGCAAGTCAAAAGAGCTACTTTACTGGTAAGATTTTTGAGAACTCAGAGGGGTAGGAGAGTTAGCCCAGCCACATTTATCTACCCTCTGACTCAGGAGGAAATTTTCAATTATTTTATTAGAATATACCTGAATTAACAGCGCTACTTTAAAATGATCCACAGCTCATATTGTATCTAGATCTGTACAAAAAAAAATCTGTTCTTCAATTCCTTGGCAACAACTAAAAGAAACAAAATCATTTTAATTTGAGTCAGTAATGATTATTTTTAAAGTGCAATTTAGTTCCTGTATTTAAAGTTAAGTACCTTTATAAACAAAATACCATTTTAGAAACAAAAAAGCATTCTATTTAGAAAACAACCTTTAAATTTTTTAAGAAGAATCAGCTATTTTTCAGCCAAAATAATTTGATGAGCTCAACACAAATTTTGCCAGCAGTTTCAGTAACCTAAATCTGCTTTTTTTTTTTCTTCATATAAGTTGAAAGACCAAAACATTTTACCCAGCTCTGATTGCAGCTTTAGTCCTGAAAGATGTCCATGTTTCACTTTCCGGTGTTGGATGCAGCATATTTTTCTCCATTTGCTCTTTATATCTTTCATAATATTAGGGAATATGAATAGTAAACACTGAAAAGAAAACCTTACTGTTTGTTATCTGATCTTTAATCCCAGCTTTCCCCTTTGTACATTATGTCTAGGGAGCTATGTTTTTCAAAAACATAAGGGAAACTCATCTGCTAATCTGTCAACAAGCCGTTCATCTGTAATGTCTGCTCTACATTTGTTTTGCTATGTCACTATGCATTGAATGTTTGATGCAGATGTTTTGACGCAAGTGGTAGAGCAAAATGAAATTTGTTGTTTCCTATTGCCACCACCCTCAACAGATTTATTTAAACAACAAAATCTGCCCTAATTTTTAAAAATAACAGAGTACTCCATGATTATGCATGACTTCCCAGTGCCTCCAGTCAAGGTGTTGCCTTGCCATTTTAAGGAAATTACACCAGCAAACAATATTAACACTACAAATCTTTTAGAACCTCTAAAAATATACAGAAGACTGATTTCCATACTTATGTTAGAATCCAATGCTCACCTTTCATTAAAGACAGGTAGAAAAGATAGATTGCAAAAGGCACCTTCCAGATGAGAACTAGCCCAAACATTCAAAGCCAGAACTGAAACGCTCTGTTCCCATATGTTGCACAAGTAATTGTGCCAAACATCTTACCACCTGAGGATGGATGGAAAGACATCTGCTTCCTTTCAGACAGCGCCTTACACCAAGCTCTGGGCTCCTGCTCACTCAGTCCGCTTTCTTTAACTGCTTCCACTTCAGGAGAGGGGAAGGAAAAAAAAAACAAATCCCTCTTTCCAGAAAATATTACATGGGCAGTGTGACTCATATAGGAATGGTTGGTAGGACACGCAAAACCCGAGTTTCAGGTTCAGATTATATTGTCAACAGGTCAGTGGATATTTCAAAGGATATGTAAAGGCATATGAAGCCAAAACACCTGGGTGCTGCTAGGTTGCTGGATGGTAACCTGATGCAGTCTTTATTTGAGACACCCCACCGTGTGTAGGAAAGGGCTAAGGCTGCATCACCTGCTAGTGGATGGGATCATGGCACGCACATGCGGTGTGGAGCACACGGATGGTTGCTTGTGCCTGACTGCAAGCCAGCCTGTCTTCCCCCCTTCCATCTAGTTCCCAGGGCAAAAGCCATGTCTGAGGGCTGTGCCCAGGAGGCCCCACTAACAACAGGGCTGGCAGGTCAGTTTGGACTTGAGAACAAACTCAGACCCTCTGTTTATGTGGTTGTGCAGGCACACCATAAGATTAGTTCATCCCACTGAATTTTATTTATGGGCCCCCTCAAATCACTGGGTTGAGACAGGCTCCTCCTGGGAGCAATGCTTTGCCTTAACGTCCTAAATTAGTTTAAAGTAGATGACATTCTGGAGCACCATTTTCTCTGCAGGCTCTTGAAAAATGCTATCAGCTGTCTTAGACCAGGTGTTTAAATGTAAATGGAATCAGCTCAGCCATAGTGCCAACACCAGTATATTTCATCTTTTTTTTAAGTGCATTTCTAACCCTCTTCACTGCAAAAGGATCCTCAAAAATATTTTATTTTAAATTTACAATAGAGAAGAAATATGTCAGTCACGCTACCGAGCCTAGATGAGGCACCCCCAGAAATCATGCAGGAAAGAACCTTTAGGTATAAGAAAACCCTCAACCTGTAGAGGCATAAAATGAATTCACAACTGTGAAGATGATGCCACCTGGACTACTTCCAGAGGCATGACGACCATCATAAATTCTCACGTGGCTGCCAGCCAACAGCTTGCAGCTGAGGCAGGTTTTCTGCTATCCAGCTGGGAGGATGAAACACATCAGGAGGGGCAGACTGGGAGCAGGGGAAACAAGGAATAAAAACAGGAGAGCAAAGGACTGATGACTCCTAGCACTGACTCTCATTATATGACTAGGTTCAGTAGCTAGAAGATTCAACAGTACTTTTACTACTTTACACAAACTCATCCTCTTATTCAGAGCAGCTTTTCAAGTCATTGCATCTCCTCATTGCTGTAAGCGTGACCATGCTTGACTTTGATCCATTTCCTATTTTCACATCCACATTTCCTCAGTGTGCTCATCACGTGAAAAATGAACATTAAGCCAAAAAGCCATTTTCTGGAACCACCATGTTTGCTGGAGAGTTGCAGGGAATGAGACACCCTTTATTTTACCTTCTTGAGCTAAGTGACTACAAGGATAAAGGAGTATGTATGTGTCTTGAGAGGAATCACTTCAGAGATTTTTACTGTAAAATATATAATCTGAAACCTTGAATACAGCTGTATTACCTGTGCCAACTGCTCTCCTGACTTATATGTATGATATACAAGGGCTAATAATATCAAATATATCTATCCTCTTCATACAAGTGTTATTATTGCAGCTTATCCAAAAAGTGTACATTAGCAGGGGAAGGAACTGTGATCACCTGAAACATGATAGCAAGCACAGCTTTTCTGTTCAGGGACTTCTAGTCATTTTCCCATCCCTAAACCTGGTCTTGTAATTTTGGAGGGCTCTGTGCATTTTCAGTTTCATGTCACACTGCACAGCCTGTTCAAGGTAGAAAAATTAAAGCAGTGCTCTGGCAGCTTCAGCTGTTTCAGTCTGAGAATGGTTTGGTTTCAAATCAGAAAAATCACCACTGCTCCATTAAGGAGAGCCATCTATGTGTGTGCTAAATAACTTAAAGAGTATCAGATAGCACAAGAAGTTGTATATGGCTTCACAAGAACCAATTTAATCGGGCTGACATTACCCAAAATGAGCAAAGACACCAACCGTGTAAATTAAGATGAAGTTGTTCCTCACAAATCAGTCCTTTCCTGGGTGTGTCTTGACTTTGAACTCTTTAGAATTGCTTTGCAACACCGAGGCTTGTCAGAGAAAAGAAGTATTAAGCATCAGGAAACAACTCCAGTGTCCATGTGCACCTTCACCAGAGTCTAGGGGCAAAAGAGAATGGCTGTGCAGGGCATAATGCATTTTTATAGGCCCTTTCAAATAATGCTGATCTTTTTTCCTATTGCTGTGTTGCATCGTAAACTCCTCTCTACTGTGCCATTCTCTGACACATCCTTCAGCACTTCCCCTCCTCTTGGAAACCTGCATTTGCAATCCTTTTTAATTGGCTGATTCCCATAGTTCATTCCATTTCAAAATTCCCTCTCCATGCATCAGTGGGCCGTGAGGGTAATTCTTCCCATTTCCATGGGTCCAAACAGATGTAAGTTTTTAATTCTTCTGCCTGAATGGGTACATCTACTGTAAGGTTTCAGTCTGGATGAGGAGCATGCTTTGAAGTGAATCTCCAGGTTGTCCCGACTTGGTTCACGTCACAGAGTGGGCTCACACAAACTGAACTCCTTTCAAACAAAGCTGTTGCAGAAATTGTGTCTGTGGAGCCCACCTGCTCCATCAGCTAATGGGCGTGCTGTGAAGGGCCCAGGCTAGAACCATTGCAAAGTAAGCTTCCCTTAAGCATGCCTGGTATGGATGTCAGGACCTCAGCCACGGCTCTTTTGCTTTACAAACCTCCTGTTGATCAGCACCACCTGCTAATAATACCGTCAGCAAATGCTGTAAGAAGTTTAGGCTAAATTCTGAGCCTAAAATCTTTAAAATTGGTGTAAAAAGAACTTACTTAAAGCAATGGAAGAGACATCTGGCTGTTGATATATAACTCTTATCTCTGTGTGAATACAGTTAACCTGCAATACAAGCATTCCCAGAAGCACAGCTTATTTCTGGGGTAACCTGAGTTTACATTTGGTCTTTTACTAGTATAAATATTTTAGTAAAACAGGCCAGATAACAACTGGCACGGTTTTTATGGTAAACTTTTTAGTCTAAACTGTTCTCAGAGTGAATGAGATTTAGTCCTTCATCCACAGTCTAAGTGACTAGAATAAGGCCACTGCAAAACTGATCTCCTGAAGCCAGAAACCAAGGCTAGGCACAACACCAGAAGGATGCTCCGTGCTGGAGGAGAGCCAAATCTGTGACCTCGCCTGAGGACCTCTAAAACGACAGTGATTAGGGAACAGGTCATTTGTATACTTAAAAATTTAAAGGTAAATGTTGTTCTCCTAATAACTAATTGAAAACCTAGCATGGGAAAAAATCCCTCTTTACTTTTGGGGAAACCAGTAAGTGTGATACTTCCACAAAACTATCATCTAATAAAATATATTTAATATACAAGAGATGTGTTGTCATGTATAACATGACTTTTGGGGTTGGGCCTGCTTACCTTTTCACTGGTTTATTCTGATGTGAGGCTACTTTGCTATAGTAGAACTCCTGATTTACAGCACTGCAAGTGTTAAAGGATCTGTCTCCTTAGGTGCATGGATATTTCAAAAGGCAAGAGACCAATGGGTAAACAGAGTTAATCAATGATAACATTGTTCTCTTTGAAATCTATTATAAAATGAAAATTACTAAGAAAATAAAAGGAACAGCTCCACGTCCATTTACAGGAAGATATTTTGCATGATGTGACATCACTGGGAGCTGGCAACTCTCTCTGTTCAAATCTATCCATCGATTATCTTTTGAAAATCATTTGCTATATTATTGCCATCATGCCTTCTATTCCAAGAAACTAGGGCTCCAATCAAAGAACAAATTCCTGTTGAAAAAGGCAGTTGTTAATGTGTAAGCTCATATGTGCTTAAAGGCTTTCCTAAACTGAGCCCTGGAACTGATGGAACAAGACACAGAAAGTCCAGTGCATTCATTTCTAGAGCAGACATCCTCACTGCGCACATTAGCATACATATTTGCTCATCAGCACCATTCACACAAATGTAGTTGGTCAGTGCCATTACTTATGTCAGTGCTCCTAGGAGCTCCCAGACTAACCTTTGCTTTTCAGCTCAGACCAATTTCTTTGCTTAAAATATCAGTTTGCCAAATTGGAGGACAGAAATAATAATTGATGATCATCTGCAGTATACAAATACTGAAGATCAAAGTGCCACAGAGTAAAGCAATTAGTGCATGAACCAAAAGCTATACCCAAAACACTTGGTAGATGTTTGCTCTACTGAAAATTACAGTGAATTTCCAACATATTTTCAAGCAGACAGAGGGTCTATGTTGACATACTTTACTCAAGGAAAGCCATTTAGCTGTTCTACTAAGGATGAAATGCATTGAATAGGGAAAAACCTTTTGAATTTTGAAGCAACTTTTGTATAAACTTCGGGACCACTCAGAGTGGGCCTTGTCTGTTGTAAAAACTTTATACAGTGAGTTTGCACCTCCTTGTATGACTCTTCATTTTTATTGTTGTTATTAACTGTTTGTATTTTGGTGATTTCAAAAAGTCCTAGGAATGGTCTAGGACCCCATTATGCAAGGCTTATACAGACACAGACGAAGAACATGCACAGCAATTTTAAAAGTAATCTACAAGTTGCGCTGTGTCTGAATATGCTGCATTTGGGAACTACTTTGTAAGCATTTTTTCAAAGCACCTACTACTCAGATAATGCACTGAAATACCTTTGGGGAGTCTCTGCATGACAGCATGCATTCGTATCAGACACAGCAAATTTAAAACTCTCTCCCATATTACACAGTAGTATTAGGTCCTTTGAGTTCTGTTAAAATGAGAACGTCTCAGGACTGTTGTATTTCCGCTAAGCATTTGTTAAAGCCTAACTGAAACAAAGTTATGTAGAGAACTACATTTTCTTAAAATTTAATTATATAGTTGTGCCATATTAAACTATGACCAGGATTCCTAAAAAAAATCAGACCCAGAAATAATTTGCCATTTATGATTCACACTAAGATGTTTTATTGTTAGCACTGCACAGATCAAAGAAAGAACATGTAGAAAAGCTGGAGAGTGTTTCCTTGCACACTGGAATGAGAATTTTGTGAACAAGAGAAGCCTCTTTATTTAGATGCCTGCTTAGTAGCTGAGTCACGTACATATTGTTGAACATGAAGGAAAGTTTTGAAACAGCCTGAAAAAATCTTACCCCCCTGGAGTATTATTTTTTGACTGAAAATAGCACCAGTCTTCTCATTATCATAGTAAAGGACAGGCAGTGAGTTCTGCACCTTGGCTGGCACATGTCCATGATAATTCTGAAGAAATGCTTTACACAAGTGTGTGCCTGCAGTGTTCTCTGACAACATCTGAGCCCCTCTCTGCCTCACATATGTGCTTCCCTTGCACAAGAGACAGCCAGTGCCATTGCACATGTCACCAGGATGGAGGAGGCAGACAAAGCATGATGGCACAGGATGCCAAGAGCCATACCCGCACCCAGAACAAGGACAGAAATCTCCATTCCTTCCACTTTCTCCCCATTCTTCCCAGCCCTCATCCTCCCAGAAAAGGGTGGATGTCCTCAGTGATGGGGGCAGTGCCTGCCTCCCCTCCAGTGTCTCTAGTCTGAGAGGGGAGGCAGCAACAGGGAGGAGAGACCACCTCCAGCTCAAAATGGTGAAACCTCCAGGAGTGCAGGTCAGTGAGGCATGCAGAATGAGGAACCACCATGAGATGATGGCAACCTCGACCACGGGTACCTGCCAGGATACTGAACTTCCCATGATGCCCATACCCAAAACGGGTCCTTTCCAAAAAGGCCTAGACTCAGCTGGGAGGGACTCTGCATGACTACTAAAAGGGAACTGTATTTGCAATAAGTTCTGCTTAGCTCTGTAAGTATAAGAAGAGCTAGAAGAGCTCAAGCCAACTGGAGCAGGACCCCACTGTGACCTCAGAAATGACAAGGTGAGACATCCCTTGCCATGGGACATCTGAGTCTGCAGATTTCCCAATCCCATCTCTTTCATCCAGGGGACTAGGTCTGTACCCACATTTCAAGATGTGGTAGTCCTGAGGATTTATACAGGTAAATGATAACAGATTTTATTTTATTTTATTTTATTTTATTAGGTACTCCTTTTGTAATAACACTTAATGCACACTTTCTGACCACTAATAAGCAGGAAGCAAATGTTAACTTTTTCCTGAGAGGCAGAAGTTAGGTAGAGATATTTTGTTGCACGTGTGTACGCAGCTGATCCTATTTTTCCTCTTGTGCCTCACCTTACAGTGAATTCCTTGTCCCTGCACTTCTGCTCTTCTGGAAGCATTGCCTCTTTTTCATGACTCAGTCACCCACATTTTAGAATCTTTGTGCAAGTCTTCTCAGAGACCTTTACTTTTACTATCCTACATAATTTTTAATTACCCACAAACATTGATACCTTGGTAGCATCACTTTTATTACATCATTCATGAAGATGATGACTTATACAAATGCATATGGTTACCTTCAGGTAGTGTTTCTCCATTGTGTAAATGAATATCTTCTTCCTTGTCCTCTTTCCCATCTTTTAATCAAACTTTAACCTGAATCTCCACTCTGATTCCAATACAGCTGATTGATTTTTCTTTTTTTGAGAGTTTTGAATTGAAGTTTTTTAAAACTTCACTCCACTGTTTCAACCAGACATCAAATATCCGCTACCTGCTTATGGACAAGAAACCCTAACTTTTAGGTTAGGCCCTAGCTAGAGTCTTGAAAGAAACTGCACATTTAAAACAAATGTTTTTAAATTTTCTGTCTTCATATAGTCCCTGGGGATATCATAACAATAAACAAGCAGAGCAAAATTTTCACTTTGGCCTGAAATATGATTTTTAACTTAACATGTGCCAAGTTTTGTGAACTAGTTGGTTCTCCCAGTTATGTCAGCATGCAGCATATATGCCTAGTTACCTGATTTGTGAGGGTAATCAGGTACTCAAATGACCTAAACTGTGCAATTACTGGTGCTGGCAGTTCACATATGGAAAACTAAGACCAGGCCATAAAAATTTGATCTATTGTGTCCATAGTCATAATAAAACCGTTATGGTTGGTGATTGATTATAGGAATATTAAAATGCAGAAAAAGGGGGGAAAAAAAGCTGTTTTAAATTGCATTGTATTCTCATGTTTAGGGGAAAAGTAATTGCTGTTATCTTGACATGTTTATCACTTTGAGGCTGAGCCAGTCGTTATTGTGTGAGTTCATTCTGTCCCATAGCTGACAAATACTATCATATACTATAAAAATCATTACGGCTCACTTTTGCAGCTGTAATAAAACAGGAAAGCAAGTACAGTAAGCATTTATATTTAGGACTGTAGTCCTAGTGCACATCCAGTAAAATAAAGACTTTAAAGTTTAGACAGAAAACAAGACATTCTAAACTTGAACGTACAGATTTTATTCCAGAATTGGTCTCAATGGCAACCATTGCCATTTGTGTAAGAAAAAGAGAAAACAGAAAGAGAGGCAGTATGTTGACACCATGTATTGCTGATTTCGCTTGTTTGCCAAGGACTCCTCTATTTTTTTGAAGTTTTGTTTCTTTTGGATTGAGTCTTGGAGGTCTGAAAGTGTCCCTTGGCTACACCTCCCATCTGAATTTTCTTGCCATAGCACATTTTGCAGCTACACTTTTGCAGAAGCGTTCTCTTGCAGGGTCTTCTTCTCTGAACACTGCTCCATGGGTATGTGCAGATTGCTGCCATGCTGCCCATGTTTTGTTCAAACCTTAACGCCCCACTGGTCCCCACAACCTACCACTGGGTTGTGCTCCACTATGCACCATATTGCTGCCACACCAAAGGGCTGCCAGGCTACAGTCAAATACTGCAGCCAGGGGATAGGACAAACTTGGCCTTGGAGATGTCTAGTGCTTGTACATTTTCCCTGTGGACACATGCATCAATTCAGTGGTATGGTCAATCATACCTACCACTACTCCTACGTTTATAGAAATTATGTGGGACTTGTATGCCCCAGTTATGGTCCTCAACCAGGACTAGATGTACCTCATTTTGGTATCAATTTGTACCTTTCCTTAAGAGCCTGCTGCCAGACTCCCATCCTTTAGACTGAGGGGCTGAAACAGTTGAGCAATCTCACATACCCCATGTTTTGCTTTTTTCCTCATTCATCATGCTTGAAAATGCTTGAAATATCTCTTGTTTTTGATCACAGAAACTAAATCAGGAACATTTTACACTCCTCATTTAGCTTTCACAGCAAAAAAAAGTCAAATCAAAACTGTAACGTGGCCATGGGCACCTGCAGCATTAGAAGATGCAGATGGCTTTTGCTTGCATTTGTAAATAGGCAGGTGTCCTTCAAGAAGTGAAAGCAATGGGTTTCGTCTGTTTTTTCTCATTTCAAGATGTGAAATTTCCAAAATCTAAAAGCATGCTAAGCAAACAGTGAAGATAAATACAAAACATTGAACTGTAACAAGGGACTTCAGGGCCTAGAAGCAGTGACGAGAACCAGGGCCAAAGACCACTGACTTTCAGGTGGCAGTGTAGGTAAAGCCAACTAGGACAGGTACCCACAAGCAAGTCCAAAGAGTTTCCCCTGTGCCAAAGAAAGATGTTCCTTTCAGTCTGATTAATATGTTGATAGCCTGCTGTTTTACAACCCTTTCATTTCAACTGCTTGCAAACTATACTGTTAGAAAAGCAAAGACTTGGTGTTAAGGAATTTAACTGTCTATAAACATCACTAGTCCAGGACCCTCAGCAACAAGATACATGGCTAGCAAGTCCAGTTAGGTAGACTGCATAAATACATTGCTGCAAAGTACTGAAGGCTCATCTGAAAAGTACAAAAGAGTCCCACCTCAAGAGAAATAAAGACTTTTACAGCCTAATGCATCAAGCAATGCCAGAAAAGCTAGCAAGGATCAGGTCTCAGAATATCATCCAGTAACTGTTTGTTCAGAACAGCTTTTAACCAGAACAAAACAAAAAGTACTTCTAAGCTCCTTCCCCTTTTCTTTTCCTGTGAGCCTCAGGAATATAACCACATGAAATACTTCAGCACTGATTGGCAAGTTTCTGTATTGATTGGCTTCAAAGTCTGATTAGATAAGACAGAGATTTAAGTGAGAGCCACTAGAAAAATCTACTGGACTATTATCTGCTGAGATAAGCTCCTCAAGCCCCCAAGCCAGTCTATTTAGTAGATCTTTTATCTAAATATATCCTGATATTGCTGACAGTATTGTGCACAAACAAAACATGGGATAGTAACAAAAGGGCTTTGCAAAAAAAAAAGATGACTACTGTCCTGGAGAGAAAAGAAATTAGCTTGGACTTTAAATCCAGGAGTAAGAAGTGGAAGACTGGCATTAACACCTGCCATTCCTTATCTGTAATTCAAACTCTCCCTCAACCCCTGAAATATAAAAAGGAGACTCTAGGATAGTTTTGTTAGATGCCTCACATCCCATCATACTGACAACATTAGCCATTACCTCCTTCAGAGAAGCAGCTGGATATTGGATGCTCTGTCTAGCAAAAACACTTTCCTAAGCTGTGTGCTCTACTTAGCTTCCTTCTTTTTACTTTGCCATGTTATTTTTTAGCTATTTTACTGGATATGCCTGAAGCCCTCCCTCAGTTTTCACACAGCTCTTCTGGAAGTGAAAAATCTTGCTGACTCAGTAGGGGTTTTGGCTCATTAAAACCTAAGAAAGGGAGGCAGGACAAAGTCAGGCGTTTGTGCTCAGACCCCTCAGTTCCCTTTGAGACCCACCATTCCAAATCTCTGTATTTTCCATAGTGTGGAAATACCAGTTGTTGGAAGTGATTTGCAGGTACACAGGACATGAGGGGAACATCCTGTGATACATGACCTATTGGGATCTGTGAGATACACAGCACTCATTTAAGGCAGATGTCCAGGAAAGAATCCAACTCAGCCTTAAGCTTGTGCATCAACCTGAAATAATTAATAAGTCTAAAGAGGAAAAAAGGAGTTTGAACAAACTGTGTGCTCTGAATTTCCTCAGAGGAGTTCGCCTGGGAATAATAAGAAGCATTCCTCACCCTGCTCCAGCTCACACTGACAGGAGGTTAAGCTGCAGGGATGTCCCAGTATACTGAATTAGGCAAGGGGTTTTCAGAGCTGTTATCTATTTTAAAGTAAACATTCCAGTGTGTATTGTTATCATATTTTGTCTTGCTCCCACCATTTAGGAAAAAAATAAAAGCAAAGGCTTCTGAACATCACTTTCAGGGGCTATTTGTATAGCATCTGGATCTCACAAAATTACACATATTTTTTTTCTGTTCACTCTTTTGTCCAGCTTTTTATCTCAAGATGATTTTATGTCCCAAGAAGACAACTGCTCCTCAAGACTCAGGCCAAAGGCTTACATAGCATACATGGCAAGGCAGATGGAAGCCACATCTCATATTCTTCCTTTTAGGGCTGTCATTGCACCAAATAAAGGTCTCTCACCTAATATCTGAAGTTCATAAAGTCCAAATTACCCAAGAAAAATTTTAAATTGCTTCAGACAGAATTGGTTTTTTCCCTTTATTAATGGTACTGCTTGCCAAAAAAAAAACAGTTTTCTGTGCACCCCAGAATCTGCTCACAAGCCTTATGGCACCAGATCTGGAATGCTGATGCTCTCTGCAGAGGTCACACAACAGTCATGGTTTGGGGTTTTTATGGAGATTAAGTAGTATATGAATTCCTCAGATAACAAAGCAGCTGCACAGCCAAGTGAACTTCTATGTCTCAAAATAAGCATCAAGAAATAATCAACTGGCTGAGTAGGAGCTTCCTACCCTTGGCCACCACCAAAATCCAGGTAGCTGAACAGATAGGCAGAGCTTTGTTCCCATTTGATTCCTAATACGGCAGCAGTACACATGCAAAGCTGTTGTTATCTCAACAATCCTGTAATAAAAGTTCTGCCTTCCATGCCAGTGCAAAGGTTATCAACTTGTTTCTGAAACACAAATTCACAAAAAATCTTCAAGACATGGGACGACTGAGGTGCCTCCTTCGCAGGTGCCAAGGAGGGAGGGCTGGTCTCCAGAATGCCAAGCAGCTAGTGAAGGGGCCAAACTCCAACCTCACACTTCCTCCAAAGGGAAAAATGTTGATTTATGTGTGTCACTTCACACAGGTTATCATGTTAAAAGGAGAAAGCCGATTGGAAATCCTAGGGATTTGCATCTCCACTTGGATATCGCTCAGACTTGAAAACAGGAGCTCCTTTGTAGGATCATGCATAGACAAGTAGCTAATATGAGGCTTATCCTGGATTTTGTCTGCTCCTACCTAAAGGATGGGCAGGTTTTCAAGGGCTTACTACCCAGGTAGGGATAAAGAAAAGGGGTATCCAAGTGCTAAGACGAACTCACAAATCAGCATGTGGATTTACCTACTCACTTGGATGCTTTGGCAGGAGCTGGGCAATTCTAAAAACCTGCAACTGGTTGTAGGCTCTGAGTCTTTTAGAAAAATCCGCCCCTTAACACTGTGTATTTATTGAATGGTTTATAATTACCCACAGGTTTAAATCATGATTAACAAACAGAGACTAAAAATTTCCTTGGCTCCTGAATTTTGAAAGCTGCCGTATTTTTTTCTGAAGACTTATTTACATCTAAGCTGTAAGGTTCAGCTATCTGCATATATGATTTATTAATGAGACAAGAAATTTCAAATACAAATTTAAGCAAAACCCAAGGATATATAACACACTTTTCTAAAATCTAAAGCAACTGGTAAAGCACTCAAGGACTTTGCGCCTTCGACATAGATGAGTCAGTTCTAACACAATGGATTAACAAAGAGTAGTGTCATATGCTGAAACTGAGTCACACACAACAAAAATGAAAAACGCTCTACACTCTGTGTCCAGGAGTGCTTTACATCCTGAATTGGAGAGAACAAATGAAGACGAGAGTCTGTCTGCAATCTTTACTCAAAGAAACTGAGCTGAAGTTGAAATTGGCTCAGCAGATAGCAGTTAGTAGTAGGAGAATGGGAATTACATCAGGTCATATTTAAACCATGTATCCCAGGATGAATTTACTCACAGCCAACAAAAACAAGATTCTAACATTTTGTTCTCGTATATGCTGTGTTCTCTAAGGGTGACTAAAATTCTGCCTGTTGAAGAAGCAAGGCACCACTGGACTTTGTTTCCCTTCCAGATGTGCATTCCTGCCTTAAAGCAATTATATTCATTGACTCTGTATTCATGAGTTGCTTAATTTGGGCATACTGGGAAAAACTGAACACATTTGCTACCAAGTGTGCCTCTTCCATGTGGAAAATCATCAGAACCTCAGAGACATTTCAGGTCTGATGGGAGGTGTCTTTCTCTAAGCTGAATCAAACCATGTATATAAGGAAATCTTGACAGAATATTGTTCTGTTGTAAATTATCTACAAATGTGAAATTGTTCCATGTTAACTGTGGCGCTGCCTAAAATAATATTTAGTGGTGATATATCTCCTGAAGTCACATAGGTAATGATTCTGATTCTCTCATTTCTGCATCATCTTTGTAAAATAAAATGTGTTCCCTGAGAACTTTTGTTGCATTGAATCCTGTCTTTTCTTATAATTTTCTTGGTTTATATCTTTGTTCATTGACACACTTTGATTCTCATTGTTAACAATTAAATTAGCATTTGATTAGCTGTTTTCTTGGTATCTGTTATAGACGTCTTATTTACATAAAAGATGTGCGCAATGGAGAGTGCATATTCACATTTGTGTGTGATCTGCTCGCTGTATTCAAATACAAAAGTTGTGACGGAGTACCACTTTGAAATGCAGCTATGTGAATATCTCTTGTAATATATGATAGGACACGGGGGAATGGCTTCAAATAAAAAGACGGTAGGTTTAGATTAGACATTAAGAAGAAATTCCTTACTGTGAGGATGGTAGGCACTGGCACAGGTTTTCCAAAGAAGCTGTAGATGCCCCATCCCTGGAAGTGTCCATGGCCAGGTTGGATGGGTCATTGAGCAATCTGATCCAGTGGAAGATGTCCCTGCCTCTGGCAGAGGGGTCAGAACTAGGGAATCATTAATGTTCCTTCCCACCCAAACCATTCTGATTCCACCTTTACTCTTACATGGAATTCTGAAGTTACACTGCCTAGCTGAGAAGTAAAACTCGGGCTTTATATATTGTAAAGTTGTAAAGAGAAATATTAAAAATCAATGTGGACTTTAATTATGGTGTGGAGTTTTTGATTGAGAACAACTTGTTTTGATAGGCAAGAAGGAATTTCTTTAGCATGTCCCATTCCAGAATAGGCTTGCAAGACAGGAATTATCCTGAATAAATTTGCCCAGCATGAGCAGCAATTCTGCTGGGGCAACCTGAACACTTGCTGCATTAGAAGCTGTCTGAAAGCACCAAACAATCAAAGGAAAATAGAAGAACCATGTCTGCCAATCTCTTACATTTATACTTCTAAAGGCATGGAATACTTCCAGAACTCTGTCCGAATCTCTAAGTACTTGCTTAATTTTTACTGCGTACTTACAGAGGCAAATTCTGTTTGCACTAAAACAGAGTTAGTCCTGTCAGTTGTGCACATCACACACAGAGCTGGATATCCCACCTCTGCAGGGACGGACTGTCAGTGAGCACCTGAAGATGAAGCTCTGTCTTTTTACACTTATTTCTGTATTTTGTTAATAATGTTGTGTCGTGGCCAACAAAATGGAAAACAGGCTGGTGCACAGCTTTGATGGCCAGCCCAGTCTTTCTATGGAATTTGGGTTAAACCCTTTGCAGCTTCTGGTACAAAAAGAAAAGAGATGATCTCAGGCTGTTGAGCTCTGCTTTAAAGAACTGGATCTATCCCTGCTGCTGCGGCGGGTTTTCTGTGCAATGTCAAATTAATGAAACCAAACTCGTCACTCAAGTTCATTAATGACTTGCACCTTCTTTTCCTGCACGCATAACTTGATAATCAGAAGTCCAAAACATTAAGCACTCACAAATGCAAATGAAGCCAGAGGAAAGATGCCTGAATATATCTGTGCTGTGTAATGCTGGCCACAGCAAAGACAGGCCAGAACACAGGTTGCAGAAGACACAGACTCACACCTCAACTAGTGAGGGTGAAACAGCTTGCACAAAAGCAGCTCCTCCTTGAGTAAAGTGGCTAAAGAGAAGAGTATATCATCTGACCTGAGGAGGGCCAGCACACACAATGACCAATAATAAAGGCAGTGATTGATTTTGCAAGAGCTCCAAAGTCCTTTTAATCAGCTTTTAATACACCATGGGCCCTGTGAATTTGAGTCCATCAGTTGAATGTTTCTCTCTCTTCAACAAGAAGCCTGCTGCAGAGACTGTAAAAGGTGACAAATGGAGAAGCTGTGCCTTGCTTTGCAAGGAAAATTCAGTCTTCTATATGATCCTTGTAAATATTAGCTATATGAAACTGAAAATGCCCTTGTCAAAGATCAAAACTCAGCTTCCTTCATTGCATTATCTCCATTCTTCCCCTGAAGGACCCAGCCATAGGAAAATCAGCTCAGAGCTGTGAGAAGTGGAATTTGCATCCTACCCATGTAGGAGGGACTATTATTCATAAAGCCCCAGCATTTAATCAATATGGCAGCAATTGTCTCCCAGCTGTAATAACTTACGTAACATGGAAAAAAGTAGTCAGATTCCCACGTGATTCTGGCTTTGAGTGTGGTTTACACTGAAGCTCCAGGGCCTCCACAGTTCTCAGATCTTTCCCAGTGCCTAATGAAAGCCTTTATCTTAATCAGCAAAGCCACCAATGGATTAAAACCAAACAGTATCTCCATGACATGCTGAGGCAAGTCTGACTTACTTGGACATGCAATAACAATGCCAAAACTTTTCTGCCGTAACCAGAAGCATGGAGAGTACTTAAAAGGTCAGATTTAAAAGAAAAATTAACATATATATGAAAAATATAATTTGGACACCCAAAAAGAGCAGCTCCTTAAGGCCCACGGCAGCTCCCTAGTCTGTGGAGACTGGATCCCTCAAAGCAACATTACCTCATCATCGCTGAAAATCTGCAAGGAAGGTCAGAACAGAAGAAAAAGAAAATACAAAGCTTATGTTTTTCTAGGGAGTTAAATGATGGATAAAATCAAAATATAACAGAAGTACAGTTCCCCAGGCTTCCCCAGTACAGTTTCTGTATTAAAGTCAAAGGAGGGTCTCATCGGCATTTAGGAAGACACTAAAAATGATAGTCCTTATATCCACTAAAGCTTCCAGGAGAGCATCCAAAGGGTGTAGCTTCTCATCAGCACCTTGGTGAAACAGCCAGTATTTGACATCCCACTGAGAACTGTCAGCTGCACCATTTAACTCTGGGACTTTAAAGAACTGCATAAATTAGCAGGGTGTAATTGCAAATATGATCCAAGAACAGGCTGAAATAAGTGCTTGCTGAGTCTGAAGTGGGGTTAGGATGACATGTTTCCCTGACTCCTGGAAACAAGGGGAAATTTTAACCATTTATTTCCATGGTCAGGTTGTGCTAACCCAGAATTTAATAATCTATCTTTTGCTTTCCTTCAGAAGAATAGGTGCTCAGCCTCTAGCAGTCCATTATAGAACAAGTCTCTGCATTGGGAAAGCAAGACTAGGCCTTTACTGAGTACTTCATCCCAGGGATTGATTTTTGGTAAGAGAATCTCTTTTAGTTATTTTTCATTTCTATCCTTTTTTTTTTTGTGTTCTGGCATGTTTTCCAGACCCTGGATCCCATATATAGTTTCCTGAACTTCTCCAGTATTCATTCTAGCCATCCTGGTTGTCTGCCATGAGTATCAGTTTCCTTCTAGTTAAGAGGGCAAGGAGGGAGGAAAACTGTTCCCAGGCCAAGCAGCAGTGCCACTCTGGAGATCCCTTGGCAGGCTGTGCAGCTTGAGAATGAATCATTGCTAGCAACACTTAAATCTTCCTCCATTTCTCACTTTTCCTCTTCTAGGGAGCAAGGAAGAGGCTGCTACTTTTATTAATGTGCAAAGTAGAAGTAAACAGTTAAGATTAAAATTGCCTTGATTGCCATTCAAAAGCCAGGCAAATGTTATGACATAATGCTTGTCAATTACAGGAATTACTCATCTTTACTAAAAATTAATAATTTTTAGCAGATTTAAAGTGAATTAAACCACGTAAACTATGTAGCAGCTGTAGCCTACTTCCCACAAGATGCCTCCACTTCTCTTCTATACCTCTAAATGACTAATAGTGATTGCTTACATTTTCTCTGTAGTTTGCTCTAATGTGTTCATTCTCTATTTGTATCCAATGCTTGATAATTTTCCCCAAGAAGCTGTCTTTTCTGAATATGACTTAGTAACCCCCTCTTTTAACCTGAAATCATGCTTGTAAGCATGTCAGTTTTCTTTCAGACTGTGCTCTCTGTCTTGCTGTAGACCCTTCCAAGACCACCTTAAATACATGGAAATCGTAAGGCAGTGCCTTAACCTTTCATTTGCATTTAGTCCTTCATAGAAGTCCATTCTTCATTTAGGAATACAGTGATGTAATGCTCACACAGCCACTGCTCCAGAGTCACCACCGGAACACGGTCGTTCAGGTCAAACCTGGACAATAGCTACAGCCAGCTTGTCTGTGGTACCTCTGCTTGGACAGACTTTACACTTGCCTACATAGGCTCAGTCCTGCCCCCACTGACTCTCATAGGAAGAGGGGACAGTCTCAAAGGAAGCAAGTATGTTTCACGTCTCATCTTTCAAGGGTCAGTGCTTAAACTCACAAATCCGTCCTCTTTGACATTCTAATCTCTGGTTGTAAAATGGATTTAGTGGTTTAACATTAAAATTTCAGGCGCAGTTAAGGAAGGGATTGCAAAGGAGTTAATAAGCAAAATACTTTAACAAACTTTGGCAGAGAAAATTGAAAAGCTCAAATGATCTGCTTGTGAAAAGATTTTAGCACTGGATTTGCCAGTCTTTCCATTAAAAACTCTCTTATTTTTGCGTTGTTTTTCAGTTTGAACAGGTTTAGTACTCCTGAAACTTAGAGACTTTCAAGCATGGGAGAAAGCCAGTCAAATTTCAGGTAATTGTTTTGCAAGCTTTTACACTTCTGCCCTCACGTCTCAGACCTGACATGCGATACCCTTGCTTTTTAACTCCTGCACCTCCATTGAACATTTATAGACAGTCATGGCAAGCGGGGTGGGTCTCTGTGGTGGACACTGACACATTCAGAACTATCAGAAAATTGCCACATCCATTTTGTTGGTCACTCCACACCCCACATAATGAACCTGTGTCTCTAGAGGAAGTTGCATGTCTGCATGTTCTCTTCCCCCTTGGTTTTCCAAGATTTGTGTCCAGAGTGTTTGACTGAAGCATATCTCAGGGCACATTCACGAGGAGCCCTTCTTCTCATGATGCTAAAATATTGGCAGCAAAAGTCTTCCTAGCAATAGATCACTTCTGTCAACAAATCCCTTTTGTCTCCAAAAATATGCAAGCACAGAAGAAGAAACAGGCAAGAGACCTGATCTAGGCTTGGAAGCACATCCTTTCAAATGGCCTTCTGCAGAAGCATCTGTGCTTGCCAAGACAAGGCAGGTGAGCATGGACCCATGCTTTCTGACTAAGCAGAAAAAAATAAAAACAACTGAGGCCTCCATGCTTGTTAAAAACAGCAACTTCTCCACCTTTTGAAAACAGAGTCAGCACTCACTCCTACACTGACTCAACTCCCTTGACTTAGCTCTGTTTCCAGCCCAGCACCTGAAGACATCAAGTTATTTCAAGGAAAGTGACACAACGTTCCTATTTTGTCTCTTGTCACTCTATATTTTTGTTAAATGTAATCAGCAGGTCCACTACACACAAAAAATTAAGTCATTCATTGCTCTCAGTGCACTGGGCATCTGGCCACAATGCTTCCCTGTTGCTCTGCTCTGCAGTGACTGTTTGAAAGATCATGCTTATTGTTCCACATCATTCTAATGCACAATCATATTACATTACAGGAAACTACAATAAAAGGGATAATCTCCTCCCAAACTGGACTTTTCACATATAGCCAAGTTTACTTAGGTACATGAGTACATGAGTTATGCCAGTATATGACTTTCAGCACTATTTATAGCAGGTTAATGAAACAACCAAAAAAAAAAAAACCCTGAACTTGTGCAGGAGATTGAAAGCTTTAAATAATTAAAACTTAAGAAAGTAAAATAAAACCTCATTTTCAAACACAGAGATATTGGAGGTCAAATGCTTTTGACAAGGAGAATTCTAACCTGGACAGACAGAACCAAGAAGCAGATGTCAACCTACTCTATCAAGCAAGACACTAATTGCACTGCTTTATCTGTCGTTTGCTTCTTGGTTCAGACATATGGGAGATCATTTTGTTCTTACAAACATACACTCCCACAATTAGTTCACTTTAATAGCCATATTCAGGATTGCAAGTTAGAGCACCAATTGATTCAGGTTGATTAACTCACTGGTGACACAATGCTAAGTGTTGATACCAGGTGACAAGTCACATGCTCAGTGCCAAATGAGAGGTCAGTGTTACCAGGTTGGCACTCAGCTCATGCATGTTTTCACTAGAGTGGATCCTCATCCTCTACTTCATCCTGTGCCTATTAACTAAATGAAATGAAAGAGGGGGGTTGGGGGCGAGGGGAAGAAAATACTATGGAAAAGAAAGAAGATACAGTGAAAGAAGATAGCACTACAGGAGCTAAGTCCAGGGCACTGTGGTGCAGAATGGGGTGCTGCTTGAGACATGAAGGCATGCCATGTAAGGAAGGAAGGAAGGAAAGCAGGGAAAACCTAGCAGCAGAAATGTGTCAGTGCAGCTCTGAGACTGGTCTTTAGGGCATTGGATGCAGAGAAGCTAACATAACATAAACTTGGTGCCTGAACAGGAAAGGTGGAAATGAATGTCATTTTCAAAGCATGAACAAGAGGCCGTAAAGAAGAGTTCCTGAAGCAATCTGATATGATGGTATCAATGGACCCATTTTGGGTGATCCTACAAAAACTAATAGGTACAATGGAAAGGTTTAAGGGAGAAGGCTGCAGCGGTTAAGTCCATAACCATACTGAAGCTTTAGGCAAAGCAAAGACACTTGTCTTTGCCACATTCTCCTTTCACTAACTTACACAAACAGAGGATCTGGATCTAAGACTAGGGATCAGTTCAGTAACACAAGGGGGTGTCAGTTCCTATTGAGAAAATATACCAGTAAATTTGGTAAGGGAACAACTGTGGCAATTGCTTGCCAATTAGAAATAAATAAACAAATAAGTATACATATACATATATATGTATATATATTAGCAATTTCCCAGAATAGAAATCCTGTGAAACTGGAGCGTAAGAGGATGTCAGCTAAGACAGTCTGTTGCAAATATTGTTTACGAATTACTTGCCTCTGCATGCCCAAATCTGAAGCCTCCTAAAAGGTCTGGTTTTCAGAATGGATAAAAAATTTTATTTATTCAAGGAGTGTGTCATAATGGGATCTTGGGTGTGGGTAAGTCATTAATTCACGAATCCATCCCATTTCAGAATTGTTTGTCTATATATTTTTCAACACCAGAAAGAGGCCGTTCAATCCTGCTACCCTCCCACAATAAATAACTTTTTTTTCTTTTTAAGATTTTTTCTTAATGGTATGGAGTTTGAAGACAGACATAAAATAATATCCTGTTAAATAGCCTGCTCTCTGCCATGTATAACATTGTTCATGCACTGGGAAAATAAAGTCCATCATCCTGTATCTACACCATTTCCTGCCTTTCTTGGCACAACTAAAAATCTGACTGACACACCCCTGCAGCCAAAGATGACAGACACTATGGTCACCCCATTCATTCTCAAGGACCTGCTGAACCCTGGGGAGATGGTCTTTTCCAACCATTAGTGACAATTAAAGACGGAGGTGATTTGTAGGAGGTGTGTGGAGCAAAGTAGGGAAGATACAGGAAGGAGTGAAAGCCAGGATAATTGTTTTGGGGGAAAAAGGAGAGAAAAATGCATATTTAACTGTTGCATGAGGTGAGTGGGTGGGTGTGAGAGCACATGTGACTACCTTCTCTTGAAAAGCAAAGGAACTTCTGTCTTGGGTGCCCTGCTACAGCAAGAGCCAGAAAGTAATTTCCTGTAAGCAGCCCATCGCACTGGGCAAACCAAGCCTCTTCCAAGAGACTGCTTAGCTGCTAGTGTGCAAGCTAGAACACCCATCTTCCTGTACTGCCTGCGGTGCTGCTTTCTGATGCCTCCTGGAGGCCCTGTTTCCCACTTTTTCAGTCCCTCTTCTCACAAGGTGCTGTTGGGAGAACCAGCTCCCTCCACTGGCACCGGTGCCTAGTGGTGCTATGAGCTCTCAGAGCCACAGGTGCTGCTGGTGCCAGGGGTCACATCTCAGTGCACAGGGCAGACACACAGCACAGGCAGCACCATCTCCCACAGCTCAAAAAGAAGGAATTTGAGAGGGTTGAAAAGGGTGCTTCTTCACAGGCAGCACCATCTCCCACAGCTCAAAAAGAAGGAATTTGAGAGGGTTGAAAAGGGTGCTTCTTACAATGGATTTCACCCTTGCACTTGAGTGTCTCTCAGCCTGTAAGCCAGTGGAAAAGAAAAAAAGGACCATCAGGATTTCAGCAAAACACTATGCTTGCAGGGTTAAGGAGTAGAAGGGGCTCTTGTTATCCTAAAGCAGTTCTCCAGATCTAAGGAGATGAACAGCCATGACCTTCCTTTCTCTCCCAAAGGCCTCAAGTCACTGACAGCCCTTATCTAGAGCACTGAATATCCAAGTATCACCACGCAGGGGAAAATAAACATTAACTCACTTTACACTTCAGGATACCTATTCCTTGGAGAAGTATGGTGTCAGCCTTTCCTCTTTGGTGGAGCAACCACAGCAAGAAGAAGGGTGACAACAGCTAAATGTGCAGGGAGAAAAGAAGACAAAAAAGAGTGAGCACACCAGGGGTTTTAAAGAGAATATTTGTGTCCAAGTTTCACCTCTGAGGCATAGCCCCTGGTAGGTGAGTACAATACCAGCGTTTATACCAGTGGTTTATTTAGCCTCTGATCTAAATGCAATGTGCTCTATTTTCTTTGTAAATTCATCCTGCATTATGGCATATCTGCTTACATTTTAAAACTACCTAAGGAGTAAATAATTTGCTCTTTTCAACAGGCATACTGGGAGTTTCAGTCTGTTACCCATTTGCTTTAAATATCAGGCTGTAAAACTGTGCTTGGGTTTTTGGCTGACATTGCTGCTAATGATGCACTGTGCCTATTCTCTGGTTATGGAGGAATTCTCACATTATTTCTGGGGTAAGCTAATAATGAATGTTATTCAGAACAAATCTTATGTTTGTGGTTGACTTGCTGCCAATGTAGGAAATCGTGTTGCGACCATTATCTCACTCTATCTCCTCCCTCACAAGTACAAAGTTTTAATATTCATTCCAATTCAATCTATATCTAAATAAGCAGTGCCTATTTGGTGTGCAGTATACTGCAACAACTCCCTTTAACAGTGTCAATGTAGCATTTGTACTGGGGAAAACCATCCTGGCAATGGATCTTCCCAGGTTTTTGGGAGGCGCTAGTTTATTTCTTATGTTCAACTGTACGCTCTTTGCTTTGCAAAATCTCCTGCAGCAATTCTCATCAAATGAACCTGCCCTAAATCTGATCATTTAAATAGATTTAATTACAAGTCTTTTAGCCCTAGAACAAAGAGAGAAACAACATACACATCGCATAGGTTATACCTGTCACGCTGCAAATGCCTCAGCAATTTGCATCTCAGCAACAGAGCAATTCGCTTTCAAGTATTTAAAAATAGAACATTCAGGGACAAAAAAAATATGTCTGGAATCAGAGTGTTGCAATTAAGATCCAGTTCTCGCTAATGATTAGAATAGCATTAAAAAACAGTCTAACTGACTGCATTCAGGCTCTGTTAAGTGGTTGCCTCCACATTTGAGAACCAATCCGTCAGGGCCTTCAGAGCTCCACTTCTCTCTGATGTGGTTACCAAACAGTGGAACATTTCTAGCATGACCAAAACTTAGTCATGCCTCAGTAACTTAACTCAGATTCCACATCTTCAAGCCTGAAAGTAGTTTGAGGGGCACGATTTTATCCATGCCATCCATAAAATGTAATTTAACCCTGTTTTCCAGATCGCCTTGGATGTTGTGGTGTGCATATATCCTCTACCCTGCTTATGTACATGGAGCTGTCAAATAGGTCATAAATCCTATGGCTGTAGCCATCCACTTATGGCATGTGAGAATTTTCCTTTAAAAAACCCTCTCCAGTATTAGGACAGTGGAACTTGTATTCTCCCCACTGTCAGAACCAAGGCTTTCAAACAGCTACATAATACAAGTAACAGGGGCAAAACCACTATCTACTTTAACGATGGAATGTGATCAGTGTGTGAAAGGTCCATATGATGTGGTGATGACAGCATAAAAAGATGGGACTGAGTGACTCAAGCTTTCCTTCCAGGCCCCGTTTACTGCGAGGGTTCCCAGAGGCTCTTCTCCTACTATAAGACAGCACAGCTCTTTCCACTGACATGGAGTTATGTCCAGTTCAGTGAAAACTGAGCTCGTTCCTTGATTTGCTCCTCTCTGAACATCAGGTAAGTTACGGCAAGGAAAAAAAGGATATTTCCTTTCCCCCTCATCTCACTGCCTACATACCAGTGGCAAAAGTCGCATCCAGAAAACAGCTTCATGGTGACTTAGGGTGGCAAGAGCTCAAAAGAAAAAGGCAGTAAGAAAGCAGAACGTCTGTCTGAATATGATCCAAAGATTTTTCTTTGCACCTGCAGTTTTCCCTTTCTCCAGCCTAGGCCCAGGTTTCACTCACACCTACAGAGGGTGTTTCAAACATCTTTTATCCCTAGTTAGAAAACAGACCAGATCAAGAAATAATAGACTAAAGTGAGAATCTTGTTGGCATCACGACACCTTCTCAGCCATCAGAGCTTCTCCATGACTGTCCTTGAAGCCTCTACAAATTACTACTGAAAGGCAACTTGTTTTTTAAAACCCTGATCCCATATAGCCAAAGAAAATAAGAAGTTGAAGCAGGCTCAAACATGTTTATGAAACACTGCATCAGCATATACAAAATCATGCATTAGACAAGAGTCGCTGAGGTCACCACCTAGAAGTGGCACAGTTCTGCCAGTAAAAAGCTAATTCATCTTGATACAGTAGATGTCATAAAAGAAGGTAAAAAAAAATAAATTTTAATAAATTTTAAAAAAAAAACCTTGCAGTCTTATGTTACAATTTCAGGATGTTTCATGGACCACGGGTTTTGAAAAGTGTGTGTTTGTGGGAAGTCAGGTGCGGAGAGGGATGAGTGTTTTTATAGCCAAGGGCAATAAAGAGGGGTCTTGAGAAACAGAAGATGCAATCCCACAATGGATTCAGCAGAGCAATTTTTATGCACAGAAAGTGTTGGAAGGGTGAACTGTAAAGAGAGAGGATTTAGTAAGTTACAAAAAAATTCTCTTGAACCTTAACTACTTAAAGGCCAGTGGTACAAAAGTTTTCCCTTTGGTACATCAAAAGTGTACCACTTCCACATACAAAAGGAAAAAACTTTGAAGTAAATGCCCATGACCAGTCAGAGTAATTTTAGCAGTTTTTAAAAAAACTCTGTGCATAGGAGAGGTTCCATTAAAATTCTAGTCAGTCCCTTGGAGGGCACATTTTCCTGAAGGGTGATACATTTTTTTCTGTGGCATGCCAGCACCCAACCCACCTTTTCTTTTTCCACAAAGTGAGTGTTGTCTGGGAGTTTTCTCTCGGGATGTTTAGCACCACCATTTCTATACCAGAAAACCCCTGTGCCTCAGCACCCTGATCCAGCTTCATGCCTTCCATCCTCCCTTACTATGTTCCTCCAGCTCCTTGTGCTCTTGCACCTTTATCTTGTTAGCCAACTTGTTCTATCTGCCCACGGAATTCTCTGCCTGATGAAAACCTCCTGCGCGTAGCTTTTCCTGGTCTCAATGTTTGTCTGCTCTCAGACATGTAGACATAATATGGTCTGAGAAGATCAATTTCTTCTTTGAGGTCCAGTCTTATCTTCCAGACAGTGGTTTATGCAGTGGGTTCCCTGGGAAACTTTCCTTTTCTCACATGGAGCCATTCCCTTGGCCAAAAGTTAATGAATGTGGCACATCTCCAGACTGCACCATGAAGACAGGCAGGAAGGATGCACAGCCAGGCGGGTTTCTTGTGCACTTAGGCATCTACTCCAAAGCATGGAGAGGGGCTTTACTGCTGTACAGCTCTCTTCCCAAATGGGTGAAATACCCCAGTCTCTCAGCAAGCACCTTACACAGAAAGTTTGACGTCTTTTGCCCCCCGTGTCTTCAAGGTGCACTGCGGCATTTCATGGCTGAAGTCCAAAGCTCTGTATTTCTCCCTCATCAATGTCATACTGCTATCACCAGACCCTCAGCACTGTTCCCATTGTGGGTGGTGTTTATGACCCATTGATTACAGTACAGAAACATCAACAATTTCTTCCTAGGTCAACAGGGAAGAAAACTGGAGATGAGATACTTTTTGGTCTAGATCAGGGTGGCTTGCTCCATTCTTCAGAGTCATTGGCCCTTTTGTGCAAGTTCCCCAGGCTCTTTGGGTGCTCTGGTGTGTAGCTTGGATTCCAGTCGCTCATGGTTATTTCTCCTGAACCTTGGAAGCACAGTCCTTACAATAGCTCCGGGGAAGTCAGTGCCACATCTTGTAAGAAGCAGCACACACTGCAAAGTTCAGGCCAGATGCAGACCTCTTCCAGTTTGGAAACATCCACATCTGGTATTTGTTTAAGGGTCATTTCTTTCAGCTGGCTGCCCAGGCCTGTACTGATACAGACTTGGAAACAAGCTGTCTTTCCTGACAGGACCAGGTCTGTGGGCACAGCTCACAGGGCAGCAGAGCAGTTTGGTATTGCTTTTTGGACCCAGGGACTGCTGGTATAGGGTTGTCCTGCTAAGAACTGGATGGAATAGCTGCAGCCATCAGCGGGATCTTCAGGGTGTGGGATCTAAAGCCAGACGTATTGCTTTATCTTGCCTATTTACATAAGCCCCAAGCCCGATAGCTACCTTTCCTGCTGCACCCTCCTCTCACACTACCCAGTACAAGATCAACTGTCCTCTCTTCTTGATGCAGAACTTGAGCAAGTCTCCCATCCCATTCTCTGGGTCATCTGGCCCTCCCTGGGCAGAGACATTCCACCCATGGCTCAGCCCTCCAACTGCTAAGGCAGTGATGTATCTTTGGGGTACTTCTTCCTGCTACCTGTCCCAGCAAGCCACATAAATTACCACAAAACCTCAAATTATTATCATCACCCTCCCTCTTTCCACATAACATGACTGTTTCCCCAAGAATTCAGCTGCAGACATATAATCTTTTCGCAGTTTTCCTCTAGAGGGACCCATACCTTGATTTTAGTTTTATTAGCTCTGATTAAAACACAGTTAATTATAAAGAAGCCTCACTAAAACCCAGCTACTAACCCTAACAGAGATGGCACAGTAACCATTCCTACCACAGACTGTATTAAAACCAAGGGGGGAGTCCTGGGTGTGTGAGGAATCAAGACAGGACTGCTGCACTGCAACTACCAAGTTTTAATGAACCATACAAAGCAAATATATTTGTGTGTTTAGTCTTAAATGTAATTAAATGCTTCAGTAGCAAATTAAGTGAAGAAAACAAATCAACCACATGTTTCCAGATACTGGGTACATAAATATTAAATCATTATAAAAGGCATATGAAGAGGAAAATGCAAACATTATGCAGATTTTAATTTCCTCAATTATTCCTAATTCCCCCTGAGCCCTACATTCATTCTCAGTGATTGCAGACAGACTAATCACTCAAAGCAGGACACCACTTAATAAGACGCAGCAGCTGAAACCCAGAGTTTGCCACTGGCCTCGTGTTGGCACTGTCAACACGGTGGCACTGTCACCTTGATCAAGATCCTCAGCCACAGGGGACCATGATTTGCAACTCCCATATCTGTAGGTACGTAGGTGATATGCATTTCACACTGCTCTGCAGTCTATCTGGGAAGATCTATCCATCAGCATCTGCCTTCTAAAGCCTACAGAGGTCTATTTATGTAACTCCCTCTCTGGAGGAAAGGTGCTGGGAAAGCAGCCAACAATAAATGGAGTGGGTGTGGGAAAACGAAAAATAAGCAAGCAGAAATACTACATAAAAGAATGACCATATGGTTTAAGCCACAAGCTATATAAGTCTCAAGTATAAAGTTATGTCTGATAACAGATTCAGCAAAGTAGGTGCATACGGCCAGAAGCTCTGCAAAGAAGGTCCCAGTGGGGGCTCAGGTGTGGGAAACAGATGTGGGCCCAGAGACCTCCAACAAGGACAAAACAAGTCAGAGCAAGCCCAGAGGTGGCTCTGCCTTTTCCCAGTCAGCCACAGACCTGCTTTACCCATCCTTGGACGACACCCTGCAGCTGACACCTGCCATGGCATCGGTTCACTGGGTACAGTACGGAAGAAGAAAACAAACACCACTCAAACCTATACACTGGTCCACTTTGAGGACTGGTGTTGAGTAGATCAAGGTGTTGATTCTGGATTGGGAAAGCCATGCAGTCTCCCACCTCATTCACACTCTTCTTAAGGTCACTCCAGTGATCTCCAATGAGACTGTCCAAGCAGATGGAGAGAAAACCTGATGTATAACTCCTCTTTTATTCAGTATCATGTAATGCACAGGTTGGGACAGAATTTAATGGACAACAACTGCATTTCAAGAAGCAAATTAAGATTTTATTCCAATTAATCTTTAGTGCATGGACTTCAAAGAAGCTTACTGCTCTTGTGCACACTGTGGGACACAGGTGTGGGAAGTATTCCACCTCACTGCCTGCACAGTCCCACCATCTACCTGATGTTCAGCACCTAACGCCTTTCAGAGGGTTGGAAATACTAGCATAAACCAAATCAAGAATTAAGGTAGACCCCAGAGAGAACATCTGAAATGGGTGATGTACAGTGAGTTGTTTTGGAAAAGAGGAGTCATTTGTCACTTCTTAACCTGCACCCAGATGAAACCATATGGATTAGCTCTCTTTTAAATCGGGCACCTTCATTACTTAGTTCCAGCATGCCAATCTTCCAGCCTGGTGGTGAGAGGGACTCCAGGATGACAGGAGTAACTTGCTAGTGGTGGAGTCAGCTGCTTCAAAGGAAAAAGCATTTTTTTTACTCAAGACAAGGCACTGAGATACTATTAAAATCCCACCTTAGATAACTACTGCAGGATAAGAGGCACTGACTCAGAAGAGCCAGTTTCCCTCCACTGACCTCAAAGGGACCTCAGATCTTGACCCTATATTTGGTCAAGGTGAATCCCACATTTTCACAGCAGAGCACTGCCCCAAAGCACTCATACTGTGCATGAAGTCACACTGGCACAAGCCTGTCTCTCAGGTAAAGACACCTCTTTATCATCTCAAGCCATGTTTCGAAATAGACTCCTAGTGTTGCCTTATCCCTCAACCCATAGAACTGAATCAGAATTGAAAAGGCCACCGCAAAAATCCATGTCTACCTACCACTCATCTTGGACAGGTACCTCTACAGAAGGTCTTCTTCAGAGGTGCTGGAGGTGAGAGCAAGGTGGGCAGACTTCATCTTACATCCCAGCACTTTTGGCAAGAAAGTGTGAAAAGGATGAAATGGGAAACATTTTGCCTCTATCTGTTCACGTCCATGGCAATAGTGGGTATAAGCAAGTCATTTATCCTCCTAAAGCTTCCTGTGGCAACTAGCAACCAGACAGTTGGGCAGATGACAACAAAATGAGCACAGGGCACATCAGATTCAGGGGCACTGTTATGTGTGCAGCACAGTTCAGTGCCGTCTGTGGAGCAATACCACATTCAAAAGGAAAGAAAAAGTGAAGAAATAGCTGATCAAACTGAGAAAAGGGGTGACAGACAAAATGAATGTCACTTTGCAAAGGCCATTTCTACTCCTGCCACCCCCACAAATGAGCTCTAAAACTGATTCAAGAAATAGTAGCAATTTCTAAAGCAGACAGCTCTGCCCCTTGCAAAGTTGGGTCAGAGAGTGGAAATCTGAGATTGATGCAACCAGTATATATGATAAACAAACCAATACTCCCCAG
This sequence comes from Campylorhamphus procurvoides, assembly GCA_013396655.1. Taxonomy (NCBI): domain Eukaryota; kingdom Metazoa; phylum Chordata; class Aves; order Passeriformes; family Dendrocolaptidae; genus Campylorhamphus; species Campylorhamphus procurvoides. The sequence goes on along the minus strand of WBMV01004343.1, from coordinate 289,779 downwards.
TGTCTTTGTGCAAGCACTTTTTTTTTTCTTTCATATGTCTTCTTTCTTTGTCAGCAGGACTAAGTGCAATTCTTGTCAGATACTTTTTCAGCAGGAAATGGAATTTTTAGTTGTGGTTGTTCAGTTCTATTTTTCCTCTAAAAGCAATTGTTTCCCAGACTAAATTTCAACTTTTAATTTAAAAAAAAAAGAAATCCTTGAAAAACCAAAGCATTTTAGTGGGTTTGGTCTAAATCCATCTCAAATTCAGTATACTTTGAATATTATTCTCCCTGAGTGGGGCTAACATTTCAAGCTACCTCTTCCCCAGTGTAAGGTGATTTTCTATATAGGGAGACAACAAGGCACCCTGAGAGTTGTGGCATGGCAGGATTTTCTGACCCCTAATGGAAAAATGAGACCTCATAGTTTCAGCAGTGTGTCTTTAACCACACCATAATTCCCAGGAGGCACCAACATGCTGTGCCACAAACCAGAGCTATCATTTGCAGCTGAAAATAGTCACATTTTGATGTTTCACACCTAGAGAGGTCCTCTAGAAGGGAATATGATGTAGGCCCATGCAAGAACATGTCTGTCCTGTGTAATACAGTGAAATATTTGAGTTGGTCCCACCAGCATGCCCAGTAGCATGGGCTTATTTAAGGTCATGGGTGGTGGGGCAGAGGAAGGGAGGGAAATGTATCTGCTCACAGTGGAGATCATTCTGGGTCAACTGCAGGGGCCTAAAGTGGGAAATAGTCAGGAAGTGGATGCCAGCTGGGGGAGGCTGCAGTGGAGCACTTCACACAAAGATGTGGCCACCAGCAAGCAACTCCCATGGTGAGCCATCAGACTTCTCCCTGTTGCAAGGCTGCTTGTCTCATCCTCTCTGTACTCCTGAATGCGTCCTCCCAGTGAGAACTTCTGTCATCCACTTGGGATTTCCATATGGACCATCACTGAAATCCCAATGTGAAGCTCAGCTCAAGGGTAAAAGGCTGCACGCCACTCACTGTTCTTTAGAGACTGCAAGCACACCCTGCCAAGTGAAAAGGCAGAACACTAAGATTACTTCTGGCTCAAGGTCCTACACATGGCAGCAGAAAGTTTCACCTTTCCACTGCAAGATTTCATTTCCTGTGCCAAGCCCATGTCAGACGTCACATCAAACCCCTAAACTCTACTTTTGGAGTTTTCATTTCCAAAAAAAAAAAAAAACCAACCAAATTTGCCATTTCTAGGAGATAGGAAGCTATAGACTTCTGTCTGGTTTGCTGTGTATTTTTAAACTGAATGAAAAATGTCCTGGATGGATGCAGAGTAACAATATGTAAGCCTGAGGCATCAGATGGTTAGAAAGCTGTATTCTGTGTGTGTGCACAGATGTAATTCACTGCAAGGAATATGTGACACCACACAGCAGTTCAAAGTAGCAGGCTGGTACTAATTATTATGCTCTTAATGACTTCACCCATCAAACCATAACATGTTCTATAATTATACAGCCCAGTCATATGACAACCAAATGTCCAGCCACTATTTCATAGATGATTACACAGCAAAACTCTCTTGACTGCAAGCAGAAAATTTCAAAAATAAAAGCATTTTAAGTGATCTGAGTTCTCAGAATTACTTTATTTTACCCTTTTGTGAGGAGGAAAGGTCAAACACTGAGGGTTTGGGAGGAGACAGGCTGCACACAGATAAGTCAGGGAGGCTCTGGTGGGATTTGACACTTTCCATGCAGATGTCCACAGCCCACAACTTGGAACACGTAACACCAGGTAGACATGCCTTGGCCTAAGATACTCGTGCTTCTCCACAAGGACAGTTCAGTGGTGTGAATAGCACCAAACTGTGGCCAGGGGAACTGTCTCACAGGCAGGCAGTGGTCTCGGCATCTTCAGAGGGTGCAGTAGAGAAGAGGATGAGCTTTGCCTATGACAGATCCTGAAAATCCCCGCAGCTGTGTCAGAGCTTTACCAGGGTTTGGGCACCATCACTGTTCACATCACCTCCATTTGCACCAGCACAGCCCATATCTTGGCTCTTTTCCTCTCTAATATGATCGCGCTCAATACATCTACTATCAGCAGCTACCCTCCTCTCCAGCAAAACAGCACACTCCAGTGCACACACTTCTCCCCTGGGCAGAGGGCGTGAGATCAAACTCTGCAACTGGTGCTATTCACACTGCTGTGTGAACTATGAAAGGATGCTCTGGTACTAGAGCAGAGGAAAGCAGGGCTCTGGCCCCCAGTTTTCTGCATTTTTTGCTTCATTCCCTCCTGAGATCCAGTCCCTTCATCACTTCTGCCCACACAGTAACACCCTGCTCAGCAGCACAGTGTAAATGGGGGTAAGTATAGTTCATACACTCATCATTTGTGCAATGCTGACTTCACCCATTTCCTGTACACATCAAAAAAGTGAGTTTCCCACGTTTTCATTTACTATTTCACCACTGCTTTTCTTCCAGAATTGCTATGGAGGGTGTTATGCAGCAACAGAAATGACAAAACTGTAGATAATACAGAATGTATCAGGATGAACAACACATTCACTAGTTAAACCATGAAGTTAATATTGAACAGATATCCCACAACAGACACTTGCAAACCCTACAGCTGACTGCTGGCTGGCTGATTGAGACTGCAGTGGGTCTGTATGCACTGAACTCTCCTGTCCTCTACATGTCACAACAAAGTTTGTTCCCACCTCTCAGATCTAACTTGCATATTAGAATCAGAGAGCTAATCTCCCTAGAGTTTCAGCAGAGTTGAATGAGGGAAACACTGAATAGGTGAGTCAGATACCTCTTTTATGTATCTCTAAGCCATTGACAACGTGCTCTTGTTTGAAAGATGCACTAGCAGAGGGATGCAAATCATATTTATTAAATAGCATGAGAAAACAACAAGTTTAGGAAAAAAGTGGTCGATAGCAGACCAGAATGCATCAGTTGGGTTCTTATACCCCAGCTCAGGAGAAAATTACTGAACTTCGGTGACCAGGTCTTGTCCCTAATTCAGGAGAGACGCAGCTTTGGCGAAGGGCATGACTCAGACCCAAGCAGGCAAACTAAACAGATAGCCTCCAGAAAGCAATAAAAAAATGCAGCTGTCTTGCAAGATACCTTAGTTTTTGGCAAAATATATGCTACATATTGTCAGGGTCACAGGCGTAACAGTAGTTCAATGAATTTTAACAATTACTTACCTGCTCTTCCAGTCCATGGGTTTTTACACAGGAATCAATGACTTTTCAGCACCTTTAGCCAGACAACTGCACTCCTGATTTAGAGATGCAACTTAGTTGTCAAACAGAAACAATCAAACAGCTGTATCAGTATAAAACAGTGCTTTATTCCAGGAAAAACAGGAAAAAATATTTTGTTTTTAAAAAGGACAAAATGTACAGTACTTGTTCCTGTTAGAATTTCCTAAATCTTTAGAGTATTTCACAATTTAGTTATTGGCATAAAACTTGCTGTTCATAAGTATGAAAGCAAAAATTTTAAGTGCCTTTATTGTAGTAGTAGATAGTGGGAGTACTTATCTCTATGGGGTTTTCTTGCAAGATTAATATAACTGCTGAGAAAGACTGACATAAAATAATTCTATTGCATCAGTTATTACATTTTTGCTGAGTGTGACTAGGTCCAATACTCATCTAGGTGGCATTTCTGCATTAAAATATAACATAAAGCCTTCAGACTGCTGTCACTGTGCTTTCCTATTCTATCTCCATGTGGCCACTGACATCATCAGCTGCAGAGTCTCTTGGAGTTCCTCTATCACAGTGACCACACCCTGCTTCACTGCCACCTCTTCTCTTGTCTTCTGGCTGTCTGGAGCTTTATCGGGATGGTTGTACATCTCAGGGTCTCCTCTTCTCCTTCAGATTGCCAGGTATTTTCTGTGGTCATGGGGCACACACAGGTCGCTGGAGCTCAGTTACCAGAAGTGCCTCGTCTTGGCTCTGTCTACAGAGCCTAGAGTCACCGCATGCTTTGCTTATGGCTCTTCTGGTTACAGCACATGTTTCCGTATGACACGGGACAGCACAGGAGTCTCCTCTTGAAAAGGTTTGGTAGTGAAATAGCAGCCCAAAAGTATTTCCTTCTTTTGTCCCAATTTACTTTTCCCTACCCCAACCCATACCCTACACAGAACAGGACACTTCTTGAGCCCCATCATATGCTGGCTGTCTCACGGCCATTTATTTCCACAGGACAATGCCTGCCTTTAGCAACTTCTTACTCTGTACCCACAGACCTTCCTTATGTGGGATTTTGTCAGAAGTTTAAATGACTGAAGTCAGCATATCTCTCCTCCTACGTACCATCTTGTTGATGTCACAGAGAAGATCAATACATACAAGCTCAGGAAGAACTGTTTGCACCTAAAGGAGTCAGCATGGTTAACCACAGTGACCTGTTCCTGCACAGGAACAAAGAGCTGCCGCCTCACACCAGGCCACCAGCAAGGTGTCACATTGCCATCCCAGACAGTGCAGTCCAGGCAGTGCTGGCTTATCTATGTCCTACCTTTACCTCAATCAGTGCTCACCGGGCTCATTTACATCCACTCTCGTTTTGTTATGAATAGATGAACAGAAAGAGGAAAGTATTCATAGAAGTTCCCTCTAACTAAACATTCTTCATTGCATTGCTCCCATTCAGAAAAATCTAATTTACATTTGGAGTTTTTCACAGCTTGCTTTGGTGAAGCTTGAGTTTGTTTGTTTCTTAAATCATTAATCCAAGGTAGAAAGTCCCTCTGTCTGCAAGGAGAGCAGCACACAGTCCTCCTGAGACGGATGCCCTCCAGTGCTGTTTTCTATCTGAAAAAGGGACAAAAAAAAGTTTCAAAGAAGAGACCCTACTGAGAAGGCACCAAGACAAAAAAGGAAGACCAAGGACAACTGGAAAAAAGTATCTCACGCTTCATCCTGCATGTGTAATCCCTCTCCACACCTCATTTCTTGTTACCTTCTCCACACCAACCTTTTCCTCTTGCTCCCAGCCTCAGCCACGCTGCTGGCATGGAACCCCCTTGCACTTGACCTTTTTATATTTTCCTACATCAACAAACAAGGCTTCCCCCCCCAAGAGCCCATGAGGACATGCAGTGTTAGACACATTTGTCAGCTCCCAGTGCCTTCCCAAGGTGCCCAGAAACACTATCTGCCCGGGTTCACAGTGAAAAAACAGTCATAAGAGTTTAGAAATGCTGGAGTAAGCTGGAAACTCATGAACTGGACCAGGGAGGTAAAAGATGACTCCCTAGTCAAACTGAATATAACTTTGTTCGCCTTTCAAAAAGGAGATTAGTGAAGTGCTCTCACACTTAACAGTCAGTCTTAAAGAAGGGCACCATGACATTGCATCAGCCACAAGTTTACTTTGTTTTTGTTATCACTACACAAAGAAGAGTTAAACACACACAAGAAGACTGTGTCACAGAGAAGTCATCTTCTATAAAAATCCTGTTTCATAATAGGTGACTGTATTATCTTTCCTGCCTTTGGGAAATGTTGAAAAGGAAACTCATCATAAAACACAACACACTGTCTCCAGTATGACACACCAATGTACAGGTGATGTTTCACTCCGTTTATGAGCAAATTCATATTCCTGTCTAACATAGAAGGACATGAAAGAAATTTAGAGGAAGTGCAAGGATGCCAAGCAATGATATCATGGCCCCAAGGGAGGGGCATTTTTAAGACTAGAAACAATAGACTTCTGTGCTTAAAATGGGGCAAACCTCCAGCATCAAATGAAGGACAGGTACAATTGTGTGTATATGTAAACATGTATGCAAGCACATACACACAGACTCAACAGGACAAGCATGTGCTTAGCTTAACATGTCTATCAAGAGTTTTAGCACTTCTCCCAACCTCCACTAAAATACTTTCACAAAACAACAACCAGGCACATCAAGGTACTTAGAAAGTTTTGCAGAAGCAGTTTAATAATTGGTTTCATTAAATCTTTACATGTCTGGCTGTCGTAGTTCTATCAACAAACCATATGCTGCCACCAAAAGGCATTGTCTCCATGAAACAACACAGCAGAGCTCACACGATCTGTGGGTCAGATGCTCATATAAGGCCAGTACTGACACACTGCCCGTAAAGCCAAAAGATGGAAATCACAGCGAATTAAACAAGTACACAGAAGCATCCAAGCTGTGGTGGTCATACATCTCATCCAAGTTGCCAAGTAGTGGCTTTGCATCCACTTATACTTATGTTTCTGCAGAAAGTGCAGCCCACGTTAAAGCTCAAAGGCAGTCAGCTCCTGCCAGAGGCCCCCTGTGCCTGCCAAATTAGCAGAAGGCAAAGCATGATTTTAATCCAAGAACAGTGAGCAATAGTCATGTCACAGGGCAGCTCTGACTCCAGGGGAGCCCTCTGCTCTTTTTCTCTAAGCAGGCTTCTCCTCAAGGGGAAGCACAAAGGGTAAGAGTCTCCTTTTCAAAATTTGGAAAGCAAACACTGAAACTCTAGTTTGCTGTCTTTTGCAGCAGGTGCCCAGATACTGATGTATTGCTATAGGGTGATGTATCTGACTTGTCCTAGGTATGACTTTGGCAGTGAAAAGAACATCAGAGTTTGGGCAAATGAATCCTACACAAGGCCCGAAGGACTAGAAGATACTTAGCAATCTCCTTTGCTTCTAAACCTTAGAAGTTCTTGTTCTTGGTCCACAGACCACTCCTTCTTTCCTTGCTTTCATGACACAGGGGGCATCTTCTTTCCATCCCCGATCTTGAAGACACAAAGTCCCATCATTTTTTTCAGGATTAGAAAGCATACAATCTGTAACTACTGCTCCCTATTTTCAGAGGCCCAAAGGACATTTTAAGGAACAGAGTGGGTTTTCCTCATATTAGAAAATGGTTCCTTTCAGTGTATCTGAAATAGGAAATGGTATCATCCAATGGGCCATAGGCTAAAAGTTAGCAAATCTGAACTCCACAATTGATTTACTTATCAAACATCAACTCTGAAGCCCAATTTCTTTGTCTGTAAACTGTGACTTTAAGTGTTTAAAATGCTTTGAATGCTGGTAATGAAAGGTGACATAAGGGAAACATTTGCTGTTCTTATATCCAAATCAATTTTATTTTCCCCTGAACATTTCTTTCAAATTAACACATCTTCTAGACTTCACTGAGTAACACTTTGGAGTGGGTTACTAGGGAATTCATCATGCAAGCCTCAACATGGAGAAAGCAAAGAACCCACTGTGATAAAACATAACTTGCTTTCTTTTTTTTTTCTCACTCAGTTACTTTTGGAAGAATGTGGGGTGGGTTGTTGGGGACCTGAGGAGAGAAAACAGTGATCAGGAAATGACAATTCTTCTGAACAGGAATAGCACTATGGTATTTCATTTATTTGAGGCTGTGGGCAAATACAGATTTGGAAGACACAGGAACCACAAAGAGCTGATTTGGTTTTGAAAATTTTAAAACCCTTGCTTGTAAATAAGTCTGGTCATTGTTTTTTTCTTTCTTTTGTTTGGACTTTTTGACATTAACATGGTCTCACAATCAATGTCATAATAAAACTTCTTGCTGAAGGATCTCAGAACTGAAGGAGCAGCTCTGGCTCCTTGGGTTTTATATGTGCAGTGCCTAAATGAGGAGCTGTGTGCTGTTACAAATGCCTCATGCATGTCAGCTGACTTAGGAAAGGTGACTTGGAATTTTTCAAGTTCAGTGTTTTTATTCTTTTTACAGTTCTCTGTTCTTTTCTCCTCCCCCTCAGCATATTTCCTGTTTCCTCATCCTGTAATAGTTATATACACTTCAACGGTGGATCAAACACCTTTTTGAGCTGTTGTTGTCAAGTTTTATTAACATTTCCCTCAACATTTCCTGTTTTGACATTGATACCCCAGCAAAGGTCTGCATGAGTGGGCAATGTGATCGATACCTACCCTGAACTGCTGGCAGATCATTCTTTTCATAGCATCATTCATTTTAAAAGATATTAAAATGTTGATGTTGCAGCCCTAAATTTAGTAAACATTCAAGGAATCATTACATCCACCAACAGAGTTCAGTCAGCTTTGAGGGAGATGCAATAAACTTTAAACATGGTCTTAGGCCAGGGAGTAGCAAAGGAAGTTGCACATGCCTGAAAACACAGGGGAGAGGTGTGTTGGTAGACAGCCATTTCATTTCATGACGCCTCCCATAAAAAAATGACAAAAAATGCCATTTTGTTTATGGAGGCTGCAGTACCTCAATACCAAGTCCCATTTCTGAGGTTACACTTCCAACAATGCAGTGTCCCAAAGGGCACTGAAGGCAGACACTAATAAATTTAAGAGAATAAATAAAGCTTCTGTCAACTTCAAAGCTGCAACTACAAGAACAAGGACTTTTGCTTGCAAGCATCAAGGTCTACTAATATAATACTTAGCATGCAAGATGCCCCAGTCTATAAGCATGCAATGCCATAGGAAAATTTATTGTCCAAATCAGCACCAAGCGGTGGCTTTATGGAGGTTCTTTCATTGTCGTCCCATGTAATCCCCCTGTAAAATACAGCAATATTTTACTAAAGAAATACCAAATATGTGTGTCAGTAGGAGGGAACAAATCTAGTGCTTTGTGTTAGCCAGCAATATTAAAAGCAGCGGACACATCAAGGCACATTCAGGCTATGTCAGACAGTGACTGAAAACAGTAGGAAAAAAGCCTATGCTCTCCCACATCAAGCTTCAGCAGGGTTTGAGGGAGGGGAGTGGAGCTTTATATGGTTAGAGGATTAAAAAGAAGCCAAATCACAAGAGAAGGCCATTTCACATCCAGTATATTTGTGTTTCGAGCCAAAAGTCTGTGTTTAGGGGAAAAAAAAAAGGGAACAGAGAAGTGTGTTTTTCACAATTTTCTCTTTGGTGTTTGGCTAAGTCTGTTACTTCACAGGATGTTCTATTGTCTTCACTGCCACGATGCACAGAATTACACTGCAAGCCACTGTGGGCTCTGATACAGTGCCAGGTGACATGAAAGAAGTGGTTTTGCTTTTAATACCAACAGACTGAAAATCAATATCTGACAGCTTTGCCACTCACACCTGGCAGGCAATATTCCCAGTTGAATGAGATTTTAATGTTAAGGAGAAAAACCATAAAGTCCACTGCCTCCAGGTTGGTGTTTGTTGGACTCTTGAAGTCCTCTTGCTAAAGAAATCCCAAGATTTAACTGTAATTGTGTTTATTTGGTTCCCAAGGTGCTTTCTATGAACCTGGTGGGGATGAAAAGAGGATCACTGACTTTTCAAGGGTTTTATTTACCCTGCTGGAGCCAAGCTATTTTTCAAAATATATTCACGGCCAGGATCACAGTGTAGTCAGGGTCTAGGACTACAAGAGAAAGAAGCAAAGCTTTTTTGGAAAGGCTGTTAGCACAGACCTGGAACTTCACAAAAATCAGAAGCAATCATATCTTTGCTCTGGTGACCTGAAATGAAGGCCCAGCATCAGAATACAGGAAGTCCAGGTGCTGTACAACAGAAAGCAAGGTCCCTTTTATTTCTGTATCCCACCAGCGACTTGGATTTCCCCATTCTCCATGAAGCAAAGCCCTGAAACAGTGGTAGGTAAGGATGGGAAAAGGTTGATGTCCAAAGATCTGGGACTACACTGCAAGAGAAAGGAACAGACACAGGGTTACGCTTACCTCCACCAAGACCTATAGCCAGCATCTGTCTGTATGCTTATAGCCAGGGTCATCTTAGGTGAAACTGGGCATTTCCACCTCTGGGACTTTGGGGAGGCAAGAGCAGCAAGCCCTGCTCACATCAGGCTCTCTCTCAAGACAAAACCAAAAGGTCATTGTGAAGAATAACTCCAATAGCCCCTTAAAGATCCAAATCTACCTCCATGGACTTGTCCCTCTTCCTACCAACTAGCCCACAAGTTGGCTGGGATGAAACCTGCCTGGAGATTTCCCAGGGTGCAGGACCTGCAAGGCCCGGGCTAAGCATCCTGGGAGGAAGTCCAGGGTCTCCCTACGTGTCATGTAGCATCCAGGATACAGTCAAGACAGGGTTGCGGGGCTTCTGGAAATGCTATTACTGAGAGCTAGTTCCGACTTTTGCATTAACAAGTGTCACCCTACTTCAGCTTCACTGTGGAAAGAAGCCAGCCTATCTAGAGAAGCAAATGCTAGAGAAGACCATCTGTCACCACCTAGACCCACCCATCACCATTACGCAAACGTGCTTCTCCTGATGCAAATCCATCCTGGGACACACTGCTCTCACAAGCATCCCCATCAGTCCCTCATTCCCCCACCATGTCTCCAAGTCTTGAGGCTTTCTTAGCTCATGGCAGGTCTTTTCCCAGAAGCTGCCTGACTCAGCATGTTCTTGCAGCCAAGGTGACATCCCTCACCTGGGGCAGACCCCATAGCAGGGTGGGCTGAGCAAAGGTCTCCCTCCCCAGCACTTGAAATTAGTGTAGAGTTTGCCTCAGTTCTCAAGGGTCTATGATGCCAAGTCTTTTGCAGATGACTAGTGGTGTGTATCCCAGACAATACACTGAGTTTGTCTGTGTGCCCTTCTCCCCGGTTGTGCCTACGTACACTACAGCCTGCTCCAGTCTGGAACGCTGAATGCAAAACAAAACTCTCAAAGAGGGGTGAGATCAGCCAAAGTGCCAAAATAACACCTCTACGGGAGCAAAATTGCGTTCAGCTTTAAGGCAGCTACATTTTGCAAGAGAGGGTTAAAGGTATGGGAGGAGGTTAGTCTGTGTCATAAAATGTCAGTAAGCTTCTTGTACAGCCACCAGAAAAAGTCTTTTTGGGGTTTTTTTACACCTACAGAGTCTTATATGTTGCCTTTTAGACGCCCCAAAAATTCCCCTTAGCACTTTTATCATTCAGCATCACTCCAGAGTTTAGTCAGCCAAACCATACCCTTTCCCAGTGTTAGATAAATTGCATCTTGAAAACAGCACAGCCACTAATATCACATCATCCTACAGCTGAGCCACATGTGAAATCTCTATCCTGTTTTTCTACAGAGATGAGTAAGATTTTCCTGCGTAATTAATATATAATATCTTTCTGTGTATTTGTGTAAATATATAGAGCAAAGATACCACTGCAAAGATAACAATTTCCCAAAGCACTTTTTGCATTCTTTCAAATGTGGTTTTTTCACTTGCAGTTTACTGCATTTTAGTCATGTTTTGACATTTGAAGAATTTTCACTGAAAATAGACCTTGTACTAATAACAGAACCAGACATAAAATTCATAGTAATAAGGAGCAACAGTAAACAACAGATGTACTATTTATTGTATATGTTTATTATATATTAATGCAATAGAGTAAGTAAATTTGAAATATTTCTAGTGTTTAATTGATGAGACTAAAATACATTATTTAAGTTACTTGCACATATTTAACAATAATAGTAGTTATTATTTAAATATATTTTTGACAGACTTTGCCATTTTCAGACATATCACCCTCTTAAATATAACAGATCTGCTTCTCTAAGTCCTGCATATTGTGAGGAAGTCTGCAAATTCTCTAATGATACAAAGATAAAGAATAATTTACAAAGATATTAGAAAACAAAGTCCTGATTGAAAGAAGCCCATTATCATCAGATCTGCAAAGAATTGGGAATTCCATCAGTCTTGGATTCAATCCTTATTTAATAATTCAGCAATTAATTTAAAATAATCAATCAGACCAAAATGTTCAAATTATCAAGCGCTTTTACAGAGTAAGAGTTTCCTCATGATAACTTGAGATATGGGACCTTATGAAACAGCACGTTCTTGACAAACAACAGAATAAAATTCAGGAGTCACTGATTCATGAGCAGCAAACAGGAGCCATGGAAAAAACAGAGTGTGCCAAAATATGGACAATCAGCTCTACCTACGCCTGCTGGTTTTGAACAGGAGGCATTTGCTCAAATGCATTTATTTATAGTGGGAAGCTTTTCATGTTACTTTTCCTTGGGCTTTCCTGGAAGTGTGATGTTTCTAATCTTTTCCAGTGATAGCAGTGTTTTTTGAGCACCATCTAAAACACTGGAGCAGGGAAGGTGACAGGGAGGCTGTTTGGCTGCTTGACATAACCAAGCCATGCCCAGACAGCAAGATGTTAACTCGGCTCCACTGCTTTGAGCACGCCTAGCACAGTCCTTCCTCCTCTTCCTTCCTCCTTTTAGCCAGCCCCTGTGCCTCCCTGCTTGAAGTTTTCTTATTCAAAACAAGGCTGCTTGCAATCGCAGCTGCATCTGCAGTGACTGTGACACCTGCTCCAAGCCTTTGCCTTCTGTCCTTTGGGTGGCCTTCTGCAAAGCTGTGCAGTCTATTTATGCACCCCGGTGCATAATAACTGTTATATTATCACCCTTTTCTAACTGTAGGACATATTAAGGTAGCAGAATTTATTAAGCACATCTTTCTCTTTTGCTCTAAAACCTGAGCAATTACAGCAAGAAAAACAGATAAACAGTGTACCATTGCCTTGGTCTTACCCTCTGTTGTCACCTTTTTAGGATTTGTTTAGTTCTTTGCTAACAGGCATAGGCACAAAACCACGTGTGCCCAATGGCTGCAGCCCACATGTACCAGCAAATCACCATGTCCCATGGCACGCTGCAGCTGGGAGCACCCCACCAAAGACATGTTCAGGCATGAAATCTGACCAGATCTCTCAGAGGAGTATGATGAGGAAGGGAAAAGGGAAGGGGCATTTCCTGGGAATGGCTTGGGAGTTTGAATTTTTGCCAGCTTTGTTTTGAATAATTAGCACTGCTCAGGAATTCAGGCTGTGCTGTCAATAGGGAGGTGTCTGGTTACACATGCTGAGGTTGTCTCTACATCTGCCAGCAGCACCCAATATGCCAATGCAAAGCACTTCTCTCACACACAGTGTGGGGCTGTGGCCCCTCTGTGAGGCCAGACCCTGTCCCGGGCCGGGAGAAAACACAGAGGTCTCCAGGCAGGGCAGCCAGCAGGGAGCAGTCTGGAGTGAGCCCATGGAGTGCCCACTGTCCTCATGGGACTGAAACCTGTTTCATCATCTGGCAAACTTTGCCTGTGCTAAAAGGTCAGGCTCAGAGGCAAAAACAAAAAAGCCCTCCATTTATTTCAGAAAGGTGGTTCTAAACACTTAATTTTCTCCTTCTCCCCGACCTCAGCACAGCCCCATCCTCAGAGCAAACATGAGAGGAGAGGTCCTGTTCAGTGGGACATGCTGCAAGCACAGGCACGACACAAATGTCTTCTCAATGAACAGCATCTGCCCTACTTGCACCACACTGTCGCACAGTCAGATGTGTCTATGTCATACAGAAACTAGGTTAAATGAAAGGGGTGTAACTCTGTGAACCTGAATTTCAGCATTGTTTTGTACACTCTGGGTCAAAACATGAAGGTTTTTATCCATTCTGGTACAGATAGGAGTAGGTCCACAGGAGGTTTTTCTGAGTAACAGCTAAGCCAGGAAATTGGGATTTGAGCAGGCTGCTGTGAATGAAAAAGATACCATCCTGAAAAATAAGCCTTACCAGTCTAAAAGTACCTCTGTGTATGTGTTTTATTGTGTTTTTAGCTGCCCCACTGAAGCTTGCTTTCCCAAAGGATGCCTCAGAACTTCAAGCCATAAAGCTGATGATACTCCAGCTTTCCAACCAATCCAGGTCTTCCTGTCACAATAATAAATACTCGAAATAATAAGCAAGTTAGCACATTATGATAATAAGCAAGTTAGCACAGGCAATACCCCCTCTGGTGTCAGCATATTCCCCATGCCTTGCCCCCAAACTCTCATGTCTCATTTCTGCCCAGGAACAGGGACCACATTGCCAAACACCATAATGCTCAACCTCCAGGGACCTGATGCACACTGACATTAAAATACTGTTGTGTTAGAAGATGTGGGAGAGCCATGAGCAACCTGAACTGTAACTCTGTGCAGCTATTCAGGACTGACTCCTACATGGGGCAGATCTTACTCAGCAAACACAGGGCAGGGGCCCAGGTGATGCTTTCACAAGCTGTTCAGCTCAGTGAGAGTGAGAAAGTGTGCTTTACTCCTTGTGGCAATGAAGCAGTACACAGCTTTCTCAGGTGATATCATACCTGCCATGTTTTCAGCAATTGCCATTTACATGGGGAGAGCAGTGAGAGGGGGGCTCATGCAGCCGCACACCTGTCTTTAAAGGGGATATTGACCTTAAAAAATGATCTAAAGTTTAGCTAAACAAAATTTAGTCTAGTTTAGCATAGATGTCAGGATATGCTCTCCAAACAACTTTCAGGTGGTGGACATAATTCGGGTCAGTAAGTTGCTTACACTGCCTATAAACTCAGGTTTTATTACAGGTGAAATGTTTAAATGCCACTCATTCATGCTGAATGCCAATGACATTGTGCTACAGTACTTGTTTTATCATGTGTATCCATTGTGTGACCATCAGCACCAATTGTGGTTTTCATGGTCTGGGTTACACCTTGTCTTCGCTTTCCTCCTCCAAACTGCTCACTGGTACTGGTTATTTAAAAACAAGCCCATCAGCAGATTCAGAACATCCTCTCACCTCTGTATCCTCTTTTCCCTCTTGAAAACTTCCTGCTATAATGCAGCTTAATACATCTAGAAGACTGTAGGAAATTAACATCATACGATTGTGTTTGAAGCCCAAATACCAACCAAAAATATTCTGCAATATTAAAAATCATGTTTACAATGTGATAACAGTGTTTTCCCGGTGTGAATGGTTCTGGCAGTCATAAAAGCAAACACCTTAGGCCATCTCTACTGAGCACAGCTTACAGCATTGGTCCTAGGGGAGTACAAGTACTCCTGTGCTCAACAGAGGAGCTGTGGTATAACATATCCACTGACCTGCACTTGAACCTACCACTTGCTGTTTTCCTCTTATAGTCTAAATCTGGAAATGTGCTGTCTGGTCAGTAGCATACTACCAAATCATTCAGTGAAATGCTCTAGATGCCATGAAAGCGTGCCTGTGCTTGCAGCGCCATAGAGAACGAACTTGTAAAATATAGCCCGAGCACGGCTCGCAGCCGCTGGTATCGCAGCCGGCGCTTGTGCTGCTGCGAGGCACCTTTGTAATGCAGCCAGGCAGCAGCTGTGTGCATTGCAGACATTGTGGGTGGGTGGCTGTCTGTGTGCTCAACAGCTGTCCCCGCCGCCACGCCAGGCCAGCACCCGGCCTCCCCAGAGACTGCCCTGCTTTGCTCAGCCAGAGATGAATTTCAGAGCGCCCCGTGAGAGCGCTGCTGCTGCTCAGATCCATCCTCCCTGGTGGGGTTTTGGGGGATGCGGATGCCTCCAGCCTCAGTAATGGGGACATATTTGTGTTAAAAAGTACCAGGCCATAAACTGCAGTAAACTGCAGCTTTGGAGTTTTGTGCTTTTTATTTTCCGGCCATGAAGTTCAGTCAAATCCACCCATTTTGGTGAGCCTGCAGGTTTGCTGCCTTTCAGCAAATCCTGTGTGTCTTGGTGGTACTAAAATCATACACATGTTCAAGATGTCAGCATTTGTGAAGGATGCTCTTAATCTCTCCATAAACCTTCTTACCATATGCCCCTGTGTGAGAATGACAACCTTTAGTTTTTATTACCAAAAAAAGTTCCAAAGCCTTCATTTCCAGATCTACTTGGTCTGCCATGAGTGGAGAAATTCTCTCAGCCATATTTGTAGAAGCCCCTGGCTTGTGGAGCAAGTGGGCTGAGGCAGGCAGGCATATGAGAAACATGAACCTTCAGAACTGCATCTTCTCACTGCAATTCAGAAACTGCTGCAGCAGCTGTAGAGGCCACCAAAGGCTTGGATGGCCTCGAGCCCCAAGGATACTGACAGTCAAAGTGAGCAAAGTGCACAACCTCACCTAAAGCCACCTGAAATCACTCTGCGTCTTTCTATTGACTTCAGTGATCTTTGCCTCCCTCCCTGAATGAGTAATGATGATCCCCACAGATTAGGCAAGTGAGGGGCATGAACACACAGCCACAGCACGTTTAAAATTGCTTACTTATATTTGGATACCTTTAACTTTCTACAAGAGTCTGACCCTCTCCATGAGTTGTCAAGGATTGGCTTCTGGGGATTTTTCTGGTTTTGTAGTAGAACCCTCACCAGCCATTTCAATCAATCCTGTGAGCAGGGAGCATTTTTCACTATGAACAGGTTTTTTCAGGCTGTACATTGCAGTGATACTTGAATAACATGAAATAAACTATTGACTTTTATTAAGTTGTAATGTGTCACTTTAAAAGCCTCTAAGCAGGACCATACACTTTGCTCATTCTGATTAAAATACTGGTTACTTTCAAGCTGCACAATATGCAGGAAAGCACCCATTGTGGAAGTGAAATCTTCTTCCTTCCCGGGATGACTGGTGAGCTCTACTGAATCTTCCATGCTGGTGATGTGCTCTGGCCACAGAGGCAGGGCTGTGGCCTCTCAGGGAACAGGGCATGGCAGGGTTGGGCACACAGAAATCTGAATCTTCACGACTATTTTGGGAGTGCACAAAACATGAATGCAGGGTCTGATTTTAAAAATAGGATCTTATTTACAACTGTCAATACCGAAGCTCCAGCTCAGGATGTGGAATCATAATGGTGCAAGTGAAGGTTAAACAGGTTCAGTGCAGGACTGGGAAACCATAGCTCTAAACCCTTTTGCAACATCTGACTAAGAAGAGAATAGGACTTCTTACAGGCTTAATGACATACTGAAGAGGATTTTTCTATGATTGGAAGAGTGAGGAAAGATGGAAAAATGGACAGTATTTTTTTTTAAATCCTTGTCTAATGTTTTTGGGGTTTTTTCACATCAAAATCTTCATCCTTCTTCTTTCCTCTCTCTTCATGTGGCAAAACAGCTCTGCTGCCCCCAAAGAGAGCCAGGCACAGGTCAGATCTTGGGGCCAGTTGTGCAAGGCTTTCTCATTGTCTGGCTGATGTCCTTTCTCAGCCATGAGGCTGGTCTCGCTTACATAGAAATGTCTTTTAAAAGCCAGCTGAAAATGGGAAAGGAAAATGGAGTTACCCAAAGGATTTCTGTCCTGCTTGCTCCCTCTGACCTTACAGAGAGGAGAGACAGGCAGAATAGAAAACCGAGCTCAGAGGAGTCTCAGCAGATGTTTTTCTGCTGTCTCAAAATCCTCTTGGCACTTCCTGGTGCACCAAACAGCTCATACCTTGTAGCAGTACAGACACCGTGGGTCTCAGGGAGCCTGACACCCATATACAGCTTTGTGATACTGGAGTTGCTGCACTTAGGTAACAGTGAACAAGCATGGGTGCCCATGCTCCTCAGCAGGCCTTCAGTGCTGGGCAGAGGGGACATGGGACCATTTTGGGGACTTCTTTATCTCTTCAAGAAGCCAGCTAAGAAGTCAAAGGAGAGAGGTAGATCTGTTTTTTCCAATGAAGCCTGTGGGCCTATGTGAGAAGAAAACCAAATGCTAAAATACATATTGTATGAAATGATCAAATCCTAAACAGGGATTTAAGTTAGGAAGTGTCCAGAAACAGTTACTTTCATTACCCACTGAGGACCATCTATCTAGCAACTGATAGACTTTGGAAGTTGTTTCATCAGTGCTTGCCAGACACCCACTTCTCTTATCAGACCTTTGCTCCCAGGGAGCACCAGTCTGGGAGAGCCCTCCTATGCTCACAACTTCTTCTTGGATCACAATGCCTTCTTTATATTTACAAAATCTTTGTTAGCCTCCAGAGGCCCCAGATAATGACAAAAGACCATAAAAACGTCCATAGGAGGTCAGACCAAAGGTCCCTCTAGCTCAATATCACCTCTCTAAAGCTGACAATAGCAGATGGGAAGAGTACAGGACAAGGGCAAGCCTATAATAAAACTACCATGATATACTCTGTCAACCTCCAGTGATTTGGAGGTCAGGGACTTCCTGACCCAGATATAGTATGTTTGTGTTTGAAGGCAGAGAAGGATTTGAACCTCTATTCCAAGCACTTGAATNAAAAAAAAAAAAAAAACACTTAACCCAGATGGTGAGAGAAATCAGTGTTCACTATAAACACAAAGCTGGTGGAAGCAGACCAAAAGTGCATTTCAAACCCCCAAGTCATTACCTCCAAGAAAATACGCATCTTTCTGAGATCAAGAAGCATCTTTTAGCCTGAGAGACTCTGACTGCTCAGCCTTTCTGGAGCAGCACTTACCCAGACCTCTTCTTCATTCCAGCTGATACCCCAGGGGAAAACAGGGAGGATGAGGAGCTCTCAGCAACATGTAGGACTGGGCCATCTGAAGCCTCCTCATTCAGTAATTAAATCAAATACTAAAGGTTCTTTTCAGAAGAAATAGCAGGTTACGTAGGTGTTTCCT
The DNA here is from genome assembly GCA_013396655.1 of Campylorhamphus procurvoides. Classification (NCBI taxonomy): domain Eukaryota; kingdom Metazoa; phylum Chordata; class Aves; order Passeriformes; family Dendrocolaptidae; genus Campylorhamphus; species Campylorhamphus procurvoides. The sequence goes on along the minus strand of WBMV01004343.1, from coordinate 271,386 downwards.
TCAGGCATTAGACCAAAACAGTATCCCAAACTGGGATGTCATGGGCAAGTGAATTTTTTACTGGCCAGAGAACAGCTATCCCAGCTGCAGTTAATGCAAGGAAGTAGTTAAGATGTTGAAGTCAAGGGGTTATCAGGGTGGCCCAAATGTGGGCTAGACCATTGGGCAATGCCCACGCAGTCAGTAAGTGTGTGCTGACAGCACCTCGGGACCATGCAGCCCCAGCAACCTGCCGCTGTACCATGACCAGCAGCATTCGGACCCAGGTCACGAGGACAGCCACCACAATAGGTCTCAGCAGCAGCAACAACAAAAACAAGCACAGATCCCTCTGCCACACGAAAAGCTGCACAAACGTTTGTTCCCCTGCAACCTTTCTGCAGAGCCCCAGTGCTCACATGAAAGAAGAACTGCGCTTCAGACCTACCCCACTTTTCTCTGTCAGCCACCACATCCCCTATTGAAATAATTTCCTGTTTTATTTTTAAGATTGCTGCTGTCATAAGCTGTTGCTGGCAGGGGGGTGGGGATCGGAAGGTGGTTTCTGCCCAGTGAGCACAATAGCCAGCTGTCACCTCCTTCCCAAGGTGGTTTTTGCTGTTGCTGCTCTGCAAGATGGCATGGTGGTGGAGGGAGTGCCATGAGGAGCAAAGGGATGGTGATGCTTGCCGCTTTGTAGCATCTGTCCTGGAAAATCAAGGAAAACAAACTTAACAGGACACAGGGAAAGAGCCTCTTTCAATGCTTTGTCTACAGATCTGATGTTTCAGATCCTTGTGGTGGAAGAAAAAAAAAAGCTGCAAAGGACAAGAGTACCTGTTTGAGGACAAATCTTTGTAACTGGAACAGATACACAACATTCAAATCCAAATTCTAGCAGCAAGAGTGGCAGCCAGCATAGCTGTCTCCTCTCCTTATGGCAGACGTAGCAGAAAATGCCAAAAAAGGGGAACTTTTTGGTGCTAAAAGGGAACTGAAAATGGTGCTAAATGATAATGTTCACTGCGTTATTCCTAGTATTACCTTTGCCTCTAGGTCCCAGGTTCATGGTCAGTTTACACTGGGACAAGTCTGTTGGTCCATCAAACCCTCCCGTGAGGATTCTTCATTTATCTTAAAAATACACAAAGCAAGTGGCATAGTTTGAGTGAGATGAGAGTCGGATCGTAAGGCAGAACCGAAATCGGTAACAACCCAGCTGCTGGAAATTATTTCACAGACTCTGGAACAAACTACTCAGTTTCACTAGGGGCCACTGTGCAGCACAGGATCAACCCTTTCTGCAGGGCTGAGGAGAATGACCAGCGTCACATCGAGGGCACCACTCGGGAGAGGCGGGTATGTTTTGGTGCAACAAATTGATTTGAGAAAAGCCAAGATTTTTTTTTGCTCAAACGAGCTTCTTAAAAATTCACCAGCAATCTCCTTCTGAAGCCAGAGTAACTGCAAAATTTAGCTGCCTTTTTTTTGGTTGGGGTTTTTTGTTGGTTTTTTTTTTAATGCCATAACTCATGTAATTTTCATGGCTGTGAATCAGATCATCTTCATTCTTGTGGCATGTATTTCACTTTTATGAACACTAATTTCACTACATTTTTTAGAGTGGTGACTTTAGCCACAGCGTGGCTGCTGCTAAGTTCCCACGGCTACCAGTAGGACTTTTATGTGGGAAATCTGTGGGCAGCAGGGAGCCTCCCTGTTTGTATCAATATGAACTTCCCAAGCACATCAGACTGACATTTTCTCAGCCCCAGAGTCGCAGCACACATGCTCTCACTTAGAGCTCCCTTCTCCTAAGCTGAAGGACATGTGTGATCATTTTAATTTCGCCAGTTTTCTAGAAGCCTTTAGCACACACAGAAATCCTGCACAAATGAGGCTTTTTCTCTCCGGTCAGCAGAAGCCCAATCCTACAAACTGCTGAATGCCAGTTGTAAGGCACTAAGGGACTTGAGCAAACACCAGGAGATCCCGGTATGGAGCATCCTTCCAGCTTCATGCTCCCAGCATTCCTCAGACCCTCAGCACTGTGGAGGCTCCCATGTTCCCTCTCCACCGTCAGAGATCAGGCTGTCAGTGCTGGCAGGTCATCATTGGCACGGCCGTCTGCAAGAGTTTCCCAGCCTCTCACTCGGCGGCTACGCATTCCAGAGATGACCAGACACAAACATATCTCCTGTACTTGCATGCTGGAGCACTTTCTGCAGCTGGGTAATGAGTCAAAGAGCACATTAGTGGCATATATATTGTCTCCCTCAGTTGACAAAAAAAAAAAAAAAAGCTGACTTTTTTTCCTCAGAACGTAAAAATGTAGTGGTTGGGCAACGGGTGAATATTGTGGCTTCAGCTTTCTTAGTGATAATATATTGCAGGGAAAAATCAGCCATGGTGGGATGCTGTTTTTGGGCAACCTTTAGAGAAGACCACACAACCCACAGACAAAATAGGACCACGCTCAGTGATTGTATCTCGCTGTTGCTTCCTATTTGCAGAACTGCAACCACAGTAATTGTGGAAAGGTTTCAGATCCATAAGCACTAATGATAGGCAGCCATACTTAAGCCTGTAAGGCACTCAGAAGCAGGGAAGCAGAAACCTTCAACTGTTTATCACTTCCATAAAAAAGGCTGATTTCTTTGTCAGTGAGAGATGCTGCAACTTTTGCACAAAGCTGAAGAAAAGAGAAATCTCCAAGTCCTGATCCTCAAAACCACTCACAGCTCCCCTTTTCTTATTCAAAGTGTTTAACTCTCTTAGGAACCCTTCCTTTGGCAGCTGCTGCAACTTTCACTCATTGTACCTGGCTGCAGGTGAAGTCCACATCACAATGCTCTGGGCATATTCCTCAACATCATGCCACGTGTCCCACATGAAGACAGCAATATTGTGAGATATACTGCTCTTCAGCTTGCAGTGAGAATGTCAACATATAATTTAGAGGGCTCGAAATGGAAAAGAAAATAAAAAGCTGAAGGTAGTTTTTACTGTTGTTGCAGCCAAGACAGTTTAGGGCTGTAAGTGTGGTGAGGTTTGTGGAAAGAGACAATATCTCTCCCAGGACCAACATACATATTTGGGGGAAAAACAGCCTTCCTTTAGGTCAACACCGTCACTTTTGGGTTCTAAAATCCTGCACATTTCACTGCTTAGACCTGGAAACTGTTTCCCCAAGCATGTCTTGCTCATCATAGGCTTGCAGTAGAAAAAAGAGCATGTTCTCAACTGCTGAGCAGAGCACGGGGCTGTGCTGCCACTTCGTGATCAGAGGGAGTCCTGGGCAGGTTGAACACCCATGACCCAGAGTGGCAGTGGGGAGAGGAATGGTCTTCTCAGCCCCTTGTTAAATGGGGACTTTAGAGATGCCATGTTTTGGCAGTACTTTATTTAAAAGAGTCAGGACAATGAGGGGTTTTTTAGAAATGGAAGTGCTGGAGAGTGTATAGCAAAATTCAGAAGCAGTGAGGTGCGCCAGGAAGATCTGCCACAGAGGGCTTGTGTGCTTCTCTGACATCAGGACAATTTTTTAATATACCTGTTAAAAGATGCATTGAGCCATCTGCAATCTTCTTTATTCTTGTTATCTCAGACAATGAGACTGGTCATGAATCCCAGGCCTGTTCCAATCACCTTTCAGTATAAATCAGAAACATGTAGACACACCACGGCTAGGGCAAATTTCCTGCTGAAAATCCTCACCAAGGGCTAGTGTAGCCACCACTGCAAGAACACCAGAAAGATTTCTCTGTTTTCTATAACTCATCCCTGTTTTATAAGGCAGTTTCAGTGTTTGTATGGGCACATCTATGTCTTTCCCCTTTGAAAAGCTCCTGTACTTTACCAAAGAAGCCAAAAGAGACAGTTATCAGCATTTCTAAAAGCCACATGAAAATAATATATAAATATAATAATATAAATACAAGCATTCAGGTTGTGGTATGAACTTCCATGTTACTATGTCCCCTGACACACACTGTACAGGGAAGAACCTGTAACACTTCAACACCACTGTGTGTTTGTTAAACAAATCCACTAAGTTTCAGCAGCCCTGATGTTTGAGAAATTCCTTACAGACATTAAGGGCATGCTTAGTTTCAGCGTATGGGGCTACAAGTGTGGTTTTGCTGAGGACATCACAGCTTCACCCCATTGAGTCAGCGGCCACCTAATCACTCTCTACTGACTCCCTGACCTCAAATGACCACTGGTCAGCCCACCTGGCATCTGCAGGCAGAAGGCAAGTGTGGAGGTGACTCAGGTGCTGGGCTGGTGAGAAGGGCTAAAAAAATTAGAGAAATGCAGAAGAATAAGGAGCAACAGCAAAAACAGGGCAGAAGAGAAGATGGAGGGATGCAGAAGGACAAAACTTCGGTCTCACTCTGCAAAACTTGTAAGAACTTTTTGGTGTCGAGTCATATGAAGGGAAAGTGGGTGGCTCTAGAGACACAGTAAAAACGAGATTAACTCACCTACTAAATTCTCAGTCGTCCTCCTCTTCTAACCACTGCCAGGAAGTATGAATAACCAAACTAAATTTAAATAGAACAAAAAAGAAAATACTATACAGCATGACTAGTCCACAAAGAAACCATGAATTTGCTCTTTTAATAATTAAAAGTGATCCAACAAGTTTTCCAAAGCACTCGTCTCTTGTTCATGAAATAAAAAGACTATCTTCACCGTCTATGTATGCCAAGTGTGCTGCATTATCTGCCCAGATAATTGCATTATTTTGCCCATTTGGATGAAATTACATTTTGTGAGAGTGACAAAGTAATTCCCCAAGTGCCAGTTATTTCTCTGCTTAGAAAATACCATGTAAAATTATTCCATTCATGGAAGAATTTAAATGCTTTAACTACCTCCTTGATCATATTTTGTAAATTATGGAAGAAAAAAAAGTTCATTCCCACTACCAGCATGAGACAAATGTTTTACTGCACATGACCAGGGCTGACAAAATTTCCACTCCAAGCATATGAGAGTTCAACTTGGGACATGCCTTACAATCTTTTTTTTTTCATTTTATTTTTGCTGTGCAGAATCAGTGTACTCCTACAGCTCAGCTAACGCTCTACAGGCTTTGACCTTCAAAACCAGATTTCTAGATATCTTCACTCTTGGATATTCTTAACAAGTGTTTACTTCACTGAATATTAGCAATGTCATTAATATCCGTGTCTCAAAAGCTGTCCACCAGATACTGCCTGAAATGTAGCTCTCTGGAAGCCATTTGGACAGAGACTTCACCATTTTTAATCACTTTTAGCACAACTTCACACAAGTCAGTGAGTGTAAATACTAAGCAAAATAAGTAAAGGTGGTAGGAGTGAGTTTGCAGGCAAAACCCTCCATGAGTCAAACTGTGCCCCAGCTACCGCATTAACTCATCCTGATAGAGGTGAGATTGCACGAGTGCCATGAAGAGGGCTTTGGCTCAATAACATCTGAGAGAGCTTTTCTCAGCCATGAGTGTGGTCCCAGATCTGAAGTCCATTAGAGCCTTTCAGTCACTCCCGACTTTGCTTTAAGAAAGAAGGGCAGTTTCTGGTGTTGAGTTTGACTGCTTGTATTGAACCAACCCAAGTCAGTGAATAGTGGGTGCTGCCACAGTGGGAAAAAGGGAGGAAGAAGAGCTGACGGGACTTCTGAGAAACATCACAAACCAGTAAACTGGACAGGAATTGAACAGCCTACCAAGCCAAATGGAAAGAGGTTCGTTTCTAGAGGCACGCCGCCCACAGACATTTTGTCTTTCAGTGCTCCAGTAATCAGATCCATACATATGGATTATGCTACTGGGCAAGAAAAAATATATCCTTTAACAGTGTCCATAAATTACAGACATAATCGAAGTTTAAAAAATGCATTTGTTTCTGTACCACTGTGCACAGCAGTTCTTGACTAAAAACTCACAGTGTATTGCTTACTGTGCATCATACTGAACCTCAAGTCCAATTTCATGTTAAAATCATGAGCCTTTGCCTTTTATCGGAGAAAGGGAAATTAGCACTCTCTTTTTCATGTTTCAGAACAAAAGTATAAGCTTTGAACTGTTGTATTTGTGAAAGAAACCATCGTAGCCTGTTAAAACAAGTTTTCGGTACTGAAAAGGTTAACTAATTTGGTTTCCCCGATAAGTTTATCTGTGATCAGAACTGAGTCATACAGAAAATACTCCTACAAGATTTGACCTTTTACTTGTATCCCACACTGAGATAATATTATACTTAAAATGGATATCAATAAGAACTTTGTTTTAAAAAGTATATTTAAAATAAATTACTTTTAAATAACAGAAACTGTTTTCAATTAGCCCTGTTAAAGGAAATCAACTAGAAAGTTATGTATGCTTTTTTATTTTCTTTATATAAATTATACCCAGGAGTCCTATGATAGCAGCACTGTACAAACTATGCACTACCTTTATATTTATTTCTTATCAAAATAAACTTAACAAATTAGATTTGTTTTTACAGCACTTTATATCCAATAATGACAATGTTGTATTGGTCCCAGGATAAAAACAATGAAAGTAGCAGCTGAATGGTATTTTTATTAAGAGTTAACAAAAATGTCTTGTGCAAACAGAGCATATAAAGAAAATTAATTCCATAATTCCTCATGATGAAGGCATCCTTCTCTTTTTTTTCTTTTTTTCTCACAATATCAATCTCATTTGGAAAGATCATTTTGAGGGGAAAACATGCAGTTTTAGCATGACTTACTCAGCAAAATGATATGGTTGAACTTAAACACTGCTGACTGCTAGGATTTAATATTAGGACCTGGCAAATGTTTTGATAACTTAATACTTTTTAAAAGAAAACTCATTTGTTAATGAAGATTTTGGGAGTTCAGACGAAATATAATATAAAAAAATAACAGAGCTAAAGATCCAAATAGATGTTTCTTCTTTTTCCCATTTTTTCCATTCCCTCTACCTTAAATGGGCTCCTCCATGCTAGCATTTTAGAGGCCTTTTTATTGGTGGTAGATTCAAATATCTCTGAGATATTCACTGTAGAGCTCAGCAAGAGTCCACGTTTTCCTCCAGCAGTGGAAAAATGGCAGGGCTAATAGTCTGGGGTTTGTTACTAAAAATGAGTCCTTATTAAAAAAAAAAAAAAAAATTAGAACATTGTTTAGAACATGTGGTTTGCTGCTATTAAGTTAACAGTGGAAAATCTCATTACTTTTAAAGTTAATTTTATTTTGTGGTGGGATTGTTCTCTAGGCTAAAGCAGATTTTCTCTTAAGTGGAGCCTCTAATCCTACCTTACAGTCTTCTGTTCAGCAAGTCACTCTCTGCATAGCTTGGCTAGATGCATGTTTTAAGTCAAGTGCTGAATTAGAAGGAAAAAAGGAAGAAAAATAACTTTTCCCCACATGTGCCTCTGGGGCTGCTAGCAGGCACCTGTGGGCCGTCTTCTCCAGCTCTTGCTCTGACTAGTGGAGTTTTCCAATAAATACCTTGGGTTAAAGATGCTCTTTGATTAGTGCTAACAAAGTTTCTGCCTCTAATGAAAGATTAGATGCTGCTGAGTGCTCTGACAGGACAAATTAGGGGTTGGGCAAATTCTAACACCAACTCCATGCACTGTGAAAAAGCAGGGGTGAAAGGTAGATATTACATGGTCTAGTGGCCCAAGGGCTCTGAAAATCAAAGTAGTCAAACAAAGAAGGAAATAGAAGACTGTAAAGGTTTCTAGTTCAGGTCTCTTTTCAAATTTTTGGAAGCAACTAATCTGACTTCTGACTTTTCATTGAGGCTATAAGGATTTAAAGTAACAGAGAACCAAATCTGCAATTTGAGGGGAAAATAACCCCAGAAGAGAAGCCTTGCTTACAGCTCACATGCTATATATGCATGTGTATATATATATATATATATGTATCCTACTTACAAGTTAAGATGACTCAAATCTAACTCTCATGGTTTAAAATACCAAGTGAGATTCAGAGTCACATAATACTTGCGTTCCACCATCAGCCCAATGCTTTTTTTTCTTGTTAACATATGCTCACACCATATAAAATTCACTCTTGTGCAAAGGTGAGCCATTATACTGTAAATTCCACTCACAATAAGTCTCATGTAACTCGTGTGACTCATCTATGAGCTGTAGTCCAAGATACCCTTAGAACTACAAACTCAGCCATTCCCCTTGCACTTTTCTAGTTACCGGTTCACCACGAAAATTTGACATATGAATAACCAAAACACATGCACGCAAGATCACTGATTATTTGATATTAATTTTTTTTTAATCCGAACTTCACTCTAGTTCTTCTCAGCTAAGTTGCCAAAGTATGAGAGCTACATCTGGACGCTGACTCACTTAGCTCCACTGCTACTGAGGTCTTGCTTCTCCATCAGTGATTATTTAGAAAGCTCAGGAATTCAGTGCCTCTGTCTTTTTGGGGAAAGAAAATGGACCAGCTGCCCAGGAAACAAAAGAGCCCTGGCCAGTCTGAACTCATGCATACTCAGCAATCCTCTGCTAAAAGTATCTCTGCCTCTGTCATGTATTAACCCCAGATGGCACCTAAGTACCACACAGCCCCTTGCTGGCTCCCCACCTGCCATGGCAGAGAGGAGAACCAGAAAGAAAAGTAAATCTTGTGAGTTGAGGTGAGCGATGATGATAAGTTTAACAACTGAAACAAAAGAATATATTAACATCATAATAATTGTAAGGAGAAGATGGGTGTTTGGGGAGGGTGTGCAGAATATGAAACCCAAAAGAAACAAGTGATGCTCAATACATTTGCTCACCATGCACTGACCACTGCTCAGCCCATCCTGAGCAGAGACCAGCAGCTCCCAGCCAAATCTCCCCATTTTATATACTGGGCATGACATTCTAGGGTATGGGTTATCACTTTGGCCAGCTTAGGTCTCCTGTCCTGGCTATAATCCCTCCCAGCTTCTTGTGCACCTATTCACCAGCAGAGCATGAGACAGTGAAAAGTCCTTGATTCAGAATAGGTACTACTTAACAGCAACTAAAACATCAGTGAGTTATCAACATTATTCTCATACTAAATCCAAAACACAGCACTGTACTAGCTCCTAAAAAGAAAATGAATTCTATCTGAGCTGCCACCAGGACAATCTCAGTGCAGTTCATCACCTTATTTCAAGACTGTTACACTAAAATTTTACAAAAACTGAAAGCAGAACAGAGGACTGTTCGTTGCTCCACTGTGTATAAGGATGATCTTCACAGCAGCATGAACTCCTGCAGCTCCCATACGAGGTAGGAAGATCAGCAGGTGTTCAGCAGCTCTGAAATACCAGGTTTTCAACTTAAAGCACATGAACCCTTGAATGACCTCCAAGTGGTGAAGTGGCTCCTGTCATTTCAGGACTAGGAGCCATGTAGAGCATTGTTAGAGATTTAGGAAATGAGTTCTCAGTGCTGGACACAATCATAAAAACATACAGACTGGAATTTGAGTCTTACCTCAAATCCCTTGTTTTACAGATGAGCAAAAGCTAAATGTAACTAACCTGGGACTGAGAAAATTCCATCTCTTGGCAGATGTCTAAAGTATGAGCAGTATCATCAGAGAATGAGAATGAGACCTTGCTCGAACAGAGGGTGAAGCTTTAGAGCTGCGGCATTCATCTGTGCCACAGGGTTGTGAAACTAACTCATTTTTGACATCTCACACATGTGCAATTGAAAAGTGAACTTGCAGAAAGAAGTTATTTCAAGATCTGAGTGAAACTAGCTTGCTCACTTTGCAGAGTTTTTGTGATAACTTTCTTATATTTTGCTTCATACAGTTCTATACTCCAGGAGTTTTGCTTTGAGTTTTAGCTTCAAACAAAGCAAAACTGATTGTAAACCACTGTATTTTGATTTTTCATGTTGAAACTATATCTCACACAGAAAGTTTCAAAAGCCAAAGTGCAGAGTAGTGGTAGTCTGGGGTAGCTCAGCCTATGTTCAAGCTGTCAGACTGAGGGCCAGAGACAAGACCTCCCTACATGTAGTGATGTTGATATACGGCTTTTCTGTGCAGTACCATGTCTGCATGAAACTACTCATACCCATCTAATTTTATGTAGTTTTTGTCCAGGAATAATAGATGGAGCTACCCCAGAGCTGTCAGATTAAACTAACATAAAATAGTGGTAAATTAGTGATTGTTACTTTCAATAGACTTGTTTCTAGCTAGGTCCCATGAGATTATTAGAAAGGTTTGTTTAAACAGAAATTGAGAGATACAGATAACACTATTTTTTGCTAAATGAATGTTGGTTGCTTACCTGTATCTCATCAAATATGATTTGCCAGAATCAGCGTGGTAATGTCCAGAAACATCTTCCTGAAGGAAGCTTTCCTTTATTTTACTCACTTTCCACATATATTTTCTTAGTGGCCCTTCAACCCACTGGTTAACACATTGGATTATTCTTAATAGCCTCAGAAAATAATTTCTGTCTGATTTACAACAGCACTTATTATCATATTTCCATGATCGTCATTTAACTTTCCACTATATTAATAACCAAGACTGATTTTACCTGGCAAGCAATCTAAACCCTCCAACCTGACAAAAATATCCCGTGCTTATTTCTCTTTCTAACCATCAAAGAAGGTCGCTACGACAACTCTGGGTATCAGCATTTTTCCTGTGTGATTCACTTACACCAAGCAAACCCTCCAGACCTACATTTTTCCTTTTTTGAATTTCTTCTTAACCAATAGGATCAACAGGTCCCCTTCTCTGTGGGTGGTGATAATGTCAGTACACCACTGCCCAAATAACCTTTCTCTATAGGGAAATGCTAACATTTAATTCTTCAAATTTAAACCACATGTATTTTGGTCTCATAACTGCACTCTGTATTACTGCCTTTTGTCATTAATTTGTATCACTAAAAATCTTAATGAAACCAGTTATTGGAAAGTTAAGTGTAGTAGACATCTAAAATTTGTGTCTGAGCTAAAATATTTAAATGGTAACTAAATATTTTACATTACCATTGTAAACACGTTTTCAGAATTACTAATGACACAGCTCTGTGTATGTTCAGGGTAAAGCTGTGTCTCAAAAGAGCTGTTCTTTTCAGCCCATTTCAGGGGATATAAGCAATGGCTTTCAAACAGTTTCTACCTCTTACCTTCATCTTATCCAGAAACAAAAAGTGTCATTTAAGTGCTGTCTACACAAGACCTCCACCAAGATAGCAAATGATGTGTGTATTGACCGCATCCAGTTTCCCCCCTGGCGTTCTCTGAAAGAGGCACTGCCACTGTATACAGTCTTTGCATATGTTGCCATTGGGTGACCACAAATATACAGCTGCCAGTGTAGTAAAAACATTGGTATTTGGGACAAATACTCTGGGACTTCTTGCTCAAACAGCATGAACCACAGATTCAACGGTTTCCCCAAACTAAATTGTTTCTCAGTAAAATTTAACACTACTGCAAATATTAAAAAAACTAATAGACAGATTAACTCTAAACCTGCAATTACATTACAAACTGGGAGGGGGGGTGTGGAAAGACTGTATAAAATTTTAAGTGTTTTCTGCAGCCTCTAGAAATCAAACTGTTTATTTAATGTTTACACATGATTTAGGCAATATTTACATAGTTCTATACTTATAGTCATTGTTTTAACTAAACAATTCATCTTTCATCCTATAGATGTATTATTTAATATATATATAAAACTGAAAACCTTTATGCTGCAAATAACAGAATTTAGGCATGAGCACATTATCTTTAGAAAAACATTTTTTTACACATATACCAACTCCCAGGTACAAATTTGCACTGCTGTTTTGGGGGTCTTTGTGTTTGGTTGTTTGGGGATTTTTTTAATTTGAATTCTGTAACAAATTGCTTAAACGATATGTTTCACTGCCTGGAATACACCTGAGTCCCCTGGAGTAATGTTAATAAAAGGAATGTATTTTCCCAGTTTGTCTGGGGAAAACTACAGGGGCCGGCAAATCATATTAAAAACAAACCAGTCATCTGAGATGGTTCCATCAACTCCAGAGATATTCTGTGGGGTTGGTCAGAGATTTTAGGGTGCTTAGGTTGTAGCTCTCCAAGGCTTCCCATAATGTACATTCCTTCCCATTTCACAATCTTTCAATTAATTCTTCATCCATAAACTTTTATCCCATGTCCTGGTATTTGGTGAAAGCATTAAAAATGCCATTGCACCCTTCTTAAGGGTCAGACCAATCCCAGTTGTCTATAGGAGTTTTCTTCCACCTTCATTCAAGCTCAAGGGTCCCAGTGATCAGTGAAATAAATGACACCAAGAGGATATCTGTTTCTTGTTTCAAACAAGCACTGCAGCTGTGTTTTGGGGGTTCATCCTGAAAAAGATTAATAAACACTTTAAAAAAAAAAGAAGAGTACATGAAAACAGTTCTGCTTTGCTTGCAAACTATAAAATTAATATTGTACATTACTAAATCAGATTTTATTATTGCTCTCTAAGTCACTTTCCATCATGGCTTTTTCTGTAACAATTTAATTTTTTTAACTTCTGCAAAAAATAGTCCAAATTCCTATTGATCATAATGCTAGTAAGTGATTTTAAAAAGCTCATATGAAAGTGTTCTTTGTCTACACAATCCTAATTAATGCCTGTGGTGAATTTTATCCAGAATTCACTACCTTCCAATAGCTTTAATTTTATTCTAACATGAGTTATATATTTCATACATGTACAATATATAATTTCTATGTATTATATACAATGAATTATTCATTATAAAATAACAATCCAGAAATGCTCAACCCCACATTGTACAATTCATATATAAATACACTAACTCATATAGTCAAGGTTTTTAACTTCCCTCTGACTATCAAAACCGGACCTGAGTAACATAAGGTTCTAATTGTGTATGTAATTATTGCAAGTACTTCTTTAACTCCCTCTATCTGAGTGCCCTGGTAACTGAAAAAACTGCTTTCTTCAGCACAATTAGTTTGCTGCATTATGCCCAAAACTGAAGAATTAAGCTTCCTTTTGCCAGACTCCCAACAGTTTTGAACATCAAACCACTAAGGTCCTGATGAGAAGCCCCAGGGCCTTTCCATGGTACATACACTCAACAATATCAACTCCCAATTCACACACAGCTTCAGCTCAGCCACCGTAATTCAAAACAGACACTTGACAGCATCCCATTGAAGGCAGTAACTCTGTACCTGTTAGATATGAAATTACTTTCCTGCCTTTATGTCTCGCTAAACTGAAATAAAACACCTTAGTTGGAATTACCATCACAGGTGTGATATCTTAATTTTTTAAGAATTTGTAGAGGCATATTATCTTTTACAGCAGATTTCTAAAGGAGGAATTCAGGTGCCTAAAAGAAGGTGCCCAATGCCTCCTAGAATACCCTGAAGTATCCAGGATATCTGTGCAGGGTTTGCATGATGGAGACTTTTGACCTTTGACAGAAGACCACACCTTTGAACTGGCAGTGAGAGGCCAGGTGGGATCCCCAGGGGCTCTAAAATGGCACAGGAGGTCTATATTTAGGCACACGCATTTTGTTTTCCTAAAATTAATAAAACAAAACACTAAAATTAAAAACCAACAGAGACTAAACAGAATTTTATATTACTTGACTAAAAACATGGGGGGAAAATAGTAAAAACCCTAAAGAAATAGCTTTGTCTAAATTTCATCCTTTATGGTATAAAAACCCCCTGGAGATCACCACTGCTTGTTATCTAGATCCTATGAAGTCCATAATGAACTAGCCACATTCACAATACTTTTATACTTTCTGACATCAAATCTTAGAATACCACTACATTTTCAAAGTTAAATTCTCAAAACATCAGAAAACAGAAATACAGGCTTCACACAAACCCAAGAATAAAGGTTTTAGCTATTTTAGAGTGAAGGTTTTAATTCTAAGTTTATATACTATTTTTTCTCATTCAGCAACTGAGTGCTTGATACTGTTCTCAAGAAAAGCATTGTGACATTCAGTTAAATAACTTCTTGGAAAAGATATGGCTGCCTGTAGAACAATTATTTTACATCACTTTGTTGCAAATACAAGGTCTAAAAATGTAAAATTAACTCCCACTTCAATGTGCTCCTTGCAGCCAAGCCTTGGAGCTTGTTCTCATATTTTTCCTCAAGCAAATTTCCCTTGGATTCCAGGAAGAGTTTTGGTGGAGCATCACGTCACAGTAGCAAACAGTCTTTTGTAGTAACACTTCTAGAAATGGCTCAGGAGAACATAAGCCTGGCTGAACCAGTCAAATGGAAGATGATCATGATGAAGTCACCAGAAAGAAATTAGATATAGGGCTAAGATGTATCAGGTGAAGTATTTCTAGTAGGGTGTGGAAGCTGTTGTATTAATGTTGTATGTAGGGCAATAACAAAGGATGCACACTTCTGTTTGCCTTTGTTTAAAGTAGATCAATTTAACTTAAAGCCATGGGATGGAAAATGAGCTTCTGGAATAAAACTATGCAAATTGTATTTATTCAGTCTAGGATGCTTGGGCCCTTCTCAGCTACATGCTGATGCAAGAAGTAGGACTAAAAAACTATTTAATGCAAAAGGACAGTTTAGATACAAGGGATCTGGATAAATTTAAAAGGCAGAAAGACAGAAAAATATAATCATCAGAGATGTGATGTGTTTGAACAAACTTTCAGTAGCACAGAGCATGGGCAAGGCACCTCCTGCATGGAACTCACAGTAAGTTTGTTTTTAACAGCCAGAAGACTAGACTTGGTAGACCACGAGCCCTCGGCAATGAACCAGCAGGGTCTTGGTTCTTTACAACTCAGCCATAGCTCCCTCACTGTGATTATGAGAAATCAAAGAGCCTCTACATATTAAAGGAGGTTGCAGCTAATACCCAGAAGAACACTTAAAGGAAAACATAAATATTATAAGAGACATTAAAATTATTAGGAGATTATTTTCTGCTTGAGGCTCATTTATGGAGTAGAGATTTAAATACTACTTTACTTCAGACTAAATTCCAAATGTTTCTACTGATTTCAGTTGCTTCAATGAGATTACATCAAGTTTACTTTGAAGTAAATGAGATCTGAATTCAACACCCCAATTCTTTGTTTCTTCAGGGAAGAATGATGGATATTGCTGACTTTAAAGTCGTGGGGTGGTAAGTAAGCAGTGGTAAACACATCACAGAGAACAGTGAAAAGCAGAAGACAACTTTAAGTAGACATAGGTTTGCCTTACCCATTATCTGCCTTTTGGTACTTATAGGTCAGGAAAATACACTGCACAAAGATTATTAAAAAATGCAGACTAGCCAACTTTCTCTTGGTTTTAATTTGGAGTAAAGTATTCTTCAAAAGCTACATTTTAAGTAAACTTTTTTCCCTTCTTTGTCACAGCCAAATACTCCAGTTCAGGAATTTACAATATTTTCCTTTTTCCAGAATGACACCTGCTGGTGGGAGAAGCATGGATGAATTGCAGACACATTATGAGTTTGATTGCAGCTAACCTGACGTATTCTCTGAGCATGCTCATCACCTGTGTCCAAGCCAACTGTTGAAAATAAAGATTTGGAAACTGTAAAGGTCCTATAAGGAGTCTTCTGTAGAAGTAATATGGTTTTCCAATCTGATTTAATGCTTACACTTAATAAACCACAAAGCTGCCTGCTACTAAGACAATGCTTCCATGGTGTTTCAGTGTTGGAGACTAGCCCTATTTTGGGAAGCTCACAGCATTAAAATGTCAGATTGAGGTGAAAGCCAGAAGTAAACTCTCCCTATCCTATGCAGAAAGCTGCTGTGCTGCTTCAAACCCTCGACTGCAAGTAAAACAGCTGCTAATGCAACTATTGGTGCTTAACATCCCAAAAGATTAGCATGTCAAAGAGAAGCACTGTGCACATGTTCCTGACTCAGTGTAGGAGGACACAGCTACAAGAGACAGAAAGCAAGTTGTACCTTTGCCAAAACTGTGACAGATACTGCTCAATACACCAGGCAGCACTAGGCTCCCTAATGGGCTTCCATATTCATAGCTCCTCTGCTGCTTGGGTCTATTGCCATAGCATCCCCTGCAGCTAAACCAGAGTCAGAACTGAGCTTTTGATGCTTCCAACACACTTACAGCAATATTTCTAAATGTGATTTCCAATGCTAAGAACAATATACAACTTTATTTCCTTTTTCTGAGCTGCAAACTGTCTACAGTCTTCTATAAAGGCAAGCTGAAGTGTAAGGTGCTCAGAACCCTGAAGAACAGCCTGAAGTTGGACTCTAAACTGTATGTTTTTAAAATTACTTACAAAGAAATTGTGGATAAAATGCCCACTTATATTTAAAAAAAATATTAGATATAAAATACAGAATTTGAATTCAAAGAAATCTTTTGAATTATTTACAAGAGCATAGGCAAATATACACATTCAAAGGTGTTCCCTTTGGGTAAATTATTAATATATAGGTATTTCTATGGCATACCTTATTCTATAAGAAGGCAAACTTACTTGTTGATTACACTGACTTTTTGATGGTGTTAGGCTGCAACTTGGGAGACTTAGCTTCTGTTCCTGGATTTGTCATTGGCCTCCTTTACAACTTTGAGCAGGTAACTTCACAGCTCTGTTTCTTCAGTTCTCCCTTCTGTGAAAAGAAAACATTGCATTATTCTGATGGTTAAAAGATTGATTTCCAAAAATTGTTTTTATTTTGGTAAATGCAAACACATGAAAAGGGGGTACCTTTCTGTAAAGTCACTTGTAAATGTAAGGCACAGGAGACTATTTCAAAAGATAGTTTACATCTGGAGAGTTTTCTTAAACATATTTGTTGCAAAGTTGATCAGAGTTCCAGTCCTACCTATGGTTGTATGTACCCGTGTTTATAGTGCCCTTGTTTGTCACACATATAATTGTGACTATCAAAACCTGGAAACATCATAACTGCGGTTTATCCTCCTTAACCTTCTTATAAAAGCAATGACTTCACAAAGATCCCAGCTGCATCCCGATGCCTTCTGAGTAGTCCAGGGTAAACATGTTGGTGCAAACAGCAGCAGGCTGGAAGCAGAAAGACTGACCTAACCCCAAAATCTGTGATAGCCTGGACAGCCCCATGAAGTTTGAGCTAGCTGAAAAGCAAAGTTGCAGAAAAAATGCTTGTGCAACTATGTTGTTGCTTTTCAGTGGCAGAGTCTGAGGAGCTTTACAGAAACATGTTTTGTAACTGCTTCCACTTAACTCAAGGAGTGTGTCCTTGAGCACATCATCAACAATTGACCATGACCGTCTCAGTTCTATGCTAGAATCCAGCAAAAAGACACTTCTAATCCCAAAGCAATAGCACTGTTTTTCCTGGAAGATTAGAGGTGAGCTTGAGTTTTGATTTCAGGTTACTGCTCACCCTTAAGCAGTCATTACAGCTTTTAATGCCATACACGATGAATGAAATGCATGCATGGGATAGAAACAGTCTGGAAATCAAATAAACCTCTGCACAAGGGTGAGAGCTCTGAATTTGGCCAGATTTTTCTTCTCTCTCCACTCTACTTATTGAACTCACCTTGCATGGAATAAACTTGGAGTTGGGAATACTCTTCATGTCCCATTCTTTTTACTTCACCTGGGACAGTCTTAACTTCAACGTTTTAAGCCTTGCTCACTGTATTGTGAGATGTGTGTGATTGCCATAGACCCATCCCACTTCTTATTCAGCAGCTATTAGGAAACTGGTTTGGACCAGAGCACTGCAGCTGCAATGTGTTTAAGCACTCTCATCACTTCTGGTAATGTGTTTCCAGCATAATTTCCCATAGAAGTCCTCCCATCCCTTCCCCCACCAAGCAGCATATACCCCTTGACAAGTCACAGCTCATCCAAACTCCCTTAGCTGCTAAACCACACTCTGACCAAGAAGCTCTTCCTCAAAGGCATTCAGCCTTAGCTGACCTCCTTGGGGACAGCCATGGTCTCTGCAGAAATGACCTCTAACATCAAAGTTAAACATTCATTTTGAACTGATCCAAAAAGAACAAGAAATAACTATGAATGATACCATGGCTTAATTTTCTGAATAGTTTTTGCACATGTAGCTTTTCTTCCTCCTGTAACCAGCTTCCTTCAAATTTAGCTGATTCTATACTTCTAAGAGTACTTTCTTCCCATCAAAAAAAGGTCCTTACCTTCCTCTCTTTGTCTCAAGCTTTCTTTATTTGTCCTACCCATGTAATTTCTGTATTTGTAAGCATATACATTTTCACTTGCCTCTCTCAGAAAAATTCATTTCCTTCCAACCATAGTCCTCTGCAGTCAAGTCAAACAGAGGGAACTGCTTATCCCTAGGGCACAGAAATTTCTTTGGGCTGCACAGATGCCATGCAGCCACTTCTCGGTGACTAAGTATTTGTCTCCCAAGGATGAATACCAGGTAACTTATATAAGTTTTGGGAATGTCACTTACTCTATATTGGCCTGAAGAGGTCTGGAAAACACAGATTTACAACTGCGAAGTGTGTCCATTTCTTCAGAGTCCTAAAGGCTGGTGACTGTCAGGAGTCTCCACTGTGCAAGGAGAACATATGCACGGGCAACACTAGGAGGTGAAATGCTGTGTAGGGAACCAGAGCTCATGGAAACCTGAAGCAACCCATCAGTCTGCACTTCTGTTTGTGGGACAGATCTGATCACAGACAGATCACCACCTCCCTGAGGAAAGCTCACTGTGTTGTTTCCTGGGCAGAGTCTCCCTGTCCAGACCACAGGGCAGCAGAGGAGGTATACACTGCTATATCCTCCCCTTTGGGAATTGTTAGTGCTATATGGGAGTTTCCCTGTCAAAAGTGATGCAGATCGAGAACCACAACAATTTCCCTGCCCAGTGGAAGTTAGAAGGTTCCTGAGTGTTGCATAGTTTTGTATTTCTACTTTTTGCATTGTCTTTTTTTAGCTTTCCACAGTTTCCCTTTCTCCAAGTTATCATTTTACAATCCTGCCCTGAACATCAGAACGACAAGGTTCTCCATCTAAAGACATATACTTTCAGTCAAAATGCCATATATTTTAATCCCTGGTAAGAGCAAAGCATGTGAGAATCCACACTGTGAGTGCCTTCTGCATCTGCACAGGCCTGCTAAACACTGCAGACTGCACAGGATATGTCAGTCATGGGGAGAAAAAGCATAATTACCTAAACTAGCAGGTAAATTTGATTAAAGAATTGCTGCTTCACTACTTTTCTCCTCCTTACATTTCCCCTAGTTCTAAATTGGACTCAAAACTAAGTCTAGAACAGGATTGGCTGAGAAGTATTTGTTGAAGAAGTATTTCAACTACCATGTCTATAGGCATCTCAAGAAATAGGCCCCTATTTCTGCACACCTTCCTCTAACCTACATCTAGCAAGTCTAAGTCCCACACAGACACATAATTTCCAGTTGTTATTTATTTCTCTAATTATACTACAGAGATCTCTATCCATGTCTAGACTATAAAGATGAACTAAGAGCTACAGCAGCCAGCTGGAATGATTTCTATAGATTCTCTTTAATTAACTTTTCCCAGAGTATTTTTGACACATACAAATTTTGTCTTAGGCCAGCAATAAATACTAATAATCACATTAATTTTCCTGAGGAAGAGTTTGTGACACACTGGGTCTTTTTTGAGACAGACAGTATACAATATTTCCAGGTCACTGCCAAAGCAATTGCATCACTGGACAGCAGAAACCCCAGGGCTGCTGGATTCCTGGCTGCACTAACACTGGGATACCTCAAAAAGAGCAGTCTCCTGTGAAGCCTTGGGAACGAATAACCTGAAGGGGCAGCAGTCTGAGGACTCAATAGGCTTGGGGAGGCAGACCAGAAAGGTCTGAAGCCAGAATGCTGCTAGCCCACTGCATGGACAAGGCAAGAGCTGGTTATGCTGGGGCAGGGGAAACTTAGGGTCAGGAGGGAGTAGGATTTACTCCCTTCTAATTCTGGTGGTGTAGCTTTTGTCCATTGTAAGAGGTGACATCCATTTCACTATTTATTCCCTCACCAGCAGTCTTATCATCCCAGCAGAGACCCAAGGGCTGGCTGGTGGGAGCAGTGGGGGCAGAGGGCAGCAGCCCCTCAGTTCAGCTCCCTCTAAAGCTTCAGTGGAGCTGAGGCACCCCAGGGACAACATTTCTACCCTGCACAAGTGGCACTTTCCAACTGAGGATGGTCCCAACCAAAAACTTGTGACAAACTCTTGTCTGCAGCTCTACCAACTTCAGTTACCAACAAAATACTTAAATCTTTCACAAGCATTAAAAGTGTGAAGCAAGACCAGTATTTCAGCCACCAAATGAGTAATATCTGAAGTAGACTCAACAAGAGGCTTGTGGGAACTTTTGTCTAGCGTTATTTACTACTACAAATTAGTTACCAGATCTAGCCTGTTCAGACTGCTGTGCTTGTTACACTAACAGGAAAAAAAAGCTGAATTCTGGGAGTCTTTTTTTTTGTTGTGGTGTACTGTCACTCACTTTCACTAACACAATACAAAAATGATGCCTGGAATTACAATAGCGTGATGGAAACTTTCTACTACACTTCAGCGAACCTTAAGGGAAAACATGCACATACGTGCTACAGATATTACGCGCATTTCCAGGAACCTTGTCAAAATGGATCACATGAAGAAAACAAGACTATTAGGAAGAAAACTGCTTCATCAACTTCTTCCATTACTCATACCGCAGTGCAGATGTAAGATCAAAACCAAAAGCATAATTTTCGAAAGCCTTTTGAAAATTTGGCTGGATCTCCTACCTTGTCACCTTCATGAGCCACGGAGAGAATGAGCAGTCTGTGATCTTTTGAGAAGGAAAATACAATGTAAAGTATCGATGGGGTTCAGAATTACGTCCAAACACCAAATTGTTTAATTCAAGAACAAACCACATTGTACTTTTCTTATGCATCTGCAAAGAGAATAGGAGATGATGAAACAGAAAATTCTCCTTGTGGTTTTGTATATATCATTCTTGACACTTTCATAATTAGAGGACATAGGCTACCATTAAAGTCAATTGCAAAGTTCCCATTGACTTCAGTACATGTAAACCAGGCTTTAATATTATGCTTTTCAGTTTTCTTGAGGTTTAAACACCTCATAAAATAAATTTACAGATGAACTAGTAAATGTGCACTTACAAAGAAACCTCCTAAGGAGTCCCTGAAGCCATATTTTTAAATGCTGCTATTCATTCAGTTTATGTCAGACAGATTAAGGGACTGTCAAACATGGGTGTATAGATTAAGAACAGCAACAAGAAATGCTGAAAATATGTTCCAGAAATATAATTTAAAAATATATAATTCTATATATTTGACAAAACAGAAGAGGGTTTTATATTATGCAATATATTTCACAAGCTCAGAAGACCCTATCTATTTATTTATCTGCCTATCCACTTCACTGATCTGTAAATGAAAACATGTACAGTATATGCAGCAATTTTTTTTTTCCAAGAACCCTTTCAAAACCATGCACATAAAAACGCAAGAAAAGCTAATTGAGAATGAGAAAAAAGTGCGTGGGGGGAGAGAGTCTAACTGAAGAGAAGTCAGAAACACTACCATCCAGAACTGACCACTGGGCATAATTTTTGATCTTGCAGACTTTCCACATGTAAAAGTCCAATGGACTTCAGTGCAAATGAATGAACTGCAGAATGTAATTAAGACTGCTGAGGTTTGAAAAACAATCTCATATGCTGCCTGAACATTTCAATGAAGAGACAAGGATATTGCCCAGCTCTCCAGAGCAGACTTCAACTACCTAAACCTGGAGATCTTGTTGTCTTTTCCTAACATACCCTGCTTCATTCAGAAAATACCTTGCACCTTCTCAACAACTGCAGTTAGCATCCACCAATCCTCCTCAGGGCTGCTTCATCTCCAAAACAGAACAATGCTAGATACAGGCATGAGAAAAAACACAGTGCAATCACAAAACTAGACTCAGTTTTTCAGTGGAAATATATGTTGGAAGAGTACTAAGGCTGCAGAGATTATCCTGTTAATCTTAATTTTAGGATACTTATCCATGCAGCTTGAATATTATCTTAATGAGGTGCTTTGAATATACTTGTTTTTAAAAATAAACTAATAAAGACTATCTCCATTATGTGCATAATACCCACCGAAACCCATCAGCTATGATGGTGCCTTCAGGACTACACACACTAATAGAGAAATGGACAGTAACAGAACCATGGACTAACTTAGGTTGGGAAGGACCTCAGAAGGTCGTGTGGTCCCACCCCCAGCTCAAAGCAGGACTAATTTCATCATTAGGTGTGGTTGCTCAGGGCCTTGTTGAGGTTGTCCAACTCTCTTTGTGCATTCAGGCTAGTGGCAAAGAGAAACCAGGCTAGAGGCTTGCCAACAGCACACAAACCAAAATTTGGGAGCCCTAAGATGCACTCCAGCTCAGGAGGGACAGGCTCCCTACTCCTGGTTCCACTGCATAGCAACCCTACAGCTCAAAATAACACCCAGGGGCCATACTGCAGGAGTTGCCTCTGTTTTGGCCTCTGGTGCACCCAGCTAGTGACTGCTCAGTCATTCTGTGAGGACAGTGTATGGAAAGTCTGATCACGAGGAGTAGTGCAAGGCGGAGAAGATGAAATCTCTGGAAATATTTGCTGGTAGGTTTTAGTAAATCTCTATGGGGTATTTGGTAACCGTGGTTTTTTCCATGTCTTGAAATGGTCGACCAAACTTGAAAGGCTTTGTGAGGATGGTAAAAGGCACATACCTGATTCAAAGGTAGAGAAATGTCTGTCTTTGCTCAAAAAATACAAGGGTCAGACTATTTTTTTATGTAAGCAGAAAAACTAGACTTCTTCTTATAAACAGTTAAATCACTTTTCAATTCAAACATTTAAAAACCTAGAGACTGACATTGGATAAAAGTAATTTTAGCCTAAGTACATTAACACTGACAAAGCCCTGGGGAGGGAAAAAAAATAATAATAAAAAAAAAAAACGAACAAAAAACACACAAACACACCAAAAAAAAGAAAATATTATAACAGAAAACACTAGGAGACCTTCATCATGGCCAGAGCTGCTCATACTGCTTGTAATATTGTTTGTCAAGCACTTTGGAATCCTTAGAAGTGAACAGAACTACATCACTGAAGCTGCTGGACTGCATTTCTCTGCTCCCCATTTCTGCTGCAGTATCTTACTATTAATTATTGTTCTTAGAAACCACAGCTGACTGGTGGGAGCACCAGCAGAGTATGTTTTTCTCTGGAACTAAAGTCCAGGAAAATAAAAAATTCTGAATATGCATTGCATCAGGATTAAAGACAAATTTTGAAGTTTGCTTCCAGAGAAAACGGCGGTACATTCAAGCCGTGCTAATGTACAGGGAAGGGAGTGCCAAAGGACGAGAGCACTCCACAAATACAGCTGCAATTCCATGAAGTCAGAGCAAGCAGCTCCTTGTCCACAAGATGAGGTAAGTAAGGGATGTAGTGTAACAGCCTACATAACGCAAACAGATCTTGCTGCTCTAACTATCTGGGCTGTGAGGCCCCAAAACTAAAAATATTAAAAACTTATAGCTTTTGTATTCAACTTGGATTTTATTTGACAATCCTAAATTCTGATTTTTAAAGAGTATTCTTTCTACTATTATTATTATTAAGGAGCTGTTTTGTTCTGAGCTTCCAGTATGCAATGTCACTAGCAGGTAAGGGATCACTGATGGACTCTTCATCCTGCCATACTCAGCAGAAAGTTTGCTACTGATTTCAGAGGAGCAAGATTTCACCCCACAGGAAATCAAGGTAAGTGGGAAATAATGCTCATTTCATTCAATTTAACAGTGAAGCTCACATGTTTTCAGGATCTCAGTCCACAGACATTTCCTTTTTCTGTCAGAAAAATATTTTTGGGAAGATATGTAACATAACATATAAAAAAAGATGCTGTAACACAGAGTGAGACAAAGGGGCCAAAGCTGTAAATTCCTTCCATCAACATGGTAATCTGTATTTGTAAAAGGCCAATACTGAGCAGGCAGTGAAAACAGAAATGTATAACCACATCACATCATTCCACTGCCAGAAACATTCATACTAATTTCCACCATCAAACACACAGTATGATTACTTTAAGATTTTTTTAACCAATCCTACTTATAAAAACAAAATCCTCAAGATGGCATAACTTCACATTTTCATATTCTGTAACACGAATATACATCACATTGGCAACAATCTGTACCTTGTATACAAGCCTCCTTCAGGGTCATTAACATGGAATCAACTCCTTGCAATAAGTAAACACTTATTTTTCTTGGGTTTTATGTTAAAAATTGAAAATTAATCTTGCAAGTCATTTTGAACCAGCAAAACAGGACTGACAAAGCAAGCACTGTAGTACGATATCTTTTATTAGGCCAACTTGGAGTTCAAAAGTATGCAAACCTCCTTGACCACACAGAAGTTCATGTATGCAGAACTCCAGGTTGGACCCATAAAATGCATTAAACTACTTGCTTTGTCACTGCATATATACTATATACATATATATAAATAAAGCATATATGTATATAATGCATGAGCATACACATTTGAAAGGCTTCAGAATAAACTGTTCATTGATACAGGTTTAAAATAATAATTCTGATGGATTTCTGTGAGTTGGCATGTAATGTTGCTATATAATACTGGGTTTAATAAAGAAAATTTAGCAACATACAAAACAAATCATGCTTCTGATTTCTAATGAGGTCTAATTCCTAAGGAAAAAAACCCATAGTAATAGTGTTAGAAACCAGGTTTTTTGCTGTTTATGGTAATAACAATGAGAACACCTGGCAAAGAGATCGCACAGTGTTTCATATCAAATGTTTTACAAGGAATAATACAGAGGGTGACTAACCTTGTAATAGCTATGATACTTCAGAATGCTTTATGCAAGTAAGACCCATTCTAAATGGACACGTCTCTTCCGCATAAAAATTCAAATGTTTCTAACAGCAAGGTGTGTGCATAACCTGTGCTTTTCATCCCACAAGTATGTAAACAGATCACTACCTAGTTCTTCAGTGGCTCTCAGTCCACATGACAAGCCTTCCCCCACCCAAACAGGAGGGCCCATTGTGGGAGCTACAGACAAAGAACACACTGAAGAACTGTGATGGAGGCAACCTCTCTTCTTTCTTCAAGTTCTGGTACCTGTGAAACTTTTTCTGAGTGTTTCATTAGGAGTGCGATCACACCAGTAAAAGCAAGCTGTTCATTGGAACAAAAACTGAAGAACTGGTGTCCTCCAAGCCTTCGGGCTACCCACACATGTATGGCTTTGTAAATGCGAGTGTCAATGATTGCACAGTGTCTCTGCAGCCCTCGGCCACTGGAACTCCACCAGCATGTGCTGTGGCAGTACCTTTTGCTCCAGTTGTATATGCCTTGGGATGGATTGGTGGTTAGCACCTAATAGTATCAGATGTGGCTCTGATAGTCTGTTTACTCATTTTGAATGAGTTTGAAGTTGATGCTAAATCTTAGATTTGATCCTGAACAACAAAGGCTGTTTGAGACCAAAGAACATCACAGACTTCCAGAAGAGCTTTGTCTGGATATGGCAGTGTGCTCACAATTGTTCAACATTTTGATCCTTCTACTGGTGAACTGGGTCATGGGAAAAAAATATTGGTAAGTGGATATACTGAATAATAAGAAATCTGAAACCACATTTAGAATGAACTTGAGATGTGGCCTCAGTGTTACTCTATCCACCTGAAAATAATATGGAGGATTAGACATAAAAGCTAGAACTTCATTTATCCCTGAGCTGAGGTAATGGCTACTAAAAATGTGGATTTCATTGACAGATGATTTAGTGAACATGATGACAGATGCTCAAACATGGCTCCACTAAAGATAAAAGCAACATAGTTAAATCTCATGAGGAGGGATTTTTTTCTTATTGGTAGAGAATGTATGTCAAGACCTTTAGAAACTTAGGAACCACATAATGAGAAAATAACAAAGAATCAGCACTCATAAGTGTCTGGCTGAAGTTCCCACTAAATGGGGTTTGATAGATCATTTTTGCCTGACAACAAAGGCACCAGAGGGATTGGCTGGATTGTAGTTCTTCACTACAACCTATGATGAAAAACATTTCCTTTGGCCAAATTGAAAGACAAGGACAGCACTTTCTCCCTAAAAATAGGGGGTTGTTTGCATCTCTAGAGTGATTCTAGTCCAGAGATATGACCTGAGAACATCAATACCACCAGGGTCAAAGGGAGGTAATGCAGATGTAAAAATTACCCAAATATTTGGGACATTATGTTCTTTGAAGATGAGAGTTTTATCAATGAATAAAAGACACTGAAAATCTAAAAATGAAAATTAGTTATTCTTTTGCTTCTGAGAGTTCTCCGCTGCCAGCTGCAATGCACTGGCTCAGTCAGCCTCAGTGTTTTGTGTCCTCTTCCTGTTTGGTATCAATGAGGGTGACTGAAAGGGCAGCCAAGAGCTGTCCTCCCTTTCCCTGTGGGCCTTGGTGACAGCTGACTGCTGCTACAGTACTGGTCTTCTGGAAACACTGGTGACAGTGGGCGGCCTCAGCCCTCTCATTAACAGAACACTAGAGGAAAGAAACAGACACTTCTCACATGTGGTTCTTCTCACCGTAAAGGAAATGTCAAAAACAGGTAAGATAAATAATTCCTCAGGATTACCTACACCTCTCCATTAAACAAAAATGTTACCTAAGGTGATATGCTTAGACACAAACATCCATATTGCAGATATCTACAATTAGAGTAGAAGAATCCCACCATAAACATCCACATCTGCATTTCATAAGAGGAAAACACTGGTGCCTTACAGCACTGATGCACCTAAGAGGTGATATTATTACAGTGTTACACATCATAAAGACTAAAATTTTGATCCCAAGTCTTCTCTGAGCATTCACAAAGAATGTCAAACTGCACATTTGGAAAGAATGTGGCCCATTTCTCAAGAGGAGAACATAGATTATGCCCATCATGTCATACACCTTTCACATATGGGTGGCTCAAAACCTGAGAGTTTCATAAAGCTGACCATTAAAGGAAATTGCACATCCATTAACTATTATTTTACTTATTTGCCAACAGGAAAACACCTACACTGACAAAAAGTATAGCAACTATGAAGTGCAGTAATAACAAACTATCCCTAATCAATATATCCAAGCAAACACTAGGAGAGATCTACTACTTTGCCAAGGAACCAAAAGGTAGAGATCTGTAGAGTTTAGGACTGCTTTTCACCCTTGGATAGAGTCCTGTGCAGAGAAAATACACATTCTGTGATTCAACAGATTCAAAGAAAAATAAGCTTTTTATCTTGTTTTGTGACAAGATTCCTCCATAATATTTTCATAGTTAAAAACTAGTAGGCAGGTGAGAGACAGAGCTATTCCATGTGAACCAAGGGATGAGAAAGAGAAGCATAATTGGGGCTCCTACTTCCAGTTCCTACTGCATAAGCTATACAATTGTTGTAATGCCTTTCTCAGAGAACTATATTGTGTTATTCCATATTGTCTTCCAATCTAGAGTAGGCCTAGAGGCCTTCTTGGATACATTTACACTGAATTGACATTAGTTAATGATGAAGAGTATAATGACTTATCTGTTCAGCTGACCAAATGTCTAAATAAGAGTGAGATGAATTGTCTCTAAGCTCCTTTGATTGCATTGCCTAGTTTGACTGCCTCAGAGGAGGTTCAGCTGGATATTAGGAAAAATTTCTTCACTGAAAGAGTGGTCAAGCATTGGAACAGGCTGCCCAGGGAAGTGATGGAGTCACCATCCCTGGGAGTGTTCAAAAAACAACTCGACATGGCACTCCACAATATCTTTAATGGGCATGGTTGTATTAGGTCAAAGGTTGGACTCAATGATCTTGCAAGTCTTTCCTAATTTTAATGGCTCTACGATCTATGATTGTATCACTACAAAGGGCATTTAGACACCCAGCTCAGATGTGGGCATCTACAATTACCCCAAAGACATTGAGCATTGACTGTAACTCTTTGGAGGCTGCCATCCAGTCAATTTCTTATCCATCCAACACTCCATCCATCAAAGCCATATCTTTCCAATTAAGAGATAAGAATGTTGTAGGAGATTGTACCAAAGGAATAACAGAAGTCAAGGTAGATTATATCCATAGCTTTTCCCTCATCCACTAATGCAGTCAATCCACTCTGCAATGCCACCAAGTTGGTCAGGCAGGACTTGCCCTTGGTGTAACCACGTTAGCTATCTTTAATCATCTCCCTATCTTCCATGTGTTTTGAAATATCCTCCAAGAGGATCCACTTCATGATATTACTGGGCTGGGGGTGAGGCTGACTAGTTGGTAATTCCCAGCATGTGGAAGAGGACTTGAAGTATCAGAAATGGGAAAAATCATGCCAGAAATGGGTCTGTGAAGAAAATAAAGAAGCTAGCCAAAGTACATTAAAAACTGAAGATTTTACTGTTGTATAAAATGGATTCCTTGCCTTTTTTTACTTAGCCATCCTTCTTCTTCCCAAGACCCCCTGAGACACCTCTTATCTATGTAGCTAAGCCCTAAGGAATTCATCCTTGAAGGCCTCTGTTTAAGTTTCCCTACTGGCCCCTAGTTAACCCTTTCCCATTGGTTGTTATGCCTTGATTTTTATTGGTAGTAGTTTGGGTTCCCCTAAAACCTATATAAACCCCCAGCCATGTTAATAATCTCTCTCTCTCTGCTTCCCTTCCTGCGGTCTCCGTGTGGCTCTTTCTGGGGCATCTCGGGCTCCGTGAGCGGGGAGGCAAAAGGGGGAGCATCTCCCACCAGCTGTTGCACCAGCATCCTCCTTTTACTCCTTTAAAAAATGGGTGTGATATTTCCCTTTTCCCAGTCACTGGGCACTTGGCGTTACTGCCATGATTTTTTGAATATGATGGAGAGTGGTTCAGGTTCTTCAGATGGTCTCGAACATGTTCTTTGCTTACCATGGGAGGGACTTTGCTCCCCCAGTCCCTGTCTCGAAGTTCCAGGGTTTGAGAGATGTGAAAAGGGACATTACCATTGAAAACTGAGTCAAAATAAAAAACAAGAGTAACTTAAGACTTCTCCATGTCATCTTCCTATTTAACAGTGCAGGGAGTGGTGTTGTACCACTTGCAAATTTTTATAAAGTTTGTAACTACATTATTGTTGAATCTTTAAATACAAATGGAGCAACTTCACCATGTTTATGTCTAAAAATCACACTTGCAGTTACAGTCATATCAATTACATAGCACAGTAAATATATCTCATAGAAGATACAAAACTGTGCATGCAATTTTATGCAGTAGTTTTGCATCTTTTTAAGTAGCCTGTAAAATTTCTGAAACAAAGACACCAAAGGAAACCCTGAAGACTCTGTCATACCTAAATATTACTTTCTTTTTCTTCAGCAACTTGCCTGAAAAATAATGTTTTCACAAAGCCAGAAATATGACTTAATTCTTTGACCTTTTCAAAACAGATGGGTTGGGGAATCACCGTGAAAACTGCAACTTCATAATCTTCTAACATACTGTTAAAACTCTCTACCTTCTCAGAAACCATGCTGATCATTTGCACTGAGTTAAGACGATTTTCTGGTATTATATTTCAATGACCTTGTGCCCAGGGCTGAAAAAATACTTTGTAATTTGTTCTAGAAGGACCAAGCATTTACCCACCACTTCCGTGAGGTCCTACGGCAATACCACAGAGCCTTCCACCAAAGTGATGTCTGGGAGGAGGAGAAGTATGGACATGGCAATTAGCACTTTAAAGCCAAGTGTTCTTTAATATCTGTGGCTTCACCTGTCTATGCTTCTTCCTTCCTGAAATGAATTATCATATTACCGTTGTCTGTTTTTCAGGAGTTTTTACCAAGTTTCAGAATTCAATTGAATTTCCCAAATCAGTTTCAGGATGAACATTCTTATTTGCATCACAGAACTCTGGATTACTTGGTGTCTCATGCTCTGCATACTGCTGTAGTTCGTTACATACAGTGGTGCTTCTCTGTGCCTTGGCAAAACCCCCTTAAAAATTGTTGTTCAGAATGTTGGGCTTTTATATGCCAAGCTTAAAAGAGTAGTAAACATGCTACCAGACTTTAATATCATGACCCTACATATTAATAAGGCCACCAGATCTATCAGACTACAATAAAATTCCAATGCCATTTTTTTGCTTCTATAACCCCTCAAGTAGCAATGTAGTAGCCAGTGGCTCTGGGACAGTCACTGTCTTCTGGAACTGTCAGTGACACTTGCCAACCAGATCCACTGATACTGTAGCACAGACAATTTAGTTCTGTTATCAGGTAAAAGACATGCTCAGAACTTGTCTAGACAAGGTGTTTTGAGAAAACTAATCTGGATCAACCAAATGAAGTGAACTATAATACTGGATTGACACTCTGACTAAGTATCTGCATAGGTGTTTAATACTATTTAATAAATCTGCATTAGAAATCCATTGAGATTAACTTCCATGTCTCACAGATGGGTGTTTTGTGCTCAGTGACCGTAGCAGTTTCTTAAGAGAAACTCCCCTAATGTGAGCCATAAAGCCATCCTCTTTCTTAAGACCTCTTCAGCCAAGAGAGGCTCCACGTAAACCTGCAGTTCTTAACCAAGCAACAAGAGAAATGATGGCACCTATGAGAGAAGTGATCTATCAAACAGACTATAAACTTCTGCTTGCATTTGGTGTTATATTTGGAGCATTTAGATACTGTATACTTAAATAGTGCCCTGTTGGTATCAAGCTTTCCTAAAATTCAAATTAATTGTGTGCTCCAAATGTGGAAATATTGCCCCTCTTTCCACAAGAATTGAGAGAACAGAAGTGTTTTGTAATGCACCTGACACAAATAAAAGTAAAAAAAAATGCATAACTTAACATTAGACACATAAAATACAGATGTCTACTTCTGACCTCTCAGATCATGCTCTGCACAAATGGATATTTTACGGGTGCATCTCCTCCCTAAAACAGACTAAATGAATTATATACTCAAAGTACCTACTTTTTTCTACTGACCATAAGGAAGTGTGATGTGACATGGTACAAGCTGGACACTTCTAAAGATAAATTACATTAAGTTGTACCAAGTTTTTCCTAATATTCGTTTCATCTTGTCATGCCTTACTAAGGACGATCAAGTTAATGATGGTAGGTTTCAACTCTCTGGCTGCAAGCTGTACCTCCCCTGTCCCTCTGCAGGTCATCTGTACATTTTCATTATACACCTGACTGAAAGTCATACTTTAATGCTTTATTTTTCTGTTAGTGTGTTCCAGTGATCCAACTGTTTTTCTTTTGCTACAAATAGCATCTGAATGTCACTTGGCCCAAAACACCACTGTATCCAGACACCATACTCACCTGTAGAAAAGACAGATGGAAAACCCTCTGGGGCAGTGTCTCACATCAGATTGCTCTAGCAGTCCTGCTGAGACTGTGACACCACATTAACCCTGGCAGATGTACTTCAGCCTGTGAGCCCTACTTCTCCAGTTTTATTTCAGTCAGGTTGGTGTATTCTCTCATCGGCCCAGCTTTCACTTAAGGCTGCAGTTTGGGAACTGGTGGTCCAGGCCTCATAGAGACTTGAATTAAGCATATATGGTATTTTCTGGATAAGACTATGTGGTGACGTACTAATCTAGTTTCCTTTTGCAAGAGGATAACAGATGGGAGAAGCAGGAGGTGTCATATACTGACAGTTTTTGACACTGATATGTATTATTCCTCTACCTAAGACAGAGAAACAGTCTAGAGGAAACTAGTATAGGACAAGTACCAACTGGCTGGGAAGTCATTCACTAGAAATATTTATCAGTGGTTAGTTATTGAAATGGAAGGATATATAGAGTGGGATTCCTCAGGAATCCATGTGAAATTTGGGCCTTCTCAGTATTTCCATTAACAATCTGAATGAGGAAAGATAAAATATGCTTATTGATTACTGCAGATAATCCCACAGAGACTGCCAGCTGACTGGAAAACAGAACTGAATTTCAGATTATCTTGACAAGTTGGAGAAGTAGTCTTAAAAAGAGGTGGCAAACCTATGTAAGGACACATGCAAAATACAGGCTAGGCAAGAAGGTGTAAGACAGCAGCCCCACAGAAAGGAGCTAGGGGAGCACAGCAAGGATATAATCAACTGTGATACTGCAATAAGAATACAGTAACTAAAAAAAGCAAACCCCATAGTGGGATACATAAAGAGTAAGACAGCCTTTAGGAGACTTGAGCTGTGGCAAGGTCTTAGCTAGAATACTGAGTCTAATTTGAGATATGTCAAAAGAGAAATTGGATGGAATGCAAAAAAGAGAGAGAAAAATTGACAGGGGACAAAAAAAAAACCACTCACCCGTGAAGAAAAAGCAAAAGGACTAGCATGGTTTAGTCTACAGATGACTACAGAAGACATGCCAGGAAAATACTTCCAACATGAAGGATGGTTAAACACCAGCATGAGGGGTGTGTGAATTCTCCATTGCTGGATGTCTTTAGGAACAGGATAGACAAATGGAAAAAACAGAGGGATAGCAGGTCACTGGGGCGTGCTGAACAGGGAGAGGTTCAATGATCTCTGAGGTCCTTTCTACCCTATTTTCTAGGACACAGTCATTCTGCACCTTCTAAACTTTTTGTTGTGAGTAGTTGTGTTTAGAGTAACTGTTCAAAGACCAGCATTTCTCATTCAGCATCCTTGGCGTTGAATGAACCTGAGCTTTTTACTTGTTATAAATTCAGTAAGTCCGCTACTTCTGAGAGTTCACTGCACTAAAGCTAAGGCAGTTAGACAGCCTGCTTTTATAATGCTTTCATTGAATAAATTTGCACAGCTGCTACCTAGAGTCTACATTATTGCTCAGCACCACTTTGTTAATTTGGAATCCAGATCTGGTGACTGATTTAGGAAAACAGTTCAGCTAATCCCTAGTGAATAGAAATCCTCAGCCTAAGATTGTATGGCTCACCAGATTCCCACACGTGCAGATGCAGCAGCTGCCTTGCAAAGGGAAGTTAAAATATCAAGCACAAACTTCAGGGGGTTTTCATATGACATGCTTATTTTCCTTCCTCAGAGATCTAGGGCTCCAAAAGGAAGGAGTAGAAACAATCACAAACTTTCCCAGTAGACAACTTCCATAAGAAGGTGGGAAGTGCATGTATGTATTCTAGAAAGGTCTTTGAGGGCAATGATCCTGGCAGGAGAACATTCAGGGCTAGTGTTAAAAAAACCAAATTCTGCTAATTAGCCTTGTCTCATTTCTTCAATCAGCCACTACAATTAGCTTGCATACCCATGTGATATCTATATTTTAAGCTATCTCCATGTAATTGCCTTCTGCATGATAAAACATATTCAGACAGAGTACTAAGAATTACAATTCCTCTGTGAGAGTTTCTGGGAAGACATTAATTGTTATCCTGTGCAGATTGTTTCCTGTCTCATAGGAAGCCTTTGACTGACTCACAATCTGTTGAGCTTTGGGTGACCACACAAGGCCCATTTCTTCACTCAAACTTGGCATGAGATGGGCAAGCAGCTGGGATGTGGAGATAGGCCAATCAGTCAGACATATGTTACATACCATACCTGCTTCTGCACTAGCCATCCAAATTTAGAAATAAATCCACGAATGCTATGAAAATAACTATTTCAATTACAACAATGAAAAATCATTTCTTCCTTGAAATTATTATTATGAAGATATAATAACTGCTCTCAGATAAGTCCTTCTGAGTGGTACTGCATTAGTGAATGGTTCTACTGAAGATGAAACTGGTTTCTATTAAAGACAAGCACAAAACTTCCACCTCTCCATACTCAGGATAGTATCCCTCAACTATGATTCTTTCTACTGTCATATTTATACTATGAGTTTTGACAGAATTATGCAAGTTGCCTAGTTATATATTGATTTTTATATGACCCTGAATATCTCAGAAACATGCCTCACTCATCTCATTCTTGCTGTGCTCTCCCACCACTCTTGTTTTCATTTCTTCCATGTACTTTCTTCCACTGTTTATGAGAGATCTTCTTTTTCCTTCCAAATGAAGCTGTATAGAATTAATCTTAGAATTAATCTTTCAATAGACTTATGCTTCTCTCCTGTTCTCAAGATCAAAGAGCTTCACTGCTGCAATACTCTCACCTCCTGCCAATTACAAAATGGAGCTCAGTTCCCTAACAGTGCAGTGCAAGACACTAAATCAGAACAGCTGAAACCTGTTCACAAGAAGAAGGATATTCTTGTCAAGGGTTATTTTCTAGCAAATATACATTTCCAGGTGCAATGAGAGATTTTGATGTACTGCTTAAGAAAATGAGACTCAGAATCTAAAGCTACTCACTTACCTCCTACTGCCCAACAAGAAATACTTAAACAGGAGTCAAATGTCCAAGCATCCCAGATGACAAGAGATTATTTTCCGAAACGCTACAGTCTCAGGATTCTCGGGAGTCTTGAAACTCCATTGCAGTGGGGAAGCAGGAGGACTCAGAACCCTGCAGGGTAATTAGTCAAAGGAATGTTAGTCAAGGGTCTGTTCAGATAAGGCTGGAAGCCAGCCACGGCAGGTACCAGGAGGAAGGTTCCTCCTGCTTCTCAGAATTTGACAGGTAGGACTGGCACCTTCTACAATAGGCATGAGGCTCTGAAACTAGAAGGCCAGAACACGGATGGAGTGGGAAAAGGTCTTTCTGGGGTAGTGGGGCCTCCCAAAAAACCCACCACCTGTACCCTGCATCATGACCTCCTCTGCTAACAGGAAAAGAAGGGTAGTTGTAACAGGAGACTCCTTTCTAAGGTGAACAAAGGGCCTGATATGCAGACTGGACCCAACTCACAGGGAAGTCTGCTGTCTCCCAGGGATTTAGGTAAGGGACATGACTGGGTACCTCTCCAGGCTGGTAAGGCCCTCTGATAATCATCCACTATTGGTTGTTCAAACTGGCAGTGATGAAATAACAAAGCGAAGTCCGAGGGCAATCGAAAGGACTTCAGGGCCCTGGGACGACTTTAGAGGGATCAGGAGCACAGGTAGTTATTTCCTTGATCCTTCCAGTAACAAGAAATAATGCTGATAGGAATAGACAGATCCAACAAGTGGCTCCAAGGTTGGTGTAACCAGAAAAATTGGGCTTTTTTGACCATGGGATGATCTACTCAACACCTGGTCTACTGACACCTGACAGGATGCATCTGCCTCAGAGGGGGAAAAAGAGCTTCAAATGCAGGAGCCAGCAGGGCTCCTTGACAGAGCTTTAAACTAGCTTGGAAGGGAGAAAGGGACAAAACCAGGCTCACCAGTGATGAGCACTGGGAAGGTGTGCCAAAACTCAAGGAAATGAGCATGCATGGGATCCCTCAATCTGCCTCACAAGGTGTTGGCTACAATGTACCACACCTGAAATGTTTCTACACCAATGCATGCAGCATGAGAAACAAACAAGAGGAGCTCAAAGCTTTGGCCAAGTCCCAGAGATTTGACATCACTCGAATAAGTGAAACCTGGTAGGATGAGATCTGTAACTGGAGTGCCCTGTTGGATGGTTACAGTCTCTTCAGGAGGGATAGGCAGGGTGGAAGAGGTGGAGGGATGACACTGTATGTAAGAGAAGGGTTAGAATGTATGGAGCTCACAGTTGGCAATGGCACAGCTGAGAGCCTCTGGGTAAGAGTCTAGGGGCAAACAAATAATGTGGATGTCATTCCAGGAGTCTGCTATAGACCTCCCAGCCAGGACAATGACACCAATGAATTATTCTTTGAGGAATTAAGGGACACATCCAAGTCAACTTCCCTTGTCCTTATGGAGGACTTCAACTTGCCAGAAATAAACTGGTGTCATCACAGAGCTGGTACAACCAGGGTCAGAAGATTCCTAAAAAACCTGGATGACAATTTTATGGAAGAGGTCCCAAGAGAGCTTACTTGAAAAGATGCTCTCCTGGATCTGCACCTTGTCAGCAGAGTGGATCTCTTGAGCAAAGTGGAGGCTGATGGCCATCTTGGCCACAGGGACAATGAAGGGATTGAGTTCAAAATCTCTGTTGACACAAGAAACACTGCCAGCAAAACCTCTCCTCTGGACATGAGGAGAGCAGACTTTAGGCTGCTCAGGGAATTAGTAAGTAAAGTCCCCTGGGAAAATGTTTTCCAGGTCCAGGGGTCCATCAGTGCTGGTAAAGTTATGGACACGATTATTCTGGGAAGTATTGAAAAATGCCTGAAAGACAGCACAGTCATTAGTCACAGCCAGCACAGCTTCATGAGAAGAAAGTCCTGCTTCTCAAACCTGATTTCCTTTTATGACAAAACAAACCTAGGTGATCAAGGGAAGTCAGTGGATGTAATGTCTTTGGATTTCAGTAAAGCTTTCTATACTGTCTCTCACAGGATCCTTCTGGACATAATCCAGCACAGCTGGATAAACACATCGTGTGGTGGGTGAGCAATTGGCTCACGGGTCTAGCACAGAGGGTAACAGTGAATGGGGTGACATCAGACTGGTGACCTGTCACTAGTGGGGTTACTCAGGGCTCCATCCTAGGGTCCCCGTGCTCTTCAACATCTTCATACGTGACTTGGATGAAGGAAGGGAAGGGATATTGTGCAAGTCTGCAGATGATACAAAGCTGGGAGGAGTCCTAACTCTCTCAGAGGCAGGAAGGCCTTTGTTGAGAAATCAGCAAATTAGAGGAATTGGCAATCACTAACCATATGGAGTTCAACAAGGGGAAGTGCCAGATTCTGCACCTGGAACAGGGCAACCCTGGATGTACAGACAGACTGGAGAATGAGATGCTGGAGAGCAGTGTCATGGAAAGGGACCTGGGGGTCCTGGTGGATGGCAAGTTGAATGTGAGTCAGCAGTGCCCTGGCAGCCAGGAGGGCCAACCCTGTCCTGGGGGGCATCAGGCAAAGCATTGCCAGCCGGGAGAGGGAGGAGATTGTCCTGCTCTGCTCTGCACTGGAGTGGCCTCACCTGGAATATTATGGGCAATTTGGGCCACCACAGTATAATAAAGATATTAAGCTCCCAAAGAGTGTTCAAAAGAGGGCCGCAATGATGGTAAAAGGCCTTGACAAGAAGTCACATGAGGAGAGGCTGAGGGCACTTGGTGTGTTCAGCCTGGAGAAGAGGAGAGTGACGGGAAACCTCATTGCAGTTACAACTTCCTCATGAGGGGAAGAGGAGGAGCAGTCATTGATCTCTTCTCTGTGGTGACCAGTGACAGGACCCAAGGGAATGGCCTGAAGTTGTGTCAGGAGATTTAGGCTGGATATGGGAAAAGGTGCTTCACTCAGAGCATGCTCGGGCACTGGAACAGGCTCCCCAGGGAAGTGGTCAGAGCACCAAGCCTGACAGAGCTCAAGAAGGGTTTGGACAACACTCTCAGACACATGGTGTGACTCTTGGGGATGGTCCCGGGCAGGGCCAGGAGCTGGACTTGATCCTTGTGAGTCCCTTCCAACTCATATTCTGTGATTCTGTGACTCTGTGATATTTGGGGATCCAGGCCTGTGGTCCCATCTGAGCTACCCAAGTACCACATAATTCAAAATGGTCTCAGGTGAATGAGTGTCATGCAAAAAACTTTGCCAAAGTTTCTGACCTAAACATACTTTTAGGCAGTGAACTAAGTGTTGTGTGTCTGTTTTCTAAAATCTGTATCAGAGATGGCCAGTGGGTACTAGAAATGTGTGTGTTACATGTGGAAGGGATGAGCCTATACAAAGATGTGTTGAGAGTGTTAACTTACAGTTTTTGTAGTGTCACACATAGCTGAGCCACTCCCTTGAGCTGTGAAAAAAAAACCAGAGCCAAGCTGTATTTACTAAAATAAAGCAACTACTTTTGGATTAGCAAATACTATCTGATTATCATTTTACACTGACAAGGCTTCTTTTTTATATAACATCTTATGATTTTTACCTTTAGCTAGATATTGCCATACCCAGACTTCAGGGATCTGGGCTCTAAGGTAGAATACAAAGCTCCAAATCAAGGGCTTCAATGTGCTGTGAAATGCTTGAAAAAATCTGGACTCTCAGAACAGTGACAAACACATAGTTGCAAACTATATGTACTACACCTGTGCAAATATTAAATATGTAGAGTTAGGTAATACAACAGGCCAGGCATGTGAAGCTTTTGAAATCTCATTTCTCTCTGGAGTTTGCATACCTTGAAGCAACAATTCAGAACTGATTTGAATTCTAGGCCAGAACCGGGCATCGTCCTGAAGCACTGAGCATTGCTAGTATGAATGAGCACATCAGCAGGAGGAGTACTATCACACTGGCACATTGCAAATCTGTCCTGCCACAAGCACACACATTTCATTACCCAAGCTACTTTCAGTTCTATCTATGCAGATGTACACTACAGATATTGAAAGTTTCTCCATACATTAGCCATTTAATATATTAATCACGTTGGTTACTCTTCCTTCAATTCCCTCACGAGCACTTACTAATTTATGATTGAGAAGTAATATTAATTAATCTATTAAACAGAGGAAATATACATTCAGATGTATGCAGAGAAACACTTTTTCTCTATTTACTCTTAATTTACATCTTGATGAGTCAAATCCCCACTGTTACACTGCCAAGTCAAACAAAATTTCACCGTGGACTAAAGTTGTCCCATGGGGTTGTACAAAGCACACATCCTTAATGAATTTTGTCCATTAGACCCATATGGCCAAGAAAGAACAGCAATCTACATCTCTAAGCAAAAGTAATGAAGAAGGCACTTTTTCCAGAGCCCCTGGCATTTGAGAGTGCGAATCATTTTCAGTTTCAATGGATGATTACCGGTGGGGATGGTCGGCGGTGCCGCTCCGAGTGGCTCCTGCGGCGGCGGCGGGGCGGGGCGAGAGGCGGCCCGGGGTCTCCAAGAGGGGGGGAAAAAGGAAAACAGGACAAGGGGAGAAACCACGAGGTGCATTGGGTGCAGCTGTACAGAAGCCAGAACGGGTTGACGTTATCAGCCGCCTTTTCGAGCTCTGGGCTATCAGTTTTTACATGGAAGGGATGCGGGATGCGAGCACTCCTCGAAGGACGCGTCCCCGCAGCCCCGTGTTACCGGAGGGCCCGTGGAGAGGCGGCGGCCAGCTGTAAGGAGCCTTCCCCACATGGACCCTTCGTAGAGGACGCAGAGAGGCAGGGCCGGGCGGGA
The DNA here is from genome assembly GCA_013396655.1 of Campylorhamphus procurvoides. Taxonomy (NCBI): domain Eukaryota; kingdom Metazoa; phylum Chordata; class Aves; order Passeriformes; family Dendrocolaptidae; genus Campylorhamphus; species Campylorhamphus procurvoides. The sequence goes on along the minus strand of WBMV01004343.1, from coordinate 232,099 downwards.
CCCGGGGCCGGGAATGTCCCGGTGGGCTCTCCGCTGGGGGCGGGAGAAACCGAGGCCGAGGCTCAGCCCCGCCACGGCCCGGGCCAGGTGCGGTGGCCGTGTCACGGCTCCAGCTGTCCCGGCACCGTCCCGACACTGTCCCGGCACTGTTCGAGGGGGTGCCAGCACTGTCCTAACTGCTTCAGCAGGGTTCCAGCCCTATCCAGCCCCAGCACCATCCCAAGATGTTCCAGATCATCCCAACTGTCCCAAGACAGTCCCAGCACTGTCTCAGATGTTCCAGCACTGTCCCAAGACTGTGCCAGGACAGTTCCAGCCTGCTCCAGCTTTGTCCCAGCACCATCCCAGGCTGTCCCAGAACTCTCCTAACTGTTCCAAGACAGGACCCGACTGCCCCAGCATCGTCCCAACTGTCCCAGCACTTGCCCGAACACAGTCACAGACTGTCCCAGCGCTGTCACAGACTTTATCGGCAGAGCCGTGGACTGTCCCAGCATAGTGCCAGCACTGGTCCTGGCACTGCCACAACTCCTCCGTGGTTACCCATGCCACGTGTCGCCGGAGCGCCTTAGGGCGAGGCTCGTCTCCCGTGCACCAGCCAGGCGGCACGAAACGCAGGGACTCGGCGAGTACAGCCCTCGGTGACGGACCCAGGGCCACGGGAAGGGTTAATTGTGCCCTGGGACAGCGCAAGGCCACTATCACAGAGACAAGCACGGACAAAGGAGCTGGGGACTTTGCTGATGGGACCGACAAGTTGCCTTGCCCGGCTGTGATGTTTGCAGTTACTGTGTGCAGGGAAATACCAGCAAACGCTTCAGCGCCTCCAGGAAAGTCCGAGCATGGACAAACCCGCAGCTCGGGGTGTCAAGTTTGCAGAAAATGGCCGAAGACCTTTTTTTTTTTTCATTTTCTTCCCGGAAAGAAAAACAATAAGCTGAACCCGGGAGATAAGCGATTGTGTGGTGGTAAATACTGACCAGCAGCAGCAGCTGGAGCCGAATCACCATGCCCGCATGTTAGTGGCCGTGTTTAGAGGCGGAGAAAGACGAGATCCCCGGGCTGCCGCAACTGCCTGCACGCCCACTGCTTTCACCGGCTCGAGTATCTGCGAGAAAAGATAAGAGGCTGGTGCAGAGAAACAATAATTCAGAAGATATTTTTAAAAAGCACGAATGACTTGAAAGTAGCTGCAGAAGCGCCGGCCCCGGCCGGGGTGCACAGGGCAGGTGGCAGTGGGTGGCAGTGGCGGTGCAGCAACCGGCCGTCCCCTGTCCCCTGCAGTCCCCTGTCCCTCGGCTCTGCACAAGGCGGCCAAGGGGGAAAAGGGGGAGCGGGAAAAACGAATCCCGGCCGCAGGGAGACCCCGCTACCCCGCCGGGAAACCTGCGGGAAAAGCAGACGGTGCCCCGGCAGGACAGGGGATTGTGAAGGACTCCCCCGCTCTTCAAGGATGATGGAAAAGGAAAGTCTGAAATTGCCTCAAACACATGCTTTTGAGTTTCAGCGGAGGGATATGGAAATGACTGTCATTCACTATCCAGTCCCGAAAGTTTACCTGGCTTTGCGGAGAGTCAGAAGTTACGTTTAGAAGCGTTGTTGTTTCCATCTTTACGTATTTCCAACACACCGCAAAGTTTCCATGCGAGCAATCTGAACATTTTACAGTAACCACTCTTTTCCCCGGAAGCCAAAACCTGTCTGGGAAGCAGATCTGCAGCGGGTTGGCAGCTGCTCTTCGCCTCGCTTCGCCTGAGCAAGAGCCGAGGGTAGGGACGGCTGCAGTGCCAGGACCCCCCAGCCCCTGGCCCTGCCGCCACCTCGCTGGGAACTGCCACGGGATCAGAATCGGGCCCTTCAGCAGCTCGGCATCTTCTCCGGACGAGTAAATAACCCAGAAGCAGCAACTAACTCAACTCCGAAAGGTTACAGTTGGATGGAAAAGAAATGAAAAAAAAAACAAAACAAAACAAAAAAAAAACATAAAAGGGGGGGAAAAAGAAAGAAAAACACCGTTGATTTTTTTTAATAGCTGTATTCCAGCTTTTCCCGGCTCTCTGAACTTCTTTGCTTAATTGCACCGTTTGACCTTCTGCTAAAGGAGGTGATGTGCCAGGAGAAATAACAGTACTATCGTCAAGAAATAAAAGTGCTGAGTATTTGCGTTTGGTACTTTTAACGACGAGATTTAAAAGGGAAAAAATTAATTACGCCAAATAGAAAGATAACAGAGTCATCTGTAGAACTCAAAGTACCTGAACTTGGACCCAAATCTATGCAAAATTTAACAAGAGACGAAACCCCGTCATAATACCACTGGTGCGCGAAAGGGACAGGGGGACACATAAAAATATGGCCTTGGGGACATCTCTGAGGAAAAGGGTGTCCGAAAATGGGACGCTGAGAAAGGTGACATCGAGGGGATGAGATGGATGTTAAGCCTGGCACGAAAGCGAGCCGTCACACAGAGATTTTGTTATTATCAGCTAAATTTTTTGACCGGGGAACGAAAAGGAGAGAGAAACTTAATATTTGTAGCTAGAGAGAAGCGAGCTCCCCATGCCCATGGTCCCGGTGCCCGACAACTCCTCTCCGGCCAGAGGCGCTCGGCAGCCACGGGGGGGCATTTACGAAATGACACTCCCTGCTCCTGGTCACAGCTCTGAAATAACGGAAAGTTTAAAAAAAAAAAAAAAAAAAAAAGGAAAATATAAGTCCTCGCTGTGACACCGCTGATCCGAACCCAGGTTTCTTTATTTCTTTCGCTAAGGGTCGTCATTATTTGCTGTATATATCCTCCCGCCAGTCAATGGTGACGAGAACGTTTTAACGCCCTCACTAATTTAAAAAGAACAAAGACACTTAACAGCTACGCTAGGAAAGAAAAAAAAAAGACTGGGTAAAAAAAAAAAAACAACCAAACAAAAAAACCCTCGACTCAATTGAAAATAACGATTTTGCTCTTGGACGGCTACCAGGTTTTTCCTCTTACCGTCCCAGGACTTTGGTTTAACCTCTGTAACATCCTGAAAGGCTACAGTCACTTTGCATACATTGCATCGTACCTTTTCGGTCCTGCAATAGAGAGCAGTACCGAGCTGACCGCAGGCTCCCCAGAAAGCTACTTTGTTCGGAAAAAGAAATGTAATGAGGCACACGGGGTTAAATTAAACCTTGCAGAGATCCAGTTGCTACGAGCAAAAATCACCCAGTCTTTAACAACCTGGTCGCACACGCTGGATATAAACAGCGGTGTCTGAAAAAATAATTACGAAATTACGTGGCTCTAGACACACCCAAAAAAAGTTTCCAGACCGGGGGGGCAAGAAAAAAAAAAAGGCGCCCCAAAAATCTCAGCAGAAGTGACCGGTGTTAACTACGGCTGCTGATCCCTCAGCTTCGCTTTGACACGCAGATCACGTCCGTTCTCTCCACAGGTTTCCCAAAATCTCGCTTTTCGAGCCATTCTGTGGGCTTGACCGCACGGAGAGCGATTTGCGGGAGCGGAGGGGGCTCCGCCGCCCGCCCTCGCCCCGCTGCGGGGCTGCCCAAGCACTGTGGAGCACTTTGAGCGAGGGGCAAGCGAAGGTCAGCGGCTCCAGGGGCTGCCTCGCGGAGCCAGGGGAGTGCAGCCCGGGAGAAACCGCGGGGCTCCCGCAGAACTCCCAAGAAAACAGCCGAGGACGAGAGCGGGATGCCGGAGTGGCTCCCGCTTCGCTGGAAGTGCAGACGCACCGTGTCAGCCCCGGCACAGCTAAAACGCTTCTCATCCCCTCTTACCTCACATCCCTCTCCTCCCCAGATATATCTGCGGGGGTTTATTGTTAGGTTTGTTTTCTGTTGCGTTTTGGGTTGGTTTGCCTTTTTTTTATTTTTACTTTTTCCTCTTACTTTTTTTTTTTTAATGCACAAATGTCTTGTCTGCCCTGCCCTTGACATTTGGGACTTGTGAGCAAGGAGAGCTCTGAAGTGGAGGTTACCACCTCTCTCTTTCCGTGACACCACCGGGGAATTTTAGGTGTTCTTTGAAAAATAAAAGATCAGGCAGGCGAAGGCGTTGACTTTATTTGGTGGTGGTTGGCAGCACTCGCCGAGCGCAGAGCCGGAGGTGGCTGCGCGACCGTGGCTCATCCCCACGGTGAGGCAGCAAGGATGTACGCCCGTGTCCAGCTGCAAACCCATCTGGTGGGAAACGGGACTTGGGGAAGTGCCACCACCCACCGAGAAACAACTCTTCCCTGCCACCCAAAATCAGAGGTAGCGTTTTCCTGCCCTCCTCCCTGCTTAGGGTCATGGGGAGCTGCTTTCAATCACTGTCTACAAATTTTGCTGGTTTCTTAAGAAAGGAGACCGAACTATCACTGTTGCAGGAAACTCACAGCTGCTAAAAGCTGTTAGTAAACAGCATCGAATCAACTCCCCACAATTGCTGTGAAATTTTCTTTAAAAAACATTAAGGAAAGGAAATTGAATTTTTCTGTCCCACTACTAAATGCAATGAGTTGCCGTGCTTGGCGAATAAAACCCTAAAAGTTTCTAAAAATGTATCAGTAATAATGATAATATGCCAGGAGCAGCGCTCTGAGTGGTGTGCAAGCACGGTAAACCCCTGACCGGAAAATCCAGAAGTTCGGAGCTAAGCTTTGTCGTTTCAGTTCTGATGATGGCAACGACGTGTCCATAAACAAGAAGCGAGAATTGAGGGGGAGCGGCGGGGGGCAAGGGAGAGGCGGCAAGCGCTGCTTTCCAAAGGCGGAGTTTTCTGAGGTCATTTCTTCTCAACTCTTTCGTCATTCTGAATATCAAAGAAAGCTGACTGCATGATTTTCCCAGTTCTTCGCCTGGCAGGGGTGATGCAGTACCTTCGTGCACAGATTACTTTAATCAAGATGTTAAAACATCCTAGGTTCGTCCCCTGACGCTGACTGTGTGCTTAATAAACAGTCGGTGTAACTGTCCGAGCTCGCTGGAAACTGGATTAAACTACGAGTTCTGAGAATGTGGACTTCTGCAGCTTAATCGCTGCTACTTTTATGTTACATTACAGAAGAAATATGGAAAGTTGTTTAGTAAGCTTTTGATTGGAACTTCAGAGTCTCCTTCTCTATCGTAAGAGCAAAGCAGTGTGCAACACGTAGTAACTTTCCCCTATAAGGCATCTATTGCCCGGTGCAGGAAACAATCGGTATCCCTTCGGAAAATAAAGTACAACTCTTAAAAACTTGGGAAAAAGACCTTTTGCTCTGTTTAAATGAGCACTGAAGCAGGCAGTCTGCTCTGTCCACAAACCTGGGAAAGTTAAAAAAAAAAAAAAAAGGAAAAAGAAAAAAAGCAGCGGAGGCATTCCTGACCGCAGAAGTGAAACCGCCTCGATCCAGGCGAGTTTGTTTGTAAACCCGGGAAGCAGTGAGCCCGGGCGGCGGCGGGGGGGGCCGGCCCCGCCCGCTGGGTGCGGGGTGTGGGGTGCGGGGTGCGGGGTGCGCGGCGGGACCCGCCGGGGCTGGGGCTGCAGCTGCTGACTCAGAACAGCAATGTAGGTCATAACGAGTTTCCTTAAGTTACCTAAGTCCCAACAATTCAGCTTTTCTTCTGAGACTTCCAAAGTGCTGTTGCAACATTTCTGAACGCCGTGGCTCTTGCTGAAGCTCAGCCGCCGGCTCCGAGCCCCGGGGCTGCGGCGGGGCAGAGCCCGGGGCGGGCGTACCCGCTTCGGCACTAACGCTTTTCACATCTCGCTTTTGTCATCTCTTGCCCCTTTCCGCCACAACCCCATTTTTTCTTCTTTTTACTCTTCTGTCTCGGAGTGTTTAAAAAAAAAAAAGTGCCAACGCGTCGCACTCCCATTTTCTTCCAAATTTTCAGAGCAGAATCAAGTTAATTGCCTACCTACTCTCTACTCAGTTCAGTTCTTTCCAGGAAGGCTTATTCACGGTTCACAGTTTGGATCTGTTATTTTATTACCACTATTTACTACTTTCCACCACCAATCATTTTTTACACCATCAGTTAAAAGGCTATTAGAGCTCAGTTTTGCCATGAGTCTTGTACGCAAAAGACAGATCCGTCTTTTGAGTGACACTCGACACTATACGTCTTCGAAATAGGTAATTTTCGTTATTTTGTTGTGGGTTTTTTTAATCTTTTTCTCTCTATTTTTTTTTCAACCACCAGAGCGGGGAAAGAATAGCCGCAGTCCCCACGGAGAGCCCACAGAAGATGAGCAAGTGTCGTGTTCAGTCGCAAGAGCAGCGAAGTGGGACGGAGATCTGGCGACGACGTTGTAGAGGAGAGGAAAGTCCGGTATCATGGGACGCTTCAAGAAAGGAACCACACTAACGAAATTTATTTTATTCACTCGGAGCTTTCCTCAGGCATTACCTGAGCTCCCCGCTCCACAGGAAGCACCCCAGCAAGCAGGGGCCGTGCGTGGGCTGGGGCGAGGTGGAGAGGGGAGATTTCCGGGGTACTCGCAGTCCCCCCCCAGCAAATCATCATAGCGAAGGCATCCGTTGTTCCGAAGCATAACTAAGAGGGGAACTCATTCGCTCACAGAACTCAGGAAAACAAGGAGCAGGGGGAAAAAAATCCAAACCTCGCCCGGTACGACGGATGTATTTCTCCTGGGAGCACGCATGGCTCACGAGTCCATCAGGGGTGATTTTAGGGCGATCACACAACCGGTGTCACGGTCACGCATGCCTCCAGCCCTCCTTCTTCCCTCCAGCTCCTCTCTAACCCCGCGGTAACACCCCGCCGGCCTGGGTGCTAGCAAGGGAGGATTTCCCCGTCTAAACATAGAAGCATTTGCCAACCGAGCAGGAGTTCCGTGGATGTTTCCCCGAGCATGTTACAAGCAGCAGCACCAGTAAATCCACAGAAGCCCCGAGGCCGGAGTCGGGAGAGCGCGGCAGGCCCGCCCGGGACACGGCGGCTCTGCCTCCTGGGGCGGAAGGGACGAGCCCTCGCTCTTCAAAAAAAATATTAAAAAAAAAAAATTGAAAAAACCCACCCCAAAAAAGATTCCAAACCGAGCTGAAAGGGAAAAAAAAAAGAAGAAAGAACACCCTTTTTTTTTTTCCCCCAGGCTTGCTACCCTGCGCCGTCCCCGCCGGCGGAAAGCTCCCCCCGGCCCGCGGCTCCCGAAGGCGGTGGCCGGGGTGAACGTGGGCGCTCAGGTCCAGGAGGGAAACGAGAGGAGGGCAAAGCTCGGCACCCCTTTGGGAACACGTCCCCCCAGCCTTGGCGGCGGTGGAAGGCCCTCCTCTGGTGTTTGCAGTTTTCTTTGTTTACATTCAGTTTAGAAACACTGGCCTTCGGCCAGAAAAGCGATGGTTCCCTTCCTCCCCCCTCCCGCTTCTTCTCCGGTGGTGGAGAAGAGACTTTTAAGTTCCGCGACTCCCGGGATTTAAAACGTTTTCCCCTCGGCTCCCCCAGATTTAACCCTCCGGGGCCACCTCGTCCAGGAAGCGGAGCCGGGCGGTGCGTGCACCTGCCCTCGGAGCTCCCCGCCCGAGGGAGGGCGTCGCAACAGGTTCTACCGGGAGATGGAGGCGGCGGGTA